>CM044432.1:102988071-103016398 GCA_024363595.1 Xenopus borealis
CTGCCTCTGTAAGTGTTTCTCTGCACCAACCCCATAGCATCTGTGGGAACCATAGTGGGTAGTGGATGATCAAATAAAGCTAGCGCTGGACTGTTCACAATTAACTGCTTCATTATTTCAAAGCTGTAAGACCTAAGAAATCTTGTAAGGTCTGAAAATCAGATTGTGTAGGTGCTTGTGAAACAGCATTGAAATGGTCAGAGTCAAGAATAATCCCTCTGTGAAATTATATGATCCAGAAATGACAGCTGAGTTTGTCTGAAGTTTTGCAGAATCAGAACCTTTTCATCATCCAAGTAGCACTGTACACAAGGTATGTCATGGAGTATAGAATACATCGGTCTTGGAAATCAACTAGGTGCTGAAGCCAGTCCATAAGGAACACACAACCGAAACAAACCATCATGGGTGATAAATGCAGTGAGGTCTCTGCTTTCCTCATGAAGTAATATTTGATGATAAGCACTCTAAAGGTCCAGGGTGGAAAAGAATATTGCTCCTCAGATTTCTGAAAATATTTCCTCTATTATGCATAGATTATCAATAACAACTGTTTTATTAGGTTCACAGAGATGAACACACAATCGAATACCTCCAGTTTTCTTCATTGTTACAACAATTGGTGAAACCCATTCCGAGGATTCTGATTTTTTAATCACATCTTGCTCTACCAGTTTCTTTAGTTCCTGTGATACAGCATCCCTTATAGAGTAGGGCAATTACCACAATTTCTGACATATTGGTTTTACATCTGGTCTCAGCTTAACTTTATGTACAAAGTTCTTTGCACAACCCAATGAAATGTTGCTTTGTGGTGAAATTTTAGACACTAGCTGTGTGGCAGGCCCTGTTGCTGTAGTAATGAGACCATCAACGAAGTGTACGTTTAATGCGTTTAAGAGATCCCCTCCAAGTATAGTAGTACTCTTATTCACAATGTACAGTAAAAGTCACATTTTGCGGTATTCTGTTCAAATTGTATAGTCACTGGCAAGTAACCAAGCACAGACATTGGATCCTTTGAGTAACTGACCAGTCTCAGGGCAGGTGCAACAAGCAGATCTTTTGCAAAGTATTTCAAGAAAATATCCTTTGGTAGTGTAGAAACAGCTGAACATGTATCAAGCATCAGGGTAATGGAGTGTCCCTTGTCCCTTGGTCAGCAGCAATAATGTAATTTTCAAACATACAAATCAAAGCAGTTAAAGGTACTGTGGCTCACCAGTGTTTGGGAGAAGAGACATCTTGTTCCCATTTTGTTATGTTTAGGTAGCCAAGTGTGAGCAGAGTATAACAGTGCTTTATTAGCAGCCATTACTGGGATGGCTGTGGATGGCTGGGGATATGATTTACTTAGACATTGCTAAAGCATTCGATACAGTACCATTCAGAAGGTTACTAATTAAATTAAGGAATGTTGGCTTGGAACATAGTATTTGTACCTGGATAGAGAACTGGCTACAAAGAGTGGTGGTAAATGTAACATTTTCTAATTGGACCAGTGTTGTTAGTGGGGTACCACAGGGCTCTGTACTGGGTCCCTTGTTTTTCAACCTGTTTATTAATGACTTGGATATGGGCATTGAAAGTACGGTTTCTATTTTTGCAGATGATACTAAATTGTGCAGAACTATAGGTCCCATGCAGGATGCTGCCACTTTGCAGAGTGATTTGGTTAGAAGGATGGAAGACTTAAATAATGAGGGTAGACTGTCAATGTTGGGGTTGTTTTCTCTGGAATTATGGCGCTTGCGAGGGGACATGATTACACTTTACAAATACATTAAGGACATTACAAACAAATATCAGGGGCCCTTTTTACCCATAAAGAGGATCACCAGAGGCCACCCCTTCAGACTAGAAGAAAAGGACTTTCATTTGAAGCAGCGTAGGTGGTTCTTCACAGTGAGGACAGTGAGGACAGTGAGGACAGTGAGGTTGTAGAATTCACTGCCAGGTGATGTTGTGATGGCTCATTCTGTTGATGCTTTTAAAATTGGCCTGGATGATTTTTTGGATAGACATAATATCAAAGGCTATTTTGATACTAAACTCTACAGTTAGTATAGCTATCGGCATATATGGTTTGTGTCAAAGAATGGAGGGGTGTGTGTGTGTATGCTGGGTTTTTAGCAGTATAGAAAGTACAGTAAATGCACAGTATACTCTTGTGCACAGTGACATCTACAGGCACCTTTCACAAACGCCACACCAGGGACCAAGATAAGATCCAGGAAGATGTTAAACAGAGAATGTTCTCTGTTTAAAGATGGTAGTAGCCAGACACTCCATTCCCCAGGTCCAATTCAGAGATTGGAACTCATATTCCACAGCAAAGTGTGGAAACGGTATTTAAACTTCATTGGTGAAATGTAGTGTCTCTCAGAGCAGGTCACAGAGCAGGAAGGATACTGCTTGTGTGTGGAACTCCCAGAGGGGCTGGGGTGCTACCTGCCCCTGCAAGGTACTGAGGGAGCCTGTGACCAAGTGTCAGAGAGTCTGGAGTGAGACTGAGGAAAAGCCAGGAGGCTGAGGACTTTACCAAAATGAGTACTGTGAGTGCAGGGGTGAGATAACTGTTTGTTTTTGCTGGAATGTATTGTGTATGTTTAAAACCTGGGAAAATAAGCCTGTGTTTACCCTGAAGAGCCATGGTGTCACTATTGCTGATTTGACCTTTTGAATGCTGCCTGCCAACCATTTACAAATGCTACCAGTTAATAAATCAGTTGAAAGTTGAATGTAGGGCTGGCCATACTTTGGCCAGCTTAAATATACTGCAATATATGGACAAATAATGTTTTTTGCTTTATATATATACAGTATATATATATATATATATATATATATATATAATACATATATATAATACACAAAAGCCGTGAATATCTTGTAAATTATATCCTTTTAAATGTGAGATCTGATGTCATCAGTTATAAACAGTGAGTTCTGATGTAATTTCTGTCTCATGACTCAGTGAAACTTGTGTATTATAATAAATAAAGTACCCCCAGTTGCAAAATATGAGGATATTAGAAGTTACCTCGGAGTTCCATGACCTGTATAAAAACACAGGTCATGAAACTCCTCGATAACTTATAATATCCTTATATTTTACAATAGGGGGTACTTTATTCACTATATATACAGAGAGAGAGAGACAGAGAGAGAGAGGGAGAGAGAGAGTCTGGAGACGGCACCACTCGTAAAGTAGGTGTACTGTGCCTGGGTGCATCAGCTAAAAAAGTCCATAGATATCCACAAAGGAGGCAAGCACTGTCAGGTCTTATGAAGAATAAAGGTGCAATTTATTTAGCAAAACTTTGTTGAAACTTGTTTGCTAAATAAATTGCACCTTTATTCTTCATAAGACTTGAGAATGCTCACCTCCTTTGTGGCTATATATATATATATATATATATATATATACTGAATAATGTACCCATCTCTGAGTTCCATGACCCAATATAAGAGATTGTACAAGTAACAGAACTTCAAGGTGACCCCTGTGTAGAACAGCATCTTTCCCCCAAAAAATGTTTGGTTTTTGCTATCAGGGGTCAGGACACAAATAACAATCATCCTGAAAAATGGGAAAAAAAGCTTTACTGGCTTAAGGTGAAGTGCTGAGCACAAGGCAGGGCTCTACTGAATCTTTTTCTGTGGCACTCCCTGACATCCATCTGAATGAGTAACAAGTGTTGAATAAGGGACATTTTCTGTATATCCTATAACCCACACTGGAAAAAGTTGCATTTAGAACAACAGATGCACTTAAATCAAACATATAAACACTACAAAAATGCCATGATTTGCTCCCAATTTTGCAGTTTGTACCTTGCAGTACTATAGTTAATGATTCCCAAGTCTCATTACACAATCTACTTATTATCTTTAATTTTACCGTTGGTGGTATTTCCCACCTTCTGAAATAATAGCACATCACTAAAGGGCATATTCAAAATTTGTTTATAAAATGACTTCAGAATAGAATATGCATCACAGGGAACAAAGAGGTGTTATCTTTTAAAACCCATTTAGAAACTGTCAATGAGTGCCAATATCTTTTTACAAATTATTTTACACCTCTTTTTATGTAATTTACAATGGAAGTTGGAGTTAATGTCAATCATTGTTATGATGTCATCACTTAATCACTTGGGGGAGTTACTTGTTAACCTTACCTTGAAATTTTAGATTGCACAGACTTTGTTAGTAGCCCTTGAAGAAGGGGCTTGTCCCCGAAACGTATGCTGGGATCTCACCTTGAATAAAAGAGAATTTTTGGAGGTTAATCTCCCTTTGAATATTTGCATGCAAAGACATTCGTAAGTAGCACTTGAAGAAGGGGTTTGCTGGAATCTCACTTTGAATAAAAGAGAACATTTTTTTGCAGAAGCATTAAATAGAGTGTGCCATTTTTCCTATTTTGGGCACTTGCCTGCTAGCACAAAAACATCCCTTTAAATTTGATGATTAGAATATTGTAATCGAATACATTAATTGATATGTTTTATCAATTCATATTGAAAGGGATACAGACACTAAAACATGAATTTTCATGTAAATTAAAAGTTGCCTATAGCTCACGTTGATCATTTTCCTTCATGGGACTGCTTCTATAAGTAATTTTTAGGTGAAGTTCCTAAACCTGACTGTTTGCCAACCTTACTGTCCCATCTCAACTTGTCATTAGAGTCTCTAATGCTAACAGATACTGAAGATCAAATATGGCAGTCCCCTTATAGGGAACATGGGGGATCCGATGGCTATGTAAAAGCAGGGAGCAGATAATTTTATGACAAAAGTATAGCTAACATGCACAGACAATGTTATTATAGATGTAAATAAAGGTTTAATTTCTGGTGTCAGTGTCTCCTTTAGGACTATAACTGCTCATTAAAATAGACTTTTTAGTTTACATCACATTCTATGAGTATAATATTATAATAAACATGCCCTTAAGTGTAGACATTATTGTGTTTATAGTACTGTAGAAAAATATTGTACTATATCAATATACTTTACAACAGCAATTGCAGATAAATCCCATGAACATCTTCTGTGTGTCAACTGGATTGATTGATTGATTTCTTTACTTAGGGTATATATTATATAATGTATGTCACCCCTGACATGTACAGCAAACATCCCAACTGGGAAAACAAAGTGAGAACATATTTCATTTTCAAAATCTTAGCGTGAGAAATGCAGTAATGTTCAGTGCCTTCCTACATTAGAGAGAGTGAGAGATAGAAATTTGATTTGATAAGCAAAGGACCCATATTCATAAATATTAGTGCCCCCAGTCCAGCCACCTTCCATTCCATTCAAATGAAGTCAAACTTGATTGCTACAAGTTGATTAGCTAGTAATTAAGGTTTAGATAATAAAAACTAACAGACTGTTTTTTCAACTGAAGCTAGCCAGGCTGGGCTGTGGTGATCAGAGTCAGTGAACGGGAAAGATGGCTCACCCATTACATATTAAAGAAGCATTCTCTAACTTTTTCTTCAAGTAAGTCATAATAAAGTCATTAATTTTAATTAATAAGCTAACCTCAGGCGGTGTAACATTGGGTCATTGTAATTATTGTTCATAGCTACATGGTTAGCAAGTGGTCTAGCAAGTTCAGTCCTTCACTCTATCCCTCAGCAACACTAATACTTATATATTCATGCACAAAGCTAACTACAGCCCTGGTTATTTGTATCATTAAGTAGATCAATCCTCAGACTCAGTACCTTAAGGTTTACATTGAAAATGTGAACATTTTCGCATATTTTTATACTGATCATGTGCCCTTAAAAGCGCCATTTCTCCAGCTCATTAATATCCCTCCTATGGGCTGTGATCAACACCAACGTTTTTTATGAATAAATTAAGAAGCAATGGCCCAAGAACAGATGCCTGAAGCATTCCACTCACAACTTTTGTCCATTAAAATAATTTCTTTTTATCACCACCCTTTGTAATTTGTTTTTCAGATAGCTCTCTATCCCAGTATAACTATTATATTTGAGGTCAATATGCCTTAATATAACCACCAACTTCCATGCAAAATTGCATCAAATGATCTAAGTCTAAATCATACCTATTTCAATAACAACGTATAGATTTCAACCCATCTCCTCATTAAAGGCAATGTGATTTGCATAGCAAAATGGGATGCCCATAAAATGAAGGTGGCACATACAGTATTCATGGTATTTTGATTTGAAGATAGATGTCTTAACCTCTGATAAGTCTTTACCTATAACGTATAAATTCTGCATTTCATCCACTTACTGTAAATTGAGGAGTTATGTTTTGGTAAGCAACTTGCTACTGGAGATGACACTGTATATCTTTCTAGCATGCTCTTTGATTGTGTCTGAAACAGGAATTATATTAAATAACACTTTGGTTTAAAAGAAGTGTCATACTCTTAGGAAGCACTTTGGGCACTGAATTTTTTTTTTTTAACTTAACAGCTCCTTTTTGTAGTGATGTATATACAACCATTGCCTTTCAGAGACAATCAGAAATAAAACCCCCAAAGGTATAATTCAAAAACCACTCAAGTCTTATAATGCCTATCAGATCACTTACATGCTACAAATTTCTTATTGAAGCAAAGCATTTTAATGCAGGGAAATGCTGAAGCCCTTTTCCTGAAGGGAAATGACATTATTTATTGAACACATTAGCAAAGTTTATACCTAACAGCCTTGATGTTTTTCTGTGCCCATTAGCAAGACAGTTTTATGATCATTTTACAGAGTTATGTTATTAATAGCAATATGCAGGCACTATCAGTGTATGATAAATATATCTTTGAAACCAAATCCAATGTGGCATTAATATTGACAGAGGTATATTGCAATATTTCCATTTTATACATAAAAGCTTATACAAACAATGCAGAGGTATATGTTGAATAATGAACTGTAGTACAATACAATATAAGGTCTTGTTTTTCAATATAATATCCCCCTACTGTATATACTGTATGTATATATATATATATATATATATATATATATAGTCCACAATGAAGACAGCACTCACGAATAAGGGTTTGATGATCCTGGGTGCAGTATCAAAAATTCAAAAAGTAGCCAACAGAGAAGATCCGCACTCTCAGGACTCTCAAAGTGAGAAAGGCCTCGGGGAGGCCGAAACGTTAGTCTCTCTTTTAAAATAAAATACATGTTTTAGTTTTACGTAAGTCCTGAGAGTGCGGATCTTCTTTGTTGGATATATATATATATATATATATATACAGTATATAAAAATGATGATGATATATATATATACATAAATAAGCAAGAGTGCCTTGCTAGAAGCAACCACATTGAGTACTGCATTTCCTTTTGAAATTAAAAATTAAAATTGCACTCAATGGTTTCAAGAACTGATTGAGAAATTGTTTAAAATATGGCCTTTTGAGTACTATTTTCCATGTTTTACAGTTTTTTTTCTAATATTAAAGTGTAAAGTGCTTTTCACCATCTATAGCAGCTTTGGGAGGGAGGTTGCGATCCTGTTAACTGTTCTAAATTTAAACATTTAGTTGATACATTTCTTATCTTTGCCCCTGCTGAGCAGAATCTCTTGGTTTCATTACAGGTAGCTGTTACAATTGATACAACAGTTGCTAATACTCCAGAGATACTGCTGAGAAATGTATCAACCAGACCAAACTTGTTGCATGACAATTTTATGGCCAACCAGAAAAATGCTATTCTGGATCTAGTGATCTCAAATGACCCAGAACTTATAGCAAATGTGCAAGTCATTAAACCTCTGGGTAATAGTGACCATAATGTTAATGTCTGGTGCAAAAAACAAATATATACTGGGGCAACAAAAACCATGCATTTTGGAAAGGCTGTCCTTCAGAGTATTGATTGGGGCATTATGTTTTCAGCTAAAAACACAGAACAGAAATGGTTGTCATTTAAAATATTAAATCATTACTGTTCTCAATTTATTCCCTTAAGGAGTAAATGTAGAAGCTCTAAGAATCATCTTATGTGGCTTAATACAGATGTAAAGAAGTTAATAGGAAAGAAGAGAAAGGCATTAAAAAACTACTAATTTGTTGGGGCAGAAGCTGCATTTAATGGATATAGACACTGTAATAAATGTTGTCAATCAGCAATCAGGAAGGCAAAGAAAGGAAATGAAGAGTTATTTGCAGCGCAGGCAAAAAGTAACCCTAAAAAGTTTTTCTAAATATATTAATAGTAAAAATATGCAGGTTGAGAGTGTTGCTCCATTCAATAATGGTACCAGTATATATGTAACAGATACAGAAAAGACAAATGTACTAAATCAGTTCTTTTCTTCAGTGTGTACAATAGATGAGTCTGAGTTCCCAGGCTCCCTTCATAGCTGCGCTACTGGCTCAGATCAATCTAGTCAGTGGCTGACTCAGGATATGATTCATAAAGCTTTAAAAAAAAATTATGTAAACAAGGCTTCCGAGCCTGATAGCATACACCCACAGGTTCTAAGAGAGCTTAGTTCAGTTTTAGACCAGCCACTATTTCTGATTTTCTCAGATTCACTTTCATCTGGTATAGTGCCTATGGATTGGAGGAAAGCTGAGGTCATTCCAATATTTAAAAAGGGATTACGATCTCAGCCTGGCAATAATAGGCCAGTAAGTTTGACATCTGTGCTGGGCAAATTATTTGAAGGCTTGTTAAGGGATCACATTCAAAATGTTGTCCTAGTGAATGGCATTATGAGCAGCAATCAGCATGGCTTTATGAAGGAAAGGTCATGTCAGACAAATTTGATTGCTTTTTATGATGAGGTAAGTAAGATGCTGGGGGAGGGCAGTAGATGTGATCTATCTGGATTTTGCCAAAGCATTTGATACAAACGACGGCACATGGATAGGAAAATGGCTACAGGATCAGGCACAGAGGGTTGTTGTTAATGGAACCTTCTCTACTTGGAGTTATGTTCTCAGGGCTCGGTATTGGGTCCACTTTTATTTAACTTGTTCATTAATGACTTAGGGGAGGGTGTTGTAAGTAATCACATCTTATCTTTTTCTATAGTATCCTGTTTTTTGGAAACCCCAGAAATGTCAGAATTACTGTATAGGAATGTCCATGTTCCTCCCTACAGGCACTCCAAGTCTCTAACTTATTTATCATATCCTATATGATAGGACATGCAACGTGCAACTAAACTGGTTAGAGGAATGGAAGACTTAAATTATGAGGGTAGAGGGTATGAGGGTAGACTGTCGAGGTTGGGTTGTTTTCTCTCAAAAAAAGGCACTTGCGAGGGGACATGATTACACTTTACAAATACATGAGAGGACATTATAGACAAATATCAAGAGACCTTTTCACCCATAAAGAGGATCACCCCTTCAGACTAAAAGAAAAGGACTTTCATTTGAAGCAGCATTGGTGGTTCTTCACAGTGAGGACAGTGAGGTTGTGGAATGCACTGCCGGGTGATGTTGTGATGGCTGATTCTCTTGATGCTTTTAAAAGGATGATTTTTTGGACAGATATAATATCAAAGGCTATTTTGATACTAAACTCTACAGTTAGTATAGCTATGGACATATATGGTTTGTGTGAAAGAGTGTAGGTGTGTGTGTGTGTGTGTGTATGCTGGGTTTTAATTTGGAGGGGTTGAACTTGATGGACTTTATCTTTTTTCAATGCTATTTAACTATGTAACTATGTAACTACATGATTAAAGCAATAGACAGAAAGTATTTAGAAAGTATACAAACTCATTTTGAACAAAATGTATATGGCCTCTTTTGATCTGTAACTATTTATTATTGCAGTTGCAGATTTATTACTGAATATTCATTTTTTGCAAAAAAAAAAACCTGTTATCCAAAAAGCTCCAAATTAAAGCATGGCCATTTCCCATAGACTCAATTTAAGGCAATTAATTACAATTTTCTCTGTCCAAGTATGGGAGACGTTATATGGAAACCCATTATCCAGAATACTCCAGATTATGGAAAGGCTGTCTCCCATAGACTCCCTTATAATAAAATAATCTGAATTTTTAAAAATTGTTTCCATTTTCTCTGTGATAATAAAACAGTCCCTTGTATTTGACCCCAAATAAGATAGAGATTATCCTTATTGGAATCAAAACCAACTTATTCTGTTTATTTAATGTTTACATGATTTCTAGTAGAGTTAAGTATGAAGATCCAAATTATGGAAAGATCCATTATCTGGAAAACACCAAGTCCCGAACATTCTGGATAACAGTTCCCATACCTGTACCAAATGACAGAAGAAGAAAACAAAGAATGCTACCGTATTTACAGATAACTTTTTTTCTATGCAAAAAGCAGTACAAATTCAAATATTGACCATCAGATATATATTAGAAGCCCGTATCCTTTCCTGAATTTGACTGACATTTTTCCACTATCAGACAGGTAATGAAAACCTTAATTCCTTATCTGAATGAACACTCTCGCAATTTAATTAATCTCCATTTTACTTTTCCAATAACCTGACATTAAGCTTTTGATTCATATTTGTATTGATTTACTTCAAGGCAATGCCATTTCATATGTCATAATTTCAGACAGATTATAGTGAAAATGGTAAAATGTTTGCTTGAGATACCAATGGTTTGGCATAGTTAAACATCATGTCTCAGAAATGAAAAAAAAAAAAAAAAACAAGACTAAGCAGACATCCACCCTGCTCCTGAGATGGAATGCAAAGGTGAAGTGCCTATCACAGCATTACATCAAAATGAAGCAGGAAGTGGTCACCTTACCTGCTAGCCAAAAGCATCCATATGCAAATGAACTTACTTACTGCCCAGCAACTAAGGCAACTAAGCATGTAGGGTACTAAAGCATGCATAAATTCAATGATCTCACTCCAAGCTGAAAAGGAAACGAATTTCCCTTTAATGGAGATCAGCGCCTGAGCAGTGGAAATTTTAGAAAGCCAATATAGTGTAGTATTATGATTATAGCGATTGTTCACCCAGTGGTTTCAAACAACTTTATCTTTTAACTAAAGGGAGTGACGTTATCCCCAAAAGTTTTTTTTGATGAATATATGTTCAATTATATAATAAAAAGTGCCGCGTGCTCAGTTATAAAAACCAATAGTGAGATTATGGCTGAATTGCCTACTCACAGACCACCAGTGTGGTATACAGCCCGTAGTAAGAAAATCCTGGCTCACAGTCCTCAGATGCTTCAATGCAGGAAACCGTTTGGACTGATATTGTAACTTTGGGTTGGCCGAAAAAACAGATCATATAAAAAAAAGTTGTTTTTTTCTTTTGCTTTTTTTTTTCTCCTCTGTTTGTTCGATCACTCATCCACTTCCTGGAACTTTTAAATCTCTCATACAATAATCTCACTGCCTAGTGAGATTGGTAGTCAAACTTTCAATAGTTACATTGTGCTATGGAAGTTACAGACATGGTACTGATACTGACAATAAAACATTTTTAGGGAAATAAACAATACAGTAAAATATTATGTGGTTGTTTGTCTATGCAGATTTGTATTCATTCAGGTCATGATATACATTATCTAGAAAAATTGAAAAATGTCAGTTTTGAGTTTTCTCGATTCAAGTTTTTTTTTTGTTCAATTGAGAGGTAGGCAATTCCCTAGAATTTAAACCTTTAATGGGGGAATGTAATTAAGGTCTCAAAGAGAAAAACAATTGCACCAATAAGAATAAAAAAATCCATATTTTGCAATGTAATAGTATTCCTTAAACTGTTTTAATTTTAATTGTGCATTGCAAATTTTAATTGTGCACTCTACAGAAGTGCTTGAATGTGCGATCTTTTGGAGCAAAACATAACATCTTCAGTAAAGAGTTTTATTAAATTTACTACACCTTATCGCAAACTGTAAATTTCACAAACGGTCTTCCACTGTCAGTAGTGGTCACTGCACAGTTTCTAGGTTCACAAAAGCAAAATTTGCATAACTTTTCTTATTGCAAATAGTTTTTTGTTTTAGACTTTTACTACATTCCTCGCAAAGTGGTTGTTCAACTTTAAATAAAGTTTTAGTATGATGTAGAGAGTGATATTCTGAGACAATTTACTGTTGGTTTTAATTTTTTATTAATTGTTTTTTTAATTATTTAGATTTTTGTTCAGCAGCTCTCCATTTTGCAATATGAAAAATATGGTTGCTACGGTCCAAATTAATTGCTACAAATAAATTGGATTGGGAGAACCTTCCACCATTGAGAAACATTGAATGGTGTACACGGTCAAATATATTAATGTGAAATTTTCTGAGAAAGATTGACCTTTAAGATTGCACCAAACCATTCAGTATTCAATATTTCCCTTGAATGAGTTAAAATAAAACATAATTTTTATTAATGTAGAATTTAAAATTAAGTCCAGAGTCTATGATGAATTTTAAAATTACAATTAGGACAAGGGTTAATATAGGCTAAGTGTTGAAGTACAACCTGGTAACTGAGGGGTTAACCTGAATGGTATTGGCAAACTGCCTGAAATATACCCTCATCAGGACAAACTTTAGCCCTGTTAGGTGCTAGTCTGCACGGGCTGCTCCGAGCAAGATCAACTGTCCCCGACCCCAGGAGCCTACATTAAGGCCCCCATACACAGGCCAATAAAAACTGCCGACAGACCGCGTCGGCAGCTTATTGGCCAGTGTTTGGGGCAATCCGACAGGCTTCCTGGCCACAATTGGATTAGCCCGATATCTCCCACCTCAATGTGGGCATATCGGGGAGGGATCCACTCATTTGGCGATATCTCCAAACAAGCAGATCTCCCTGTCTATGATCATCTTTAGAGTCGGCATGATTGTTCCCAAATTGAAAAACCCGGAAGGGCAGCCGCACTATCCTAATATGCCTAAATCAAAGACATTCAGTATTGTTTCCCACAGTGCCGGTTATGCCGTGCTTACTAACCCGTGCCAGCCCCCACCATTAGTGAGTTAACCCTGGATGAGATTCGGTATTGGCTTAAGAGAGGAACCCTGCCTAATTGAGTTCAAGCGTTTCGCTCGCTCAACGAGCTTTGTCAAAGGCATAATTAATATAATAAAAAGTTATGTTTCATTTTAAAGTGGACCTGTCACCCCAAAAAAATATTCAAAATCATATTTTATCACATTAGTCAAGCAAAATGAACATTAATTACACTATATAAATTATTTTAATCTTGTTTTCTTCAGTCTGGGAATTCATAATTATAACAAGCAGGCAGGAGCCATTTTGTGAACACAAATTATTAAGGCAAGCCTTGCATCATCTCAGAATCTTGTTTGTGCACCAGAATGGGGGAACCGATGTCTATACCCATGTCCTGGCTACACAATTAAACAGTGAAGAGAATGGGAGAATGTGTGGGGAGCAGTGACATCTAGGAAGTGCTGAGTTGCCTAAGGCATAGAGGAGTGGCAGAGAATATTTGATTGACAGCTGAGATTTTTAAACAAGCTTAAAACAGCTATGAATGCTTTAATAAAAATGTGAAATTGGATTTCATGTTTAATTTGAAAAGGACTTTTATTATACAGATTTTTGTGTCTGGGTGAAGGGTCCACTCAGGGCCGGATTTGTGGAGAGGCCACCTAGGCCTGGGCCTAGGGTGACAGGATTTTAGGGGGCGACATGCTGCCCAACCACACCCACATTGGTTCAGAAACACTTGGGATAAGCAGGAGATACAATAGTTTTAAAAATTTCCCATGCGCCAGTCCCCATTGCTCCGGTCCCGATGATGAAAATTTGCAAATAATGAGCAGAGTATGGGGGCGACGAACGGCAGTGGGCCTAGGGGTGCCTGCTATGTAAATCCGCCCCTGGGTCCACTTTAACTCATTCAACAGAATTATTGAATGCTGAAGGTCAATCTTTCTCTGGAAATTTCACTTTATTTACACTAATATCATAATGATAGGAATAGAAAGATGAGTAATGAAAAGTAGTAATAAACATTAATTTATAGCTTTACAGAGCATTTGTTTTTTTACAGACACCCATTTGTTTAATTATGCCCTGTATTTGATTACATTGCTTGCCTCTTTAGGCATAAAATACTCTACACAACTTTATGTATATGCAGCTAATTTCTTGCCAATCAAATAACTATTTAGCCATAATTGTAGTTCTTTGCATTGTCACATATGCAGTATATCCTAGATTTATGACTCTAAGGGGCCGATTTACGAAATTCATGTGAATAGATCGAATTTCGATCGGATTCGATCGAATAACGATGGGAAGCTTCCCATAGGCTTTAGAGACTAAGTCCTGCTCGAATACCATTCGTACGATTGAAGCGTTCGATCGTTCAAATCGAATGCTCGATTGAAATTTTACAATGTTTTCGTGAAATCGAGCGATCGGTATCTGACCGTACGAATTCATTGAGAAATCGAATATCATGCGAAATGATGGTCGAATGCTTATCGTATTTCGAAAATGGTCAAGCAAATTTTCGAGAAAAATAGTAAATTTGCCCCTAAGTCATCCCTTGCTTTTATGTTCAGCTTGCATGACATTGTTTATTTATATTCATTCTGCTAAAGTAAGTGTTTTTTCAGATCTTTCTTACAGCATTAGAAATGTCATTGATGCTTCCTACTTGGGTAAAGCCTTGCATCATTTTCAATAACTGCCATTGTATGGCAACAGTGTTACTCTTGACCTCAAAAGTCACAATTTTTAGATTATAAAACCTGTGCTACTTGCTAAAAAATATCTGGAAGAAACTATCAAGGAGCTTACTTTGTGGTTAAAGTGTGGCTAAAATCCAGTTGATCCTAAAAAATTTATTTTCCTTGCTTAGCATGATAAAGAAGATTATGGGGCAGATTTACTAAAGGGTGAAGTGACTAATGCTGGCAACAATTCGCCAGCCTTACTGCTTTCAGGGATTTTGCTGATTTACTAGCGGGTGCAGGCCTACTTTGTTAGTGAAGGAGATAGACAGTAGCAGTGATTCCCACTCTATCGGCAGGCGACTTTTAGCTCTGGCGAATGGGCGTTACACTGCCAATTAAGATGCGGATTTTACTGAACGTTACCTCTTTCACCAGACTTGCCTTCGCCAGCTCAGACCAGGTGTAGTGCATAGTACTTCCTCGATCTTCAGTTGTTTACATCATATTCTGAGTGGAAAATTCATCTTAGTTCAAAAAAATGCTGACGACTTTTCCTATTTTGAGGGTGATATGCTGCAAAACTCATAAAAAAATTTTTTGTAACTGGTTTCTGACGTACATTTTTTTACATTTGGAACATTATTTTAGGATGGGCTCATGTGTAGGGCATTAAAATTATTCTATTGACTTTATTAAGGTTCCCTTGGCTTGTCTAGTTATCAGTGTAAATGTTATGCACCATGTAACTTAAAGAGGTACATTCAACTTAACATTTTGAGCCATATGCTAATTAGCCTAAGCAAAAGGCATCTAACTAAGTAGAACTAGGCAGAATTAAACGCTAGCTCATCTTCACTTTGATTTTCTCTAAATAATTAAAAAACGATACATAACAAAAAATGAAAACCACTGTAAATTGTATCATACTAAAACTTAATTTAGGGGCAAATTTACTAAACTTCCCTAAAAATCCCTCGAATTCCATCAAAATACTACTAGTTTTAGGCTTTCTTTTTCCTCGACATTCGATTTCACCAAAAAAATCGTACTTTTTCCTGCGAGCGCTTGAAAAATTCGTATGATTCGAATGATCGAGGCGTTCGATCGTACGAATGGAATTTGGGCAGGTGTTTGCAAAAGAAGCCTATGGGGGGAATTACCTACCTCTCAATTGAAGTGATAAAGCAGCTTGAATCATTTTCAAGAAAACTCAAAGTCTTGACTTGACCAGAAAAATTTAAAATTTCATAATAAGGCCACTGAATGTTAGAGATGTATTAAGTGCAACAATAGTCTAAAAAGCTGACAGATTCATGCAGAATTTTACAAAAAAGGACAGCGGTACAGGTAACCAAGGTATATATATATATTTATATATATAACAAATTGGAATAAGGGGTTCAGGTGCAGTTAGCCCCAGCCCCACAGCTTGGGGAGTTGGAAACCAATGCAGAAATATAAGTGTGGCTATGTAAATTTGTGTCAGGTGGTTCACTATTGCCTGCATAGTTTTATGTAGATGCCAGTGAAGATGCATTTGGCAAAATAAAAAGTTTTCTCAAGATACACTTGAGTTGTCAAGTTTATTTGAATTAAAACAACTCACAAATTTAAATTTTCATTGAAAAAAGCACAAAAAACTTTTTTTTACTCTTTATTTAATCTCACGAGTAAAAAATCTATCTAATGGTATGCTTTTTGTGAACATACATTTACTATTTCTTGTGGTAGTTTTCTTGGGATAAGCCACATTACATCATTCTGCTTACTAACCCAAGACAAGAAATGGTTCTGTGCAAAGTTTACAAAAGAACATTTATAAACCATGGAAAGTATTTCTCAGGTAGATAACATAATCTAAATGCATTTTAAGTACTAATTCTGTCACTTATACAGTGTAATTAGAAAGTTGTGTTTAATATGTGGAACAGTGGGCGCTAAATAGTAGATTTACAAGTTTGATATTAGTGATGGGCAAATCGTTTTGCTTCTCTGAAAATTGTGACATGGAATTTTTTTTTTGATGCATAACAAAATGCGTGACAAATTTTTGACACACAACTATTTTTGGGTATTATTTTCGCTGCGAAACTTGGCAAAACATTTTGCTCATTATTAGTCAATACATCTAATTCAACTAAAAAATTTTATCCATAGATCAGGATCCTGAAAATTATAACAAATATGATGTTTTTAATGCTCAGAAGACAATTTATGAATACATAAAATTTGTTATTATATATTGTTAGCTTTTAAGCAGATGAGCTCTTGCCAGCTACCATAACATATTTTTCAATGTCACTTTGAAACATTATTATTGTGTTTAGTTTTGCCTAGTGATACCTTAAATTGTTGCATACACTCTTACTCTATATCTTTTGGCCCAGCAATGCCCATTTTTCTTTTGACATATTTATAACTGGAATATGAACTTAATAAGAAAATGACCTGAATGAGTAGTCTTTTTGAACTTCATTATTCATAAGAACAAATGATTTATTAAGATCAGTATGAAACTTTTAAAGAAGAATTCCAATTGAGAATGACAGTGAAGAACGTTTCTTTTATTCAAGTGTATTTCATAAAACTGTAACACATGCTGTATGTACAGCATACATAAAGGCATTCCTAAATCTTGTGCATGAATCTTTACACTTTTACATCTTTTAACTGGATTCATTTGTAGAGACTGAGATAAGAAAATGTTGCTTAGGGCAAACAACTGCACATGATTATTAAAATGTCATTTTAAGAAAAATTAAGCATCTAATACCGAACATATGCCTACTACTACTCAGAAGTGCATATAACAAAAGAGAAATATAAGTGTTCTATAATTTTTTCTGTGATATGACATACTGCAATGTGAATAATAAAATCTGTGCAGGCACCCTGGCATAAATATTCTGACATTCACAAGATGGCATCAGGTAGAGAACAAGGATATCAAATAAATGCTCCCCATTTTCCAATGCAACTGCTTTTGTTCTAGTGATGAATAAATACGCCTCATTTCTCTTTAAGGAACGATTTTGTGAAACTGAGAAAATAAGCAAAACATATTATTAATGCGCATTTTCTAGGCATTGTTTCTATGCAAAACACTTGAAGTCAATGGCCACCGTGTTTTTTAATGTGAAGTTTTGCCACAGTTTCACAATTTAATTCATGGCTAGTGAAACATGGAATTGAATTTCGACTTGAATAATTGTCATCACTATTTAGTTCTCATTAGTGCATCATTCATATATTTGCAAGCCTTGGATTGGGTTTGACTGACTGCTGAGGCATACTAACTATAAATTTCTAATTTCTTATAGTAGATTTAAAGCTACTTTCTGCTTTACTTCAAAAGCTGCATTAACCTTTGATTATGTTATTATCCATTCAATTTATTTAACAAATTTATTATAATGTATTTATTATAATTGCAATATAATACTTTAATTCATTCATTCATTCACCTAATTAATGTTAAGTCTGTTTTTATGTCACATTCTAAAGGCAATGGAGGATATTTTTAGGTTGTATTTATTTATTTTATTATGTTTTATTCAGAATATTAACCAATAGCTAACACTTAATATGTATGGTTTACTGAACAAGCATATGAAAGAATCTTTGCATAGGAGAGGATGGTATTTATGCACAAGCCATTTTGGCAACTGAGCAAGGTCATACACAGATTTCTTAGAAACATGTATTTGTGCTGCCCTAAGGGGCAGATTTACTATTGGTCGAATTTCGAATGATAAAAAAATTCGAAATTCGACCAGGGAATAGTGGGAAGGTAAATTCAAAGGATTTTACCGCAATTTAAATGATCGAACGATCGAATATAGAAAATTCGATCGTTCATTTGAATATTCAAATCGAATTTCGAAGCGAACGATTTTTTAGCAATCGATTGAATTTTTTATATCCGATCTTAGGGAATGATCCCCATTTCGGTAGGTTTAATCTGGCGAAGTAGGTGGTCAAATTAAATTTAAAGGGCAAGCATTCGAACATCCAATTTTCGAATATTCGAATAAAATTAAATTTGAATATTTGAATAAAATTTAATTTGAATATTCGAATTATTCGAATTCGAATATTCGATGGTCGAATTTGGTCGAATGTGCCTAATTTGCATCTTTCGAATTTGAATCTTTTTGAAAATTCGAATATTCGAATTTATGTGAGTTTAGTAAATCTGCCCGTAAGGCTTGACACAAACTGACTTGAAAGTCAAAGTCAAACTGCTTTGAACAAAAGGTTTAATAAGGAAAAATGGAACCAAAATGACCTTAGAAGAATAGTCATATAAGGAACCAACAGAAAAACAAGTCCAGGTTCTGGGCATTCAGCAAGGCAATAGAGTCTGTTAAACAGGCACTAGAGCAGGGTGGGTGGCATGCAAACAGAATTACAAGGTTTAGAATCCAGAGAAGAACATGGGCAGGTAAAGAACTAACTTAAAAGGACAGGAACTTGGACAGCTTGGACAAAACAGGATGACTAATGATGTCACACTGGTTGTTGGAGAAGGCAGGTGTAATTAATTAATTAATTAATTAATTAATTAATTAATTAATTGGGCTTTTGCCTGCTGATGGATTTAATTATTTAAGTGGGTTACTGGATAAGTTGCCAGGTAATGCTAACGGAGGAAAAGTAATTGATATTATCCACAAGGCTTCAACCACCCTCCCTCTTGTGGCTCAAGAGAGGCAGTGGCCAGAATACCTCAAATCTCTGGTCTTGACCAGGGAATTCCTGACAGTACAATTATAGCAGCAGTTACGTATAATGCAGTTAAAAATTTAATTATATGCCTCCAGTCATTTGCTTTTTAGGAATCATTTTCTCTGTGGGACACACAGACTTTAAAACAGTGTGGCAAGTAGAGAGGATTAATTATAAATATTTAAGGGGCAAATTTACTATTAATCCCAGAAATCAGCTTGACCAAATTCACAATTCGATAAGTATTCAACCATTGAATGCTTATCGAATTGTTTTAGGCTATCATTTTGGTCAATATCCAATTTCTCGATGAATTCGTACGATCAGATACCGATCGTTTGATTTCACGAAAAAATTGTGACATTTCATTCGATCGTCCGAAAAATTCATACGATTCGATTGGTTAAACGCTCCGATTTTACGAATGCTATTTGAGCAGGAGCTTCACATAGGCTTCTATTACAATTCGGTAGGTTCAATCTGGCGAAGTAGGCAGTCGAATAACTTTAAAATTTTAAATCCTACGATCATCAAATGATCGAATGATCGAATATCCGATCATTCGATCTATTCGATCTATTCGATATTCGATGATCGAAGAGGCCAAATTTCACTTTACAATTTCACGAAAAATTGGTACGATCGTTATTCGACCGAACTTCGATCATTTCACGTGAATTTCATAAATCTGCCCCTTAATAACTAGAAAATGTTTCTGGAGAGAGATCATAGTAATAGTTTTGTTTCAACTTTTTTACACAATGTTTTTTAAACATTTTAAACTATAAATGTACAAGGGGGAATTATACCTTTAGATTTACCAAAATAATTGTGTTTTGTAACGGATAAGATCTGTGATGACATACGGTGATGAAATAATTTGACATGCTTCAGTAGTGAAGAGTGTCACAATTCAAATAATCATGTAATCATTAAATGCCAGACAATCTTTATTGCTAGGACAATGCTACTTCTAGCTTCTTGCTATGCATTTATAACTATAGCAGTGGAAAAGTAGCTTGTAGCAAAGCCGGGCCTGTCCGGCCAGGCGCCCTTGGAGACTCGGCCTGTCACGGTGCAGACTGGGCTCACATGAAAACATCCTCATGGGCAAAAAAAAATGACATCAGACAGAGCAGGGACCAGATTAGGAGGCAGAGAAGGTACGTGTCTGTCCCTTCAGCTTTGTACCCTAGGCACATGCCTACTCTGCCTTCACCTAGTTCTGGCCTTGTATAGGATACAAACTATGTTGCATCTCGACATATCAAAGAATATATGTATTGTTATTGAAAGAGGTGTGTGGAGTTATGTAATATAAGGCATAAATTTGCCCAGGTGCAGTAGCCGTGAACAACCAATCAGCAGGACACATTTGCTGGTTTGCACATTTGCAAACATCCTGCTGGTTGCTTTGGGGTACTGCTGCTGGGCTGATATATCAAATTTTGAGGTGCAAACTACCTTATTTAAGCAGAAAAACAGTGATGAACAAATATGTCCCGTATCTCAGAAAAATTCACGAAATTTCAAATAAAATTCATGCAATGATGAATTTTCATGAAACACAATGTCAATGGCTGTTTTTTTTTCTATGGCAACCATTTTTCTCCATATGCATTAAAGTCAATGGCCATTTTTGCTTATGGTGACTTTTTTCCTCCAGATGCATTAAAGTCAATGGGCATTTTTTCTTATTCGCTGAGAATCATTGGCTGGACAATTAATTCACTCATCACTACAGAAAACACAACAGAACATTCACAGTCATGTTATTATTATTTTTTTTTAACAAAACCCACACAGAACTTTGTTCCTTTCATTTTCAATGAGGCTGAAAACTGTGAATGAAATAAAGGTGTTAGAGACTTCTGCAGAAACTCACCAGCTTTAAATTTCTAAAAAAAATTTCAGCCAACCTATAAAGTTTTTATTTCTTTAATAAATCCAGACTATTCAAGGTTTCACAAAACTATATAAAAAGTGAAAGTTTGCATTTCGGCACCAAAATCTGCCACATGAGCACATAACCAGGACATTGCCATGGTTCTGGGTGCAGGCAAGATAAGGGTCTGTTTGCAGCATAGGGGCTGATTCTCGGCCTGCATTTTTTTAGCAGGCCAATGGCCTAATACCATCCTAAATGGCCAGGTGAGCAGGTCAAACTAAAAATAGCCTACCTGAAGAGGAGACAGCAGCCCACTCCAATATTGGCCCATACCAAAATGGAACTTGGAGATAAGCCCCTCAGGTTAGAGACTGCCTAGAGAAAAATACAGGGCAAGTACAGTACTGGTTGTGACAGATGTTTTGATGAAGTGACTAAATTAAAACACATAGGTTATATAGCAGTTAATTAGACAGGAAATTAAAGTTATCTTGAGGTAAGGCCATCATTGACAATAACTATACAACATTGAAACTTGGAAAGTAAGAATTATCAACCAGAACAGACTTGATGGGGTACATGAGATGCGACAACTGAAAAACCAAATCAGTAAATGGAAATGGACCAGGGTGGTCACCCCTGTGGTCAAAAATTCTGCAAAATTAAAGGGTATTAAAATTGTTGCCTGGCTACACATTAAAAAAATCCCAGTTTGATCACCATTTCATAAAGTGGCCTAGTATCTGCAATACCTTCAGGACCCATCACAAAACAAGATGCAACAGTATGTTCATGAAAATTAGATGTTACTGAAAGATGTTTTCGTATTCTAAAGTTTGCAAGTTTGGAAATGGGGGGCAGGTGAAATATCAACAGATAGAAAATCACATTTTAAACTGAAAGAAAAAAAGAAGGCAAAATTACTGCAAAGAATTCAAAGTAATATGTCATTTTATTCAAACAAACGGAGAGACCGCTCAAAGCCCACTCATATCTTCTGTCCCAACATACCCAATCAGGTGCTCTGTCAGCAGCGTCCCCCTGCTACAACATACTTCAAGCTCCAAGAAAGGACGGCACTCCGATCAGGAAGACAGGTTTATTAGGGATACTGTGCCCACTGGGGACAGTATCCCTAATAAACCTGTCTTCCTGATCGGAGTGCCGTCCTTTCTTGGAGCTTGTAATATGTCATTTACCCAAACCCTAACCTGTGCATCATGCACTTTTGGGAGCACAGTAGGCTGTCAGCCTTATTAGGTCCCTGAACTTACAGTCTACAGTATGGATGCTATATCTACAAATCTGCACCTTGCTCCACATTTTTTATCTGCTGGAGGGTCCAGAATGAAACCAGACCCTGGATAAAAGTGTTCCATGAATGAGTGCTTTAGTTCTCCTTATTGCTCTTTTGCTTCTGTCTAGAGCCTTTTTAAATTACACCTTGAGTCATTTATTTATGTCAAGAACAACAATTAAACCAAAAAATAATCAGAACTATGGCCATCCTAACTGTATCAATTGTTTGAGAGAGGGATTGTCATGACTGAACTACATAAAAACGATTAACTGGGACTATGGAGTTTAAAAAAAAAAAGTGTAATCAAGAAATTAAACCCAGATTTATCACTGGAGGGACTGGTAGTGAAACTTAAGCTTTATTTTTTTTTGCCACATAACACAAAGGCAATAGAGGAGGATGACAGAAGCTAAAATAGATAGATTGCGTTAATGAATTAATAAACATGAGTTTGCGTGAGCTTAGAGTAGCAGCTGCTGGCAGTCAAGCCTGCTGCACTATACTTGATATATGAGTTCTAAAAGAGTTAGATTTAAACAACAAATAATTATTTACATATTCATCTTTATTTATATTAGCAAGAACACCCATGAATGTACTGTAATTAAGTAATTTGGATGGATAGGTGCTAAATCAAAATGATAGAATATAATGTATTGCATCAGTGATTGGTGAAGTGTCCAACTGAATACATATTTAAGTAAATGAAAGATAATCCTTCAATACATCATTATACAAATTGAATATCTATTTTAATGTACTCAGTCCAATATTTGATTGTGCCCAAAGTACAGTAAATGCATATTAGAGTTAAATAAAAAAAACATAATAACTATTTGCAGCACTAGACATTCGGTAAAGTTGTAATGTTGGTCCATAGCATTTGATGAAAAGTATTGATGTTCTCATTTCGGTCTCCAGTGGCCAGCTGTCCATGTTCCAAAATATCACCAACTATTAAGTAGTTTTAAAAAAAGGTCAGTATTACATTGTCAGAATTTTCTTTGTCTACTCTGAAAGGTGATGATTAAGGTTAAGATAAAGTATATTTCCATTTAACAGATGCTGGCCAGTGCGAGACTGTTCAGTGCTTAAATGGATGTCTTTTATTTCCAAAGCTTTACCTCTGGCAGTGTGTATATGTGTTTTAATACTGAAAAAAAAAACAAGTAGGATATTGTTATATATAAATAAAACACAAAAAGACATGTTTTAGCACACGCATTTATTCTTGTAATGTGTAAACATGCTATATTGTGCCATTTTTAACACCCCATTATTAGGTTAATAATACTTTAAATAAATAAAGATAATAAGTGAGATCCTATTCAAAATACACATATCTCCGCAGCTGCTATTCTGAAAAAAATTAAATTGAGAGTAATGTACACAAATAGGGGGATATTTATTAAAACTGGAATTTTTCCCATGATATTAATAATACAAAATTGGCCAAGCTTCTAACACGATCTGGCTTAATTTGCTAAAAAATTTTACATTCAGTAAAGTCTTGACAAAATCATACAACAATACAAATCCTACAATTTTTTCAAATTATCACTCAATAAATTCTAAATTATTTGGATTATTGAACACAAACCACACAATTTTCAGATTATTGAATGAAAAAAAATCAAGCAGCTAGAAAATCTTGACAATCATAAAGGCAAAGAACATGTTCAAATTGTAAACCAGGTTTTGGACAGCTGGAGTATTTTTGGATTTTTACCAGCTTCAGCATATTATCAATCTCAAAAAATGTAGTTTTGAGTTTTTCCCCTTAAAAACTCAACAAGAAAAATATGTGGTTTAATAAACAGGATTTAAGGTTTGGTAGTTCTTTCCCCCAAATAGGCCACCTAAGATGGGCAATATCAGGCTAATCGGATCACAACAATGACAATAGGATCCATCTTTATCAAACCTGCGCAATAAAAAAATGTTGAGAAAATGTTTAGGCTATTTATTCTTAATAAAATGTTTCCTTTTTGTTTCAATAACCAAACACTTGCAAAATATTAAGTCTGGTTTTCTCATGTTATTGTGTTCACCCCTGTGATTTCTACTGAATAATGTTTCACCGTTAACCTTGTTTAACTGTATGTTTTTCTGTCCATAAACAGTCCATTTTCAAATGAAAACAGTCCATTTTCGATCGAAAAACCCCTTTAAAAAAAATTTGATTCGACCCTTAGTAAATGTGCTTAAGCTCTTACAAACTGAAAATATGCACAATTACATGCCCCAAGCAACGTACAAAAACCTAGAGATCAGAGACAAAATAAACTGAACTTTTAATACTTACAGTACCTGTGTATACCATACAGTATCTGTACATGTTATCAAAACTCAGTTCAGCAGATAACCCGTACTATAGTGTCCCACAGTATAAAAAATAACAAAATGTGCATACTGTTTTTAATCAAGGCAAAATGCTTTTAATAGTGTATTATTCTAAAAGCAAATTCTGAAAGCAAACAAATTTAATCCAATATGAAAAAAAAATAATTTATGAATTATAAATATTTTAGAGAGATTCCTATGATGGATGGGGGAAGGGTATTATACTGGTAGAGACTGCACACCCTCAATCCCCAAGGTCCTATTGGGGATAAAAACCAATTAGGAAAAATAGATAGAAGGTGGACGGCAAAACCAATATCTTAAAAATACAGTTTATTATACAATTACTAAAACCCTGGCCGGCCAGAGAACACAGAGAACAATAATGATAAAATCAATAATAAATATAATCCAGGTGAGTAATCACTTTTCCTGCAGGGAAAATGTAAATTATTGTTCCTTGGTGTTGGTGTATGCTTATATTTAAAAGGAAGATGGTTGTAAGTTGTTGTTCAACAAGGAAGAAAAGTTATTCCCCAGAAATTAAAACATAAACCTTTGAAGCAATACAGGATTGCTGTGAGTTGTAGTTCAATAGAAAATCTATTTCCCAGGAATAAAAGCTGGAATTTTTTAAGCAGCGGAGGATAGTTGTGAGCTGTAGATCAACAAGTAAAAAAAAAGTAAAAAAAAAATTTCCCAGAAGTTGGAGCTGGGGTTTTGAAACAGTGGAGTATTCAGAGTATTTAATTAAATATATCAGACAGGCTAGGATGATAGATGGCTGAAATTAGAGTATATTGGGGCGTCCCCCACTCCCTCCTTCTTATCAGCTGCACAGGCCCCCAAAAAGAAGTTGGAATAATCTCCCCAGATACACAGTTCGGGAATTTTTCAAGGGCACAGCCAAATTTAAACTCTCATGCATTTAAGGTGAATGCATTTTTAATGATGTTACTCAAATTCATTTTCTTAAAGATAAGAATATGCAAATCCAGCTTTACATAAATATTGGGTTGTTAAGTTGTCATTAGTAACTTACTCAGAAATAAATGTATTCTATGACAAACATTGTTCCCGGAACATTATGTTTTAAGACAACAAAAATGATAGTTGATATGGTGTTTGTGATGAACTGTTTTTACTATTTATGAGCAATCAGAACAGAACCAATAATGTGTCATGCTCTAAGTTTCTCGTGTGACAATATATATTGTGCAGAAGTCAAAAATGTTGCGAGGTAGACAAAAATTTGCCCATAGACTTTAATGTTTTTCACAACAGATTTGCTTATCACTGTTTTTAACTTTTCAGAGCACTTAAAATGCAATTAGCTATAACCATGGTAATATAAGCAAGTCAAATTTCTGACACCAAAAACCCTTTTTAGTGGCAAATGGGATGCAAACATATTTTTCCTAAGCAATCTTAATACAACTAAGAATATGCATGATTATATGCAAATGAGCACATTTAATAGCAAATTGATTAATTTAATTAAATGTTGCACCTTTGAGCCAATTTTCTATGTATTGAGACTTTTTCAGAACTGATATATAAACAACACAACTTATGCAGTTGAAGAAAAATATGGTGATTTTAAAGATATTAATAAATTATATTTCTTTAAATCCAATCACATCCATCCAAATATGGCAAAGAGAGAAATATCATTTTTATATAGAATAAACAAATATGTTTGCCTTTCCATGATACCCAACAGCTTACCTCTTCAATTATTCCACTGTGCAGGAGTAGATATTTGCTTGTTTATAGTGTTCCAATTTATCAGGGCCAACATGACCTTTGGCACATGATAAAAGTGCCCCTGATTAAAAGGAGTAGCAGGAGAAGCAAATGGTTGGCGGAGAGTGCAGGATATAAATATAAAATACCTTTCCAAACTGCATTGATTGATATATTTTGAGCTGAGTATGACAATTTATTAGCCAATACTTTTCAACAAAGTAGGATATAAATTGTGTAATGAGATTTTTTGCCATTTTTGTCAGATCACCTTCCATTTTCTGTTCTTGTATAAACACTCCATTTTACAGTATATTAAAAAGAAAATAGCTAAAATTATATAAAAAAGATTTTCAGTCTTTTAAAATAGATCAATAAATATGCCAGCTATAATAAACCCTCGCTGAAAGAGAGGAAAACACATTTAGAATACTTTTAGATCGACCCTTAATAAAGAAAAATAAAACTCAATCTCTTGATTTCCTTTTATGAACTGAGTGTCACATGGTCATCGATATGCAACATTTTCTTTATCACAGCCTAGACCCTTTCATCTAAATGTGCACCTGTTCTGGTAAATTTGATAGGATGTTTTACATGACTCATAAATTCCTCATTTTCATCAAGGCAATGCAATGAGGTGAGTTAGCTTTTGTCACTATAATAAATATTGACTGTACAAGTAGCACTTTGCTTGGTTATACACATAAAGAGTTAGAACTTCTTTGCCCAGTAGAATAGAAAATATAGTGCAATGCAGCTGTAATAAAATCTGTGCCTTCTCAGACTTAGCGGACAGTGATTGCAAAGATGCACTGAGGGCTCTGTGGGGTGTAACAGAGGTTCTGCACTGGGTGTCACAATGGTATTCTATTGTGGGTTTGCTAGTAAGGGTCATAATGTCATTTTAAGTTGTCTATGATGGAATTCACAGAGTATGTTGTATGGAGATGTCTGGGAGTTTATGCTGCGGGTTTCTGGAAGTTAGTGTCATTTCAATCTCTCATTGCTCTGTTCTTTACTGGGGGCTGAAGTTATTTTATGCTAGAAATTGCTCAAAGTCTTGATGCTAGTGTTTGTCATGGGTTGATGGAAATCACAGTGTCATTTTATGCTGGGAGTTTGCGGACTGTCGGGTGTTCATGCACATTTATGTCATTCATTAAATGTATTTGTTCTGTCATCTGTTCTTAATACCCTGAAGTAGTGTGCTGTTCGACATAGGTATAAACCCTCCCATAAAAGAAACTGAGAGTAATAGTCTGTAGAATTTTAGGGCAAGAGGTGAAATGACTTGCAATGAACACAAAGAATGATGTTGCAAAAACAGATTTCAGCATAAAACTAAACTTGTAAGATATAATATCATATACCGTAAATGTGTCTGCATAGACAAATAACTGCAACACAACAAGTCCATTATCCCACAAGCAATGCTAACATTGAGAAGGAATATAATCTGCATTTGCAACAAAACGATCATGTGCTTTTATAAAAAGTCAGCCACTTCACAATGCAATTGCTTTCAGATAAACATAACATTTAACTTGTGAGGGACCCAGACCACCATTTTTTTTAAATGGGTAGGGGAGCTCTGGGTTTTTTAATGTGTATGGGGCACTGGCACTAATGTTTCTTTGAATGTTTCTTTGAATGTGTAGGGGTCATCTGGCACCAATGTTTTTTAATGTGT
>CM044432.1:103034645-103045330 GCA_024363595.1 Xenopus borealis
TTTGGCAAATACTGATGTTTTGGCTACTATTTCAACCTTTTTCAAAGTACAAAAAGTATATACAGCTACCCTGCTAAATACCTAGTTTGGCGCGAACCTCCAATGACATCACAGACATGAGTGAAGTTGTATCACCTTATACCTCCCCGTTCATTCAAAAACTCACAATCAATTGATCGCTCCTAGGTAAAACTTAATGGTATTACCATTATTAACTATGTATTGCCATTCATCTATACGGCATAGTGCAATTCACAACTTTGGCGGAAATAAAGTATCATCTGCTTAATAAAACCATTAATCTGTGCAGCATGATATAATTATCATAATTGACTAAAATAAAGTGTCATGTGCAACATGTATATATTATTTCTACAAAAGTAAGCAACTTAATTTACTTAACTATGGCTGATGCATATATTAGATCAAATAATTGACTACTTTTTTAGATAATATATAACATACTTGAAAAGTATTTTCTTGCAAGGAGCAATTAGATATAGAACTGGAATTCAGAAAATTAGAGCAATCTTTTTAAAAAATGGCTCTGTTTATTTAGACTTCTTACATAATAAAGAGAGTCTATAAGTACAGTACATTCATTCATGAAACATTCCATTTAATATTCTTTTTTTTGGTAGGTGAGGCTGTAACTATTCACATTTTATTTTGTTTCAGTCTGAATTGTCATTTCTATTTTTCCACTATTGTTTTGAGAAGAGAGATGCATTCTGTTTATTTTGGTTTTGTTATTATTTGCAATATTTTCATAGCCATATGGCTATTTTCTTGTATGAAATTGTATTAATGTCCATATTGATATTTTGTTATACATACAGCTTGTTTATATGAACATGTAATTAACATAATTTGAAACACATCATTTTCACTTAAACTTTTAGTGATAAAATGGCTCATTAAACAAATTCCCAACCATTTAAAAAGCCCTTTTTTCAGTGTATTTGAGCACAGCCTATATCTTGCACTAGCACAATGTACAAGTTGCAGCACTGTGGTAAACCTGTACATATAGCCTACTAAAGGACCTAAGGAGGGCTTCACAGCATCATGCACCAGTTGGAACTCCCAATCTTGCACATGACATGTGAGTTAAGGATAGGCAGAGGGCATAATTGGGAACATTAACATACCCCTCACAGCCCTAAAAAGCCATTAAAATGTGTTGTAAAACATTATCAACTAAGTATCAATTTTGATGTTGCTTGTCTATAGCTCCTAGCTTGGTTAAGACCTTGAGAATACACTGTTGTGTGCTGAAAGTTGTAGAACAGTAGAACCTGAAAAGTGCAGCACTGTTTGCTAAACAACAACTGGACAATGCTTGAGGCTTGCTCACATTTTTTGCACAGTGTTTATACATTAGACTAACATGTTTTGCATAATTATATATCAGAACTAAGCAAAATAAATCAAGAAAATTTTATAGTTTTGAATCTGAAGGTGGACTATCTGAGACAAGCGATAATAAATAAATGTTAAATAAATAATGTAAGTAAATCAGCAAATTCATGTTTTCTCCTCAAACTGAGTAAAACATATTGTGATAGAAAAAAGCAGCTGGGAATTTAAACTAAGAGCAAGTTATAACTTTTCCCTTGCTATTAAAGATCAAAGACAGAGTTTGTACTTTTGTTTAGAGAGTCTTGTATATGGTAATCAAATGAAGATTTACATTTTTAGATCATTAGAAAATCAACGTCTATCTAATAAGAATGTATAATTTAGCTCATGATTCACCTTGACATGCAGGTGATATGAATTGATGTAAAGTAATTAGTTGTAATGGGAATTGTTATACAAAATGGGTGTCAGTTTTAATTCTGTTGGAGCTTTTAACAAAATCCAATTAAAGATGCAGCATGTGTATCGATGACAAATGAGAACTTCATTCATCATTAATAGGCTAATGACAATAAAAGTCTTTTTGTACAAGTAGAATATAAGATAAATCTGGATGTGCTCATGCATGGATAGATACAGTAGAAGATGTTTTTTTGAAGGTGGGAATTTTGGAAGCTGTGTGCCAAATGACCTTTTTAAAAAAAACATTATACAGTAGAGATGTTATGATCTACAAATGCTGCTATAATCTAATATGAAATTATGCTTAAATGTTTATATCATGTAGCTTCTACTTTACTGATCATACATTTACAGTTATTAAACCTATTCCAAACCAGAAATATAACCTGCAAACAGGTGAATTCATTACAACTGTAAACTTGTAGGCTTTGGCAATGTGATTCTTCCAGAGAAATTACCTAAACTGCCCATTCTACCTAACATTGCAATTTGTTTCTGCTTATACAGGTGGTTTTTCACTTGAAATTACTTAAATGTGAATTTTTTGGACCACAAAATCAATCAATCAATGACGGGTGGTTGGCATTAAACTCAAGGACTGGTGGCACAGGTACAGAGAAACCACGAGATATAATATTATATTTTTGCTAAATTTTATAAAAAGGTTGATTGTGGGACAACTTCAGGGGTCAGTGAAATATATTAGTACACTGGAAATGCAATGCTGGCCAGACTGGTATCAACCATACAAACAACAGGGGATTGATCAATGCACAGTCCCTGGACCCCTGTTTTATTAGTAATTTAGTATTTGTGAAAAAAGTTCAAAACCCAGTTTTAGTTATAAAGTTAAGATCATAATTTTAAGGAAGTCCCATTGCTAAGCTGAAAAATTAGCGAAACTGCAGAAAGTTTTTCGCAATTTTGCTGAATATTGACCAAATGCATCAGAGGCAATGGGAAAATGTTTTGCCATGTTCTTTCTTATACTGTAAATGCATTTGAATCAATAGGTGTTTTTCCCACTTTTTTGTGCCAAACTCACTGGAGTACAAGAGGGCATATTTTGCCTTGATTTTTGTGCCAAATGCATCAAAGTCAATAGGCATTTTTTCTTGCTTTTTTGTGATTTTTTTCTGGTGAATAAAATGAAAATGCTTGTGTTGTACTGTTTAAAACAATCATCTGTCTAAATCAATGATCTCATTGATGTGTCGCAAACGACGCGGCACATCAAAAACCATGCGGCGTGTCAAAAATTACGCAGCACGCGTTTTCGGCAAAGCGAAACGGGATAGATTCGCCCATCACTACCTTTAAGTTAACTTTTAGTATGTTATAGAATGACCAATTCTAAGCAACTTTTCAATTAGTATTCATTTCTTATTTTCAATAGTTTTTGAAATATTTGCTTTCTTCTTCTGACTTTCCAGCTTTCAAATGGAGGGTCAGTGACCCCAGCAGTAAGAAAAATATTGCTCTGTGGGGCTACAATTGTATTGTTGATTTTGCTTACTTGTCCATCTATTCAGGTCCTCATTTATTCATATACTAGTCTCTAAGTCAACCCACACCCTGGTTGCTAAAGTCATTTGGACCCTAGCAACAATATTGCTGCTGAAATTTCAAATTGACGAGCAGCTGAGTAAAAATTTTAATCATAAAAAGCAATAATAAAAAATAAAGACCAATTGCAAATTGTCTCAGAACTACATTAATCTTTTCTGTGACCTTTTTATATCACAATAAAAATTAGCTTGCTATTGTAAAAGATTTTTATGATACACAATTCTCTGCCAACCATTCTTTTCACAGCATCTTTAATGCTCTTGCTTTTGTCCTTCTAAGTCTGCCTGTCATTTATAGTGACCTACATTTCCCTTATCACATACATTTCACATACAAAGGACCTATACCACTTACATTCTCCTTTCCAGTCTCAGACAAAGGCCTTGCAAACACCGAATTTAAATTTGCCATACCAACTCTAAACCTGCACTGATTCAGGCTAGATTGTAACATTTAAAAAAATAACAAAACTATAATGTCCTTATTTTTAGCAAAGTAGGAAAGTTCCTGATATTAATCCACCATTGATCCCTAAATAATTTCATGTACAAATGCATGTTCTATAATATAAATGATAAACCAACAAGCAATATGCATGCAATGGAAAGTATATATTTATAAAAAAAAAAGGTATACAGTTTACTCTTATTTGACCAAATTAGTTAAATTCAGACACTTCGGGCCTTTATTTATAAATGCAGTATCAATACTTTATTGCCCCTCACAAGCCAAATGCTACATAAATGGACACTTCTCCTCTTTGCTCTCCCTTGCACAAGGCAGGAAGCACTAGGCAGGGTTGCTTACTTTCTCCGCTATTATTTAATCTAGCACTCAACCCCTTCCTGCGAGTATTACTCATCTATGCAACTTTTCTGAGGATACAAAGTGGCACTCGACAATTCAAATTGAATGTTTTTGCTGACAATATCTTACTGTTCCTGACCAATCTATCAGATGCAATTCCTGCCCTTTTAACCAATATTGAAACTTTTAGCAAAGTGGTAGGATTTCAAGTTAAACTTTACTTAAACAAGAAAATAGAAATGCCTCTCATTCCACAATTAAATTGAGTGGTCTATTTCCATTTAAGTGTGCCTATTAAATTCCTGGGAATTCAAATCCCCCACAACTCCAGTCACTTTATAGTTTTAATATCACCCCCCCCTATTGAACAAGCTAACCCAGGAACTCAGGGTGTGGTCAAAACTACCAGTAAATGTCTTGGGGAAGTGACACTTTTTCAAAATGATATGGTTTCCTTGTTTGATTTACCGGTTACAAATGTTGATTTTGTTGTTGACTCACAAAGACCTGACATGGCTAAATAAAACACTTAGGGACAGATTAACAAAATTCACGTGAATAATTCGAAGTTCGATCGAATTTGATCGAAATTCCGATCGTACGATTTTATCGGACATTGGAATATGCAAATTTGTCCACTTCAATCATCGAATACACAAAATTCGAGCGTATCGAATAGATCGAATAATCGGATATTCGATAATTCGAACATTCCATAATCGAAGTACTTTAACTTTAAAATTTTATTCAGCTGCCTACTTTGCCAGATTGAACCTACCGAATTGCAATAGAAACCTATGGGAATCCCTCCATAGGCTTTTTTTTCTATCTCCAACTCGAATATCATTCGTACTTTCGAACGCCTCAATGATTTTTTTCGAACAATCAAAGGAAATTTCACGATTTTTCCATGAAATCGAACGATCGGTATTCAATCGTACGATTTTTTTCAAGAAATCGAATAGCCAAGTAAAAATAGCCTAAAACTATTTGATAAGCATTTGATAGTCTAATGCTTATCAAATTTCTGCCGAATTTAAGGGCTAAAAGCCCTCGAATAAGGAAATAATTATAAATTTGCCCCTTAGAGGCAGATTTACAAAATTCGTGTGAATGATTCGAAATTCGATCGAATTTTCAAAAAGATTCAAATTCGAATTTTCGAATAGTTTTTTGTGGCCACTTCGACCATCGAATTTTAAGAATTCGATCGAATTGGATGATTCGAACAATTAGAAAATAAAAATCTATTCGATCATTCGACCATACGATGGTCCAATTACTTGTCCTTTAATTTTTTATTCGATTGCCTAGTTCGCCAGATTAAACCTACCGAATTGCTATACTTCCCTAATGGAAGCTCCCATAGAAATTTTTTAAGTTTTTTAGATCGAATAAACAAAATTAGATCATTCGATTGGTCAAATTGCATTAAAATCCTTCGAATTCGATATTTGATTTCAAAGGATTTTAATTCTATTACAAATCAGGTGGTCTTACACTTAGTGGAACCTAAATGCATTTAGAGCTTACCCCTTGGGAAAGCAAAATTATATCAGTCAATAGAGATAGGATATTTACTCTTCTAACATATATTGAGGAATGTGGGAGTAGGCCGGCCTACTTTGTTGTTATCCGTAACCCGTAAGAACAGTGAGGTTGTGTAATGCACTGCCGGCTTGGGTGATTTCTTGGACAGACATAATATCAAAGGCTAGTGTGATACTAAACACTACAGTTAGTATACATATTTTTATATATAATGTATGTGAAAGTATGGAGGTGTGTGTGTGTATGGATGCTGGGTTTTCATTTGGAGGGGTTGAACTTGACGGACTTTGTCTTTTTTTCAACTAGATAAATATGGATGAACCCTATGTAAAATGAAAATATTATATTGCATTCACTTTTGTTTGGTGATATTTTTAATTGGTGCAAATAAAGACATTATAAAAATGTATACAGTTATAAAAATTAAAACAATGTAAAACAATGATAAAGCAAATGCTTTTGATTGAAAGATCAAGAATATCTAAGTTGGTAAAATCTTATTCAGAAAAATGTATGTTCCCTGTGCAATTACTGTGTACAATGGGATTTGCTTCTCAATTCAAAGCCTTTATCAAGATCATTAAAATATAACAATTGACTAATACTGTGCATAATCTCTCAGTCATGTTCAGATATTTGGAGCGCCTAGACTTGTAGCATCTTAACTGGACTGCCTGATCTTAGACTGGCATCAGATATAGACAAAATTGAATGCACTCAATACAGCTCTGTGTTAAACTATAAAAAAAGCAAATTAGACATGCACATCTACTAACATGCATTAATAGGTATAACTGTATATGTAACTGGCCCACTCTTAAAAAAAAAGGACTTAAATCATTCAATTCTCACTTTAATATGTAAAATGTAGTAACAGGGTCAGGGTACTTAATGTTTCCACCACTATAGCTTATCATATTTCTGCATTTTAAAGCTAATCAAGAGTATAGGCCTTAAAAGAATGAAAACTCTATCAAAACCTTTATATAACTGGTGCCCCTTATAATCCACCCATCCAGTTGCTAGTCCTCCACCTAGTTCATTTTAATATATGAGAGTTGTTTACTGATTGCAAATTAAAACCGGAGAGCTAATTATCAAGAATAAAATGCATGTAATAAATGTTTGCTTATTTATTACAAAATCTAACCATAAAAAACTCAAATATCTTGAATTTGTGAATTTACAAGCTTAAAAAAAGAAATAAACAATAAAACAAAATATTAAATTGAATAAATTGGACTGCTCCCAGGGACCTACATGGCCAAGCAAGCTTTTATATGTCAAAGTTTAACGATCCAATTTATTTAGCTTAATAAATACTTGATTTGAAGTCATTATTCTAGTTTGCAAGTTTTAGCACAAAAATCACTGTTAAAAACGGAATTCCGATAAATCAGTCACTGTAATACACTTTATATAAACATAGGTGGCTGAAATAAACAAAAAGAATTTGAAGAAAATAATATGTAGTAAAAAAAAAAAATCGTGTACCACACATTTTATCAGCTTTGCTTGAAATGCAAGGGCTTTAAAACTTTTTAACTTTTTTACATACAAAATATATATAAAAAAAAGTAATTTCCAGGAATCCATTAACGTATTTTTAATTTTGAATTCAAGCTGTACAAAAATAATAACTTCAAAATCAGAACACACTGTTTAATTAGAGAAACTCATATTTTCCCAACAAGTTAGTAATTAAAGATACATTTGCATATTAACAACCCAGCAGCTGCTACGTTTATTCTTCCCTCTTCACTTATCAGGTTTTATATACCAATCTATAATGATAAAAGTAGAACTGTGCTTGCTTGATTAGACGAGAGGATCTTTTCTACAGATTATGAATGAAGACTGAGAGCAATTTAGCATGTGCTTCCATTAGTAACTTCCCTGTTAGCTAACAGTTTTCCACATGCTTAACCAGTTAACTGGAAGATCACAGGGAATGAAGCATTGAATCAAAGCAACAGAGGAGCCATTTTGCAGCATATGTTTGACAATATATAAATTGTTTTCTAAGGTACTGGAAAATATTGGCATTTATATATATGTAATTACAATGCAACAAATGTTGCTAACATTTATTTTGCATAGGAAGTTCTATTGTTGCATGTCTGATCTGACAACGAGAGGAGAGAGAACGTTTTTGAGAAGAGGTGCTCAAAAGGGGAGAATGAGAAACCAAGCAGAACCAAGGGAGGAAAGCGACAAAGCAAGTACCAACTTCGGAGAAGGAGGGGAACTGGAAGGAATATGTTTTGAATTTTTCCAATAAAGAATTGACAGTTGAGGAAATGCAGCTCCTTACGAAGGGGCTCACCTTTTGCCCAGCAGTAAACTTTAATCTTTTGCAGACTTTATTCGATGTTAATCATTTCATAAGAAAGCTGGTGTTTTTAAGGACAAAGAGATGGGTGGGTCATACAGAGTTGCATTACCCTACCCTTGTCAACCTTTGAAATTCATAATGAGTAGTGATGAGCAAATCTACCCAGTTTCGCTTCGCCAAAAAATTTGCGAAATGAGTCGCGGCACGTTTTCGACGCGCATTGCGCCGTTTTTGTCGTGTCGCGCCAAGAACTGCGCGCAACTCATTTTTTCCAGCGAATTTTCACCAGGCAAAATTTCGCTGGCGTCTCACGAATTTATTCGCCAGCGGCGAATCGTGGGAATTCGCCCCTGGCGAATAAATTCGCCCATCACTAATAATGAGCTGTGGGAATGTGGTGCAGAACGTGCAAATACTGTATGTAGAATTTTAGAGAGGAAGCAGTCATAAGTCATTTGGAATCAGAGATTACTATACTAAATAAAGAAGGTATTAGATTTGGAGAAACTGAAGGTAAAAACGGAATTCTATCCTGCACTCTTTCACAGAAGTGTAGTAGAAACATTTCAGTAAGTGATGGAGTTGGAACTGACAAAATTGGTCTTTAAAATGAGTCAAGAAAGATGTAACTCAAAGTAAAGGTGGAACGGAAAGAAATTAGAAAACGTAAAAAAGATGAAACAAAACAAACAAGGGTGTTTTAGTATTTGTATTAAACACATCTGACTATGTAAAAGTAGCTAAACCGAAGTTAAGAAATGTAGATTCATATCAGGTATTAGAGATCCGAGTGCATTGTTTAAAGGAGAACTAAACCCTAAACATTAATATGGCTAAAAATTACATATTTTATGTAATGAACGTATTTCACCAGAATAATGTCTCGGCTTCTCAATAGCAGCAATGATACAGGACTTCAAACCTGTCACAGGGGGTCACCATCTTGGCAAGTGTCTGTTACACTCTCTCAGTGGGCTCTGATCAGCTGTTGAGAAGCTAAGCTTAGGTGTTGTCACAAATCTTCAAGCACAAAATTGGGTTTGTCTGTGAAATAAGCTGATGCTACAAGGTTTATTATTAAATTCTGATGATAATTGTACTGGTTTCTGAGCTGCCATGTACCAATAATCTGAATTATTTCCAAATCAGCCTCATATTGTGCCATTTCTATTCTATGTGTACTGGGGCGTCTTTGGAGGCCGTGGTTGCCTTGGGCTGGTACAGAAGACCAAAACATAATGTACAACATTACTAACCTTCTTCTTTAGTTAGACTTTAGTTCTCCTTGAAGAAAGAATTAATGAGGATAGTGGTAAAGGGATATTAATCAAGAGTGTATGATGAAGATATTGAGTCATTATTGTTGCCTGACTTTCAATTTTATACCATCTCCCCAGAGAACACAAAGGTCTTTCCACCAAATGGTAGACCAGGAATTAAATCTCTGACTGAGAAATCATCTGAATTGATTGATCTGTTTTTACATCCCTCAGCAAAGAGGCTAGCTTCATATCTTAGACATACAAAACACATGATACAAGATTATAGATAGGCAACTGCAGACGTAGCTATCTTTATTCGAGTATACCCCCAAATGAAGGACCTGAATTCAGTAAACTCCCATCTGGAATCTATAATGAATTTATTGGAGCATAATCTTTTAGATTTACATCAGTTTACTACCTCCAGAGATGTGGTACCTCGATGGGTGCGAAATTGGCGCCCCACCTATGATAAACTTTATTTGGGTTCGTGGGAGGAGGTACTCATCTATGGATGTCTATGGACTAATAACACAGATGAAATTATTGTATGTATATGTTATATAGATTATCTTATATTTGTGTGGAAAGGTGAAGGGAAACATTTCATGGATTTTTTAAATATTCTTAATAACAATGCCTTAAATTCAAAACTACCAGGCACGTTTAATAAAAAGAATAATATTTTTTTTTATTTAGAATTATTGAGTCATTCAGACACTATAAGCACAACTGTATACCATATGAAATGTACTGGTGATGCGTTACTTTATGCAAAACCTGGACATGTTTTTATGTGGATACCCACAGGACAATTTTGTAGACTAAGACAGAATTGCAGTACAGAAAAAGATTTTATAATGAAGTCCCATGGGTAGAGAGACCAGTTTCTAGCAAAATGGTATCATATGCAAGACTTAGAAAGGTACTATTTTAGAGAAAAAGTGTATCTTAAAGGGCTGGTTCACCTTCAAGTTAACTTTTAGTATACTGTAGAAGGGCCAGTTCTAAGAAACTTTTCAATTGGACTTCATTATTAGTGATGGGCGAATCTCCCGAGATTCGCTTCGCTGAAAAATTTGCAAATTTCCAGAGAAATTCGCGAATTGGCGAAAAATTAGCGAAACGAGTCGCGGCACGTAGTTTTCGTCGCGCGTCGCGTAGTTTTCGTTGCGTCAAAAACTACGTGCGACTCGTTTTTCCGCCGAATTTTCGCCAAGCGAAATTTTGCTGGTAATCCGTGAATTTATTCGCCAGCGGCGAATCGCGGAAATTTGCCGCGAATTCGCCCCTGGTGAATAAATTCACCCATCACTATTCATTATTTTTTTTTCATA
>CM044432.1:103054342-103064968 GCA_024363595.1 Xenopus borealis
ATATATATATATATATATATAGAATATAAAATATATTTTAAGGGTTTAGTTTTATACTATACTAAATGTTTCTAAGCATGCCTGAAATGCCTAATACAGTACTGTACTATTTTGTTTGTAAAAGAAATCACTTAAACCTTAACTACTACTATTTTCTCCTATATGAAAGCTGAAATGTCTTGAATCTTGAATCTTCTTCATCACCGCATGGTGCCATGAGTCTCGTGAAATTTCTTATTATTTCGCATTTGTTGAATAAGCTTATTCCTTGAATTTTAAAAGAGGATGTAAGCTGAATTGTTGTTCAAAACTCCAAAACAGGTAAAGAAAAATGTTAACAGAATTTACAGAAATATTCTGCAAATGTCATATTTTACACAATATGCAATGGAAGCCTATTTCTCTGCTATTCTTTGCCAGCTTAACAGCTCCTTCTGTTGTAAGCTATTCAGGTTTTCTAACATGGTAGGTCTAGGAATATCAGATGTGCAACAGCAGAATCTATATTCATTTCATAATTCGAATTAAAACAAGTACAGCCAGGTTAGGGAAAGTACTTACAGTAGTTCAATTATTTGCATAACCGCAACAATAAATTATAATATGATAACATGCTCAAAGTTGCCATTGACACAGTAGTATAAGTGTGCAAAATGAAATAAATGGATGAAATGTTCCCCTTTTTGCATTGTCTACACTGCTATTCCATCAATGTAGAATTGCACCAGTTCTCTTTAACTGAAACCATTACCCCCATAAAAATGCTGCCTTTGTTTTGTCAGTGAGGTTTTTGTCAGTGAGGTTTCATGCAAGACAGAGGTGGAGGGCAGGTAGACATTCTACAAACCATGTCATATGCACCAGCTTTCAAACTGGATTGCTTTTTGAGTCCTGAATCTGCAGTGTGTCGATTATATAAAATCCAAGCAGGCTGGCCCAGCACAAGCAGTAGTAGTGTCTGTTTCAATGAACCCATCATGCAGTCACAGGAGAGAATTTCCTTTCTCCCTCTTCTAAATTTCACCTGTGTAGTACTGCCACAACAAGCCCAACTAAAAAGCTTCAGTAGCTTTCTTCCCCACCATAACTTTATAACTATTGTGCCATTTGACGATGAAATGTGTAGTTAAGTATATAGCTGTAATTCTCCAACCAAATCATCACCCTCTGCCTGTGCCTGCACCACTGCTGGAGCTCCCAGTACCACTACTGTGTAAGGGATCAATTGAATGTCTGCTCTGAACAATGCAGTTTTTTTCTACCACATGCAGAAAAAATCTCAGGCAAGTGCTACACGTGATGTTTATTTGCTTCAACCCACTTGCTTATGTTTCTGCCTTAGAGGGAACTGTAATGGGTTTCAGCACAAATGCATGTTTTCACTACAAAATCTGCTCTTTGTGTATGTACCCAGGCTGACACTGTGCCTGTCAATGAAGAGACAAAAGTGAATGGATTCCAGCAGATTGGCTGTTTCTCACTAGTCTGAGACTGTATGTACAAGTGTGTGAGTTGACGCATATGTGTAAATAAGAAATAACAAAGGTTACTGACCATTGCGAGAGGTCCTCTGCACTCAACCCATTATCAATATATTTAAGACATTGAGACATTTTGTTCATACAGCTACTAAAAAATGCCTTACCCTTTAAACAGGGATTATTTGTCAATATATTGCAGTATATTTAAGCTGGTCAACTACGTCAAAGTCATCCCATATCTGGCCAGTCCTACTCTCAAATTTCATCTGATTCATTAAGAATTCTATTACTTCATTATACATTTTCCAAAGGGACTAAGTTTTACCTGTAACTTACTTGATGCTTTCAAAGTAAAATTCCCACCCTTGGTTGTCCTTTTATTAGACACCAGTGGGATCACCTGACTATAGTTGGGAGGGGTGGGAGCTACAACAAGGAGCTGGTCACTACTCCTATATGAACTATAACAAACAAGGGAAAGTTGTGCTCACCACTAATTTTTAAAACCATTAGGCGGGGGTGCAATGAGGCTGTGACCACAAAATACATATAGACAAATACAATACAATACATTGAGACATTTTGTGCATACAGCTACTAAAAAATGCCTTCCCCTTTAAACAACAGGAATTGTTTGTCCATATTTTGCAATATATTTAAGCTGGCCAACTACGTTTGTTGATAAAGAGTAGGGTGCCACTCGAAATGTTGCATCATGTTGCTGTACTGCCATGCAAAGAATTGCAACCGATAAAGGCGGTTTTAACAAGAGATTGGAGTGCTGTCGATGGACTTAATATTATATAGCATTTCTTTTTACCATCAGGCTATTTAACCCCACAACCATTTTAGCTGTCAAACAGTTCTTTCAAGTGCATAACAATTTTAGCCCTAGATTTGTGTCTGTGCCACAAAAATATTTGCAAAAATTTTGCTTGTAATCCATTTACCTATTCGCCCCACCACAGCAGTGATTTCATTTTCATGAGTGCGCTGGCATCTACTCCTCCAGTATAAATATATATATATAAATATACAGTACATACATATATATACATATTCATATATATATATATATATATTTATACAGGGTAGATAGATAAATAGAAATGCAAATAGGCTTTCTCCCTAAACTTCTCCCAAATAAGCTGCCCCATAATTTGATAACCGCTGTTACAGTGTTTTATGATTCCCTGGTTAGTTTTGTATTGATTTCCAACAAAATCTAAAAACTTTGGGCAAATGTGTGAATATGTACACCTACTGAGAAAAAAATAAAATAGGAATGGTTTAGCCCTATAAACTATATAATACCATTTTGATGCAATATTTAATGATTGCATTAGGTGTCAGCTAATGTGTCAAAATGATTCTAAAGGATAAGTTGACAAATATGTGTGAGCAGAATGAAAGTGTTTAAAAAGACAACATTTATATCTGTTGAAAATCATATAAAAATCTGAACAATGCAGGTAAATATAATAAGTATGCTGGTAGTCTGCAAATGACAATTTCCATTCGCTGGGGAAAAGATATGGCAGATTTCAGCTCTGCACACTCTGAGATTGATGAAGTAACAAAGTCACCTTGTTTGAGTGCTGCTGTTTACTGAAATACAGGCACAAGCTTCACACTTGTTAGTATTGTTAAGATATACAGTGCAATCATTATCTTGTACAGAAGAGATTTGGTGCTTGTTACTGTTAGTTTGTCAAGACTGAAGGATGGGGGGTATTTGAGGTGCATTTGTAATTTCATGAGAAATGCCTGTTTGCAAAAGCCAATCTTATAACTGGAAACTTTATCCACCAAAGGACATGAAACATGATTTATTGCATTGCTAAATAAAGAATTGCTTGTCATAGCCCATCAATGGGAACACTGCACACACTATTATAAAAGATTTGAACACAGCAACACTATGGAAATTGAAATGATAACTTCTTTGCCAAAAACTTCAAAGAATCATCTTGGACAAAAACAGTTTGTTTCAGGAAAAATGAGTAGGAGCAATGAATGATTCTAGCAAAACATTTTATGCAAAAGGTGCTCCAACTGAGAAAGTTCTCCATTCTTTTAGTTTATTAGCAGTTGTGAATAAGAATCTCCAGTTCCAAGCAGTAACTACAAACCCACCATTTCACTATTACAAATTATTTTCTTGAACTCATAGTAAGATGAAACCCCTTTGTTTAATTACTCCATGTTTTTAAGAATGGGAAAGCTATGACTTCAGTGAACCCTTGAAGTTCTGAGACTGACTGAGCAGTCCCAAGTGGCCCCTGTCTACCATGGGGCAGATAATGATGTCTTCCATTTTCAGTCCAACTTAAGTGTTCTTTTTCTAATATATATAGATGATTTTAAATGGTTTACAAATAAGTTTTAATGCTAAAAACAATTGTTCTAGAGAGGCAGCCAAACTTTAATACTTGGAGAACTTCCTCTGGGCACTGTCGGAGAAAAAAATTGGAAAATCAATAAAATGTTATCAAATAATAGGATTTCAGTTTATATTTTGACAAAAAATCCAAAGCTACTGTAAATTATCAACTATGTGGCTCATATGTCTACCCATGCCACTTTAATTAAATGTATCACTTTTTTAAATGTAATCATATAATGTGATATGTTGCATTATAGGTGTTCCATGTGTGCCACAAGAATGCCCAAATGAAATTGCTCCACCTGTCCATTGACAGCTATTTTAACATCCAAAACACATTGGAAAATGCACAGAAAGAGTAAATATTAAGTCATTGCTTTATGACTAGGGCAGTGTGTAACTTGTCCCTCTCCCATCATATTTATTTACTCTAATTTGTAATGTTTCTGTAGTTATAAGTAGACCTGTAGGTCCTACTATTAACATTCAATTCATTATGCGATTTGTATGCAAAATATTGAGCAAACATTATTTAGGTTAACTGTCCCATAACATATAATATTAAAATACAATTAGTAAAACTAAGTAGGTTTCCGTTTCTGTACAAAATCCTTTTCACTGAAATTCCTCCTTATATTCTGCATTGCGATAAAAAAAACAGTGATTCTGGGTCACCTGGGCCTGTTGCAAAACAAAATTGAGTGATCACCTTAATAACACTTTGACCTCACTTTGTTATGTGCTGTAGCATAAAATGTTTATTCAATTAACCATGGAAATGGTCTCCAAAATGTTCATTGCAGATGCTACCTCCAGCTGCTACTATCACTGATTCATTAACACCTACATGAAATATGAACCAATGACTTCTTTACATGAGGCAGCATCAAAGACACAATACCTTTATAATGTTCAATTAGAGAACCACACATAAACATAACCTTGTGATGACTGTTTTACATGGCTGCAATAATGAATATGTGTGCTAATTTCAATCATAGGAAATTGCACAATAAGATTTTATATGCCCAGTTCATTACTATAATATTTATAAGCTACAGAGGAGCTATCAAAGTAAAAAGTGATATTTAAAAATGCTACTGTAATTAAACCTTTCATGAACCTTTTAGGCTAATGCTACCAAATACAGCCTTGATGGATGCTAATTAAAAATATATGGTAACATTTACAAGTTTGTTTTTGTTAGTCCTAGTTTGTGCTTAATTTTAGATTCCCAAGAACTGGAAATAAACTTTGTCTTTATTCTTTGTTCTTGAAAATTAGACTTGAAGAGGGGCTGTGTTGGCATTAAAAATATGCAGTTGGTGAGTGCCATAAAGAATATACATTATATAATGTTTGCATTGCCTTCAGTTGACTTTGTAGGGCTTATCTACATTCACAAGTTCAGTGGGGAACATGTACTTTTCCCTACAGTGAGCTGTGCCTAAAACAACTTTCATTAAAGGGACTTTCATCAAAACGCACTCCCAATAATTGCACTCTGCTCTCTTTAGTTCTTCCTGCTTTTGGTTCTGAAACAGGCGCAGCAGCATCTATTGATCTGTTGAGCTATGCCTACCTCATGACCAACAGATTCCCTCAATGCCCTGAATCAATGGGCATAGCACACTTGTGCCTAAGAAATTAGCCACAGGCATCACCCACATGATCGGATCATCCCAATATCACCCACCTCAATGTGGGCATTACTCTGTGTATGGCCAGCTTTACCGAGACTGGTGTTTAATGCCAAAAACTGATTAAGTTATTCAATGGTTGAAGCACAGAGACCTGCAGAAATGTATTTAGGCTGGAATGTAGCATTCAATGTGAAAAAAAAAATTACATTTGCATCCTGCCTTTCATCTTGTAAACGATCCCTAAGAATACCAAAAATCCAGACTACAATAAATATATAGTAGTGGTTTCCATCAATGCTTTCATGGAACAGAACTTTTATTTGAAGCAGCATAGGTGGCAATTAACAGTGAGGGCAGTGAGGTTGTGGGATGCCCTGTTGGGTGACGTTGTTATGGCCGATTCTGTCAATGCCTTTACCATGACTTTAATGATTTTTTGAAGAAGCATAATATCCAAGACTATAGTGATACTAAAATCTACACTTACAGGTCCATTTATGAACAATTGAATTGTGATTTTTTTTCCATGAATCTCGAAAAACGTGTGTTTTTCCTATGTTTCCAAAAAGCTCTAAATATTCTAGATTTATTTTTACTGAATTCTACTGCAGTAGAATTCTAGTCATAGGTATGAATAACAAGAAACACTTGAGGCTATTAATGACATAATAAAATATTTTTACTGAAATCTACTGCCTTTGGGAAGATTACCTTTATTTGAGTACCTGCTCTACAAATTCCTGGTTAAGGTCATATAAAAGTCAATGGGAGCAGTGCTGACCCTATAAATTCGGACGTTTAAACGTTTTTTGATTTTTTTTTTTACTCAAAATTGTCCGAAAAACTAAAATTTTCACAGGTTGTCGAGGTATTCCTATTTTTTAGGCTTTGGTCTTTTGGTTTTTTCATTCGTACTTTTTATTTTCAGATCTAGGTCGATATGAATATGAATGTGTGTATGCATGTGTACTGGGTTTCATTTGGAGGGGTTGAACTTGATCAGCTTTGGTCATTTTTCAGCACAACTTAACTGTACAGACATATTTTATACAATGCATTTATCTGTAATTGACAATAACACTGTCAACACCTGTGCATTGTCTTATAATTATAATAATAATAATAATAATAATAATACATTACATAAGAGTGCTAATGTATATAATTATTAAATAAATTCTGTTTTAGCTTTTAGTTTAAAATACAACCCAATGTTATAGATTCAACCCAATATAAGGATAATATGCTGTCAGATTTTGATTTAATAAGAAAAATGCACATAGCAAAAAATAATATTCTTCATATCCCATAATCTTTCAGGGTGAAAGAAACAAAATAGTTGCAGGCTACTCATAGCTTTAAATACGCATAAATTCCCAAAGGAATGTTGGAGCATAGAGGAAGAATCCCTTTTCCCCAATCCATGTTCTGTAATAATGTCACCATTTTCCCAGGTGTCCTTAGGTTAACAGTCATCTGTTAAATATATACAGATTTACACTTCTGCTATCCCCAGTAGTAAATCAGTCACACAAATGGGGCTGGATATTTCTTAGGTAGCACATACTGTAGCTATTCACAACGTCAGGCTTCAGCATATCAAATATATGAAAGACTTAGACATTTAAGTATTAACTTTTACACAAAAAATATTTAAATACTAAGAAATAAAGTCACAGACAATGGTTAGGATATTCACACACCAGATCCGAGAAGCAAGACTTTTTTTTGAAAGCATGCATCCACAAGCAGGGGTTTAGCATATGAACTAAAAATATTTACTTAAAATATTTATCATATGCAAAGTCCAGGCTATGGTGCTGATATATCAAAGTTCAAGTTTTACTTTTTACTGTGATGTTTTTGCTCTAAAACTCATTTAAATTCAATTTCAATGCAGATTAGGGTTTCCAAAATGTTTCATAAAAGTAAAAATGTTGTAAACTTCTTTTTAAAACTTTGTGAGCTTGTGTATATGCCAGTTGGGAGTTGTTTAAAGGAATTGTTCAGTATAAAAATAAAAACTGGGTAAATAGATAGGCAGTGCAAAATAAAAAATGTTTCTAATATAGTTAGTTAGCCAAAAATGTAATGTATAAAGGCTGGAGTGACTGGATGTCTAACATAATAGCCAGAATCCAGCTTCCTGCTTTTCAGCTCTCTTGTTTTCCACTGACTTGTTACCTTGGTGACCAGGCAGTAACCAATCAGTGACTTGAGGGGAGACATGGGGGACATAACTGTTGCTTTTGAATCTGAGCTGAAAGCTGAGGATCAACTCTTGTCCCATGTGGCCCCCCTTAAGTCACTGACTGACTCAAAGTTAAAGAGCTGAAAAGCAGGAAGTAGTGTTCTGGCTATTATATTAGACATCCAGTCACTCCAGCCTTTATACATAAAATTTTTGGCTAACTAACTATCTTAGAAACAGTTTTTATTTTTACACTGAACTGTTCCTTGTGATATTGTGTTCAATATTTTTGAGTGTTTGAAGACTCCTTAAAAATGATGAGTACATTTAAGTTCATTCCTTTTTTTTAGATTGTGAAACCTCAATATGTTTATGACTGTACAGCAAGTGTGGGAGATAATAAGTAGTGATGGGCGAATTTATTCGCCAGGGGCAAAAAAATTCACCACCAAAAACGAGTCGCGCGTCGTTTTGACGCGACGCGCCGAAAACGACGTCGGAAACGACGCGACGCGCAGCATTTGACGCAAAACGCGTCAAAAACGACGCGCGACTCGTTTCGCGAATTTTTCGCCAATTCGCGAATTTCTCTGGAAATTCGCAAATTTTTCGGCGAAGCGAAGGAGTTTCGCCCATAACTAATAATAAGCGAGTGTTGCATATGAATTAAGTGTTAAGCAGCTTTAAAAACCTTATGTTTTATGTATGTGGTATTGGAGCAGTTCCATTCAGTATTTACCTGTGAGAGATGCTAGTGGGTTTTCATCTTGGAATCTGAACTGCAGACACTAAGGTGTGAATTTGCAGCACTGAGGGCAATGGCAAACGTGGGGGATGCAATCACTTGCAGGGGCCAGTGAGAAGTGGCAGTAGAAGCTACTGAGGGAGGCAGGTTTTTTACAGTCAAGAGGGGAAGTGGAGAATGGAAGTGTAGGGGGGCTGGTCCACAGTTTGCCAAAGCAAAAGATTTGCCATTTTGGCTGAAGATGTTGAGGAGGACAGCTCTGGACTGGCATGTAAGGAGCAGGCTGATTCTCAGAGCACCCTGGGAGGCAGTGGCTCTAATATGGGGAAAGTACAAAGAAGGATAGGCAGGTTGTAGTTATAAGGGAATTTAATTATTATAAAGAGGATAGGGCAATCTGCCGTAAGGACCCTTCATACCGAACAGTCTGCTACTTACCTGGTGCTAGGGTTCAGCATGTGGTGAAACGAGTGGACAGGTTATTTGGAGAGGCTGGGGAAACCCAGTAGTTTGGATACACATAAGTACCAATCACAAAGTTAGAGGAAGTCGTTAAGTACTCAAGAACAATTTTTAAAAACTAGGGCAAGGACTTCCAAGGTAAATTTATCAGAGATAATACCTGTGCCACAATCAATGTTAGGAAGACAGCAAGTGCTTATTGAGATTAATGTATAGCTTAAAGATTGTTGTAGGGAGGAGGGTTTGGGTTTTTTGGAAAACTAGGCTTATTTATTAATTGACTACAGACTCTTTGCCAGGGATGGGTTGCACCTAAATGATGATAGTGCAGCTGCTTTGGGGGAGAAGATGGCTAGGGGGTTGGAGGAGATTTTAAACTGATCATGGGGGGGGAGGGTTCATTAAAGGTAGTAGGCAAAGAAAGGAAAATGGGATAGGAGATTTGTTTGGGTGTACTGTCAAGGACAGGAAGGGCCACATGTCATATGTTCAATATGGTACCAGTATTAATGTCTGACTTGTAAAATGGGAGAGTTGGAGGTGCTGGCGCTGGATGGAAAATATGATGAGATTGGTGTGGTAGAAAACATGGATGAATAATGTATGATTGGACAGTTAATATCAGTGGCTATACTTTGTTTCAAAGGGACCAAATTGAAAATTCTAATTTTAAATTTTTTAATGGTTAAACGTGTCAAATTTGACTAGGGAAGTTTTGAATTCAATTTTCAAAATTTCTCATACTGACTATTCATTACCTAAAACCTGCTGAATTCATGTAAAAGTCAATGAGAGAAGTCCAGTGACTAATTTGGAGATATTTGTAGCCTTCCTGACATTCAAGTTTTGTTTGAATTCGAATTGAATTCGATTCGAGTTTTCGAGTCAGTCAAATTTAATAACCCCCGGTTGAATTTTGAGTGTATTAAAATTTAATGGAGTTTTAAAAATCTTACATGAATTTGAAATTCAACCTTTAATAAATGTGCCTCCCCCTGTCTACCTTATGACCGGTAACTTCTAAACCCTTGCAAGTGACCCTTAGATATATTTTTTTATGCCAAAAATTTGAATTGCATTAAAAAGGAAAAAAATATCTGCTTCTGTCTCTAAAAAGAGAAAATGTAAGTTTTTCCACAGGGTATGGAATTTCTCTCATGCTATGCATGGAAGCCAGGGGACATGTTCTATACTAGGAAAATTATTTCTCCACTAATTTCCTATCTATGTGCACTTTTAATTTTACTTTAATTTTCTCAGAGCTCTGAGAACTATAATTACATGTTCATGGCATTCAATACCTATGGGTAAAAATCCCATTTTGCAAAATGCCTACCCAGTGATAAACTCATGACAGACTGATTTATAATTAACTATCCCTAAGTTATAAAACATGGTTTCTTGGGACTTGCAAAACATCTAGTTAAACATAGTTGTGAAGCGAGATCCTACCTCTATTCCACTCTTACCTCCCTCTGTCCCTGAAATGTGCCAAGTGGCCTAAATAAAGCTTTCTTGAGATACGTTCAGAGATAGTTTAAAGAATTCTACATTAGCATTAATACAAATATTGTCTCAGCTTTATGCATATAACTTTCATATGTTTAGTTTTCCTGTTGCAGAAATATCAGTAGAAAGCAAAATCTGTGCAAGTGACATGAATGCAAATGTAAAGATCTATCTCATGCTAAACCATATGTTTTGCTGAATGCGGTTGA
>CM044432.1:103079051-103089344 GCA_024363595.1 Xenopus borealis
TGCACTGGTATAACTTGTGTATTTGCTTCAGAAACTGCAATAGTTTATATAAACAAGCTCATGTGTAGCCATGGGGGTATCAATTCAAAGCTGAAAAAGGAGAAAAGGCACAGGATAAAGAGATAACAGATATGCTCTTTAGCAGGGGCCCCCAACCTTTTTTTTACCACCGAGCCACATTCAATTATAAAAAAAGTTGGGGAGCTACATAAGCATAAATAAGTTCATGTGGGGTTCCATATAATGGCTGTAATTGACTATTTGGTAGCCCATGAGTAAAAAAAGTAGCCTACAGGAGGCTCTATTTACCAGTACACCTACTTTTTATGCAACCAATATATTGTTCACAAGTGACTGGTTGGGGATAACTGCTCTATAGTACACAATGGGATTCTTCAGAACTTATCCGTTATATACTGAGTATCCTGTGCTTGAATGACTGCACCCTCTGGCAACACAGCAGCTTGTTTGTATAAACTATAAATGTTTTTGAAACAAACACACACCAGTTTTACCAGTGCAGGACAACTGTATTGTCAATATTTCATTGTATATTTAAATTTTGGTGAAATGTTTGACATTCACCTATATGCATCTTATTTAGTGTGCATGGGTCCCACATGGCTTGACTCTTGTAAAGGTATGCAGGCCACTAGCAAGGATATTTTACAGTCATGCCAGGTTTTACCTTGAGCAGCCATGATAGATGCTTGGTTAACTGCAAATGTCAATCAGGAATCACTAGCAGTGAAGATTTGAAAAAGGCCCAAAACAGATTAGTATGATAGATGGATCAATAGTATACAGTAGATAAAATATAAATCCTGTGTCACATGTTAACCAAGCACCATTCTTTGTTTCCAAGAATTTCACATGGCAGACAAAAGCTACAACCTATACCATATGTGGGTTTAACATTCATTTTATTTTTCCAAGAATCTATAATAGACCATATTGATAAAGGTCAGGAGATCCCAGACTGGGGGCCTGCCCTCCAAAGCAATGGTCCCCTACAGTACACAGGGGTCTGAATATCATTTAAGATGAGATTTGGGGTGAATGGAAATTTACTGTTCTTTATATTTAGGAACTTTATGCCATAGTGCTATTGTAACAGTATATTGTGTATACTTGCATTTTTATGAAATATCGGGCCCAGTTGGTGACCTTACTAGAATAGAACTTCACCTTCAGAATTTTTATAGGACTGTATAAGGCTCTATCGAGTACAAGTGTTTTAATACATTTAATGTATACATCTGGATAAGTAGCTCGACCTGTATGTCATTAAGAAAAAAGGGTTAAATGCTAAATGCAGATCTGCAAAGAAGCTACCACTTCTATCACTGCTTATGCTATTGTTACCTTTGCCAAATAGCTTTTTAACAAATTCAAAGTATAATTAAAGTCCTGCTATGTTTTTAATGGGTTTATGCTATTTTAATCTACTAACACCTGCATTCTCTGGCCTTATATTGCTTTTATACATAACCTCAAATAATTTGCCATCTGCAGTTCATGAACAAGATTTAAGCATTTATTAAAAACTGCTGCAGGGAGGGATTGTGTCAACGTATTCACCAGTTAAACAAAGTAAACTACAGTACGTATAATTGTCACTAGAAACCCAGATTTGCAGATAAATGGAGAAATGGTTAATTTTTTACCCCTTTTTTATTTAAAACATTTTTGTCATAGTATTTTTTGGTAGACAGAGTGTCATTAAAGGTACTGTACTATAAAGATATTAGATACAGATAAATGCATTAATAGATCGATCAGAGAGATCACTGTATCAAATCATCAGAAAGTTTTTGACTGTAACACCATACTGTTCTATGGCATGTTATTAGGCCAGGTCTTAGACATTTAAGAACTCATTAAGTGCAGTTTCAACTATAATCATGATCCCCTCCTCCATAATACAGTGTTTTTTTCCCAGAATTTCAGTATTGGGTCACAAGAGGTTGGTACATAATTGTGGCCAATCTATTTCTGGTGTTTGCTGTGCAAGTAATTCAAGTGTCAGACTTGGGTGGCGGGACATCAGGAAAAAACTTGGTGGGCCCTGCAAACCCAGACCTTTTATTCGCCTGCAAACCTGTCGTTCCCAACCAGTCCTCCTTACCCCTGATCATGGTAAAGTAAGGCAGCAGAAGGGGCTGGTGGTTGGTGGGTGAGTACGTTAGCAGTGGGGGCTACAAGGGCCCTGTAGTAGCCCCAATTGGCTTTGCACAACCTAGTCTGACGCTATCTTTTAGATGTAAGTGTGCTGCACCCACTGATGCAGGGTGCTAAGGGAACCCTGAAGCTTCTGCCTTGTCAGGAGGTAGTGGCAGTTCCAGGGTTCTTCTGCATCAATAGGAACAGGAAGATGCATTTTACAGCAAGTACCAGCAATGTAACCAGCAATAAAACATTAATGAAGACCTAATATTGCTGATCCATGTTAAGGCACTGTTATTGGTCACACAAAAGCAAATCTTGTATATGCTACACATTATAAAAACATCCATAAACATAACACAGTCTCTCACTACAAGCAACAATGTTGCTGATTTGAGGACAGCTGAAATGGTAAAAGCTATCTGCTCTCTACTACAATTACCTGAACTGCACTCTCAAAGTGGAATATGTTTCATAAAACAGCCCTTAAATCATTATATGACATAGCAAGAGCCTGTGGGTACATTAAAGAAAATTGAATTTGAAGAGGCTGGAATGAAAAAATCCAGGCACAAAAAGACCCTTGTAGCACCTCAGCACTTAATTCATACATTAAAAATGATTGTGTCTGCAGTGTCCCTAGTTAAAAAAAAACTTTTAATCCAAATTAATTTTAAATTAAAAAGAAATGCATCACTTTTTCTGCAAATTGTTCCAGGTGGCAAAAGCTACATTTCATTTTACTTTGCTTTGGTTTTAGAAAAATTCAAAAGCAGGGCCTTAAAAGGGGTGAATTGTGTGTTGGCAGTAGAACAAACATCTGTGGAGGAATTGCTTTTGTTTTTATGAATAAAATAATATATGTTAACACTGAAAAGTCATTTATACATATATCATGTTTATTATAATATAATATATATAATATAGTTCTAATATTTAAAATGTCCTTTTATCTGTACTAAAACAATGGTACCTTGTGTTGATGGTAAAAGCTGCACCAATCCAAACTGGTAATAAAGAACAATTCTATTAGGTTTACTGAACATTTTTAGCAGACTTAAAGTGGGCCTGATATCCAGACACAAAAAGGTGTATAATAAAAGTCCTTTTTAAATTAAACATAAAATCCAATTTCTATTTTTTATTAAATCATTCTTAGCTGTTGTAAACTCATTTAAAAACCTCAGCTGTCAATCAAATATTGTCTGACCCTCCTCTATGCCTTAGGAATAGAGGCGGGGCAGACAATTACTTTCACTTTCCATTCAGCACTTCCTAGATGTCACTGCACTCCCCACATTCCCCCATTCTCTTCACCATTTAATTGTGTAACCAGGGCATGGGAATGAACATCAGGTCTCCCATTCTGGTGTACAGAGATGATACAAGGCTTGTCTTAATAACAGTGTCCAGAAAATGGCTCCTGCCTGCTTGCTATAATTATGAATTCCAAGACTGAAGGAAACAAGATTCAAATAATTTATATATAGTGTAATTAAAGTTAATTTTGCTTGACTAATGTGATAAAATAGGATTTTGAATAATATTTTTGGGTCCCCTTTAAAGGAAAAGTAAAGATTTACTAAAGATGTAGGCTAGAAGTGTTTTGTACACGCCCAAGGCAACCACAGTCATTGTTTTATTGCTTCAAAAATATACAACATACAAAACTTAACAAAACAAAACATCTTGTATGCATTAAATTAAATCAGACATGAAATACCAGTTGACATAAATTCACTAAGATCCACAGTTGCACCAGCAACAGCTTCACCGCACTTCACCAGCATAGTTTCACCAGCGCTACGCAAATTCACTAAACTGCAAAGTTGCACTCAGAGATGCAAATGGTAGCGAAGTTGCGCTACCATTACTTCATCAGGCAAAGCAAAGTTACACTAGCGATGCCTAATTTGCATTCACCTCCAAGTTAAAGTATAATGGACATGTATGCTGCAGCCACTACTAGTGTTGGGCAAATCTGGGGCATTTCGTCAAATTTTTTTGCAAATTTACTGAGAAACGCCTCATTTTCTGCTTGATAATTTGTGACAAACCCTAAGCTTAGCTTCGCAACAGCTGCTCAGAGTCCACTGAGCATGTGAGAGTTGCAGCACTCTCCAAGATTGTGACCCCCTGTGACAGGTTTAAAGTCCTGGATCATTGCTGTGATTGAGAACTGGAAAATTTAGGATGGTTAAATAAGTCCAGTATATTAAATAAGGCATTTTTATATTTTTTAGGGTTTAGTTCTACTTGGTATGGTATGGTGATCCAGATTACAGACAGATCTTTTATGGAATGATCTATTATGTTTTTTTTTTACTATTTTATCTGTTTATTATACCCATATAACTTTTCAATAATATTTTTCCAATTTAAACATGAATGTTAAAACATTTAAAATAACCTTTCAAAGAATGTAATAATTTACTAAAATTCTTATTATAGCTAAACTTGAAATGCTGTGCTTGTGAAATCATTGCATTAAATGATCTTTATGTGTTGTGTTCAATATTGGCTTACTACTGTAATAAATTGTACAAGACTTTTCATTTTCATTTTGTTTAAACTATCGTACATTCTTATTATAACCATAATACCAGAAATTAAGGAAGTAGGAACGTTGCGCAATGCGTGTAAAATGATAAAAATGGAAATAACAAATAATATTGTAGTTTTCTTTCAGAAGGTAAAAACAAGTAGGATTTTTTTAAATAAAATTTGTTGTGCTATTTGGTTTTAAGTGTACTCTAAAACTAAACTTGTGTTTATATCTGGAACTTGCACAGATTTGTATTTCTCAGGCATAACCTCATAAATAGCTTTTTATTACTGGATCTCAGAGTGGTTTGCATTCCATTACCTAGAATGTTAGGTTGCAGTAAAATACTTTATAGTGTTCAGAGATGGTTGCCAATCACTGTTATTGTTCATGTATATCTTTTTAATGTATTGTTAATGTATATATTTGTTTTTCAAAATACTTAGTTTCTTCAAATGCACCCTTAAAGGCTGGTTATATAATCAATGGAAAGAGAATATATAAAGCCAGAGGAGTCACAATATCTAAGTTTTACATCCTGAATGATCTTCGGGTTTGAAAGTCTGTGGGTGTTTTTAGCCACAACTTTTTTCATTATGGCTTGTTCTGCCCTGAACATTTTGTAGTCTTAGGTTGTTTATTCATGGCAAAGTTTTGCAATAAAATTATGCAGATATCTACAGATATCACCTTTATGTTTTGGGTTCTTGTAGCCAACTTCTATAAAAGTTTCAAAAATTGCAGAAGGTCTAGTAAACCGCAGCAACCAATCAGCGGGTATTTTATTTGTGACCCTGCCTAAAATAAAACATCTGGTTGCAATGGATACTAAAACCTATACAAACTGTGAATTTATTATATGGCAGGTAGAAATGAGAAAGGCCTCAAATGGTTCACTTCAAATACCACAGCAGTTAACCTCTAGAACAGGTACACAGCCACTCGCAATGGTGTTGGAGGTATGGAGATGTGACCTGACCTATACACTCAAGGTATAAGTACATTGAGAGATGATCAGTGATCATTTAATCATCAAAATAATTTATTAAGTGTGGCAATGGTACTTAGTACAACAAATGGCAACATAATATAGAATGAGTGGTATAATTAAAATATTACAGAGGGTCAATCACTATTACAGTAGAAATTGTGAAGGGTTATTGTTATGGTTGTTAAAGTTCAATGAATTTTAGAGGGGAGGGCTGATAGAATCAGGGATGGTGCTACAACATGGCAGCCATTTACTGACTGAGTTTTGCAGTCAAGGTGAGTTGGACAGCCCATGTTAAAACTAAAAAGGTGGCAACCCTAGTTACTTCCCTTGTGCTTCAGTCTCCTATTACCATTCCTGGTAATAGGTGGAGAACATAGGAAAAGCGACGTGCTCTCCTATTAAAGGGAATGTATCATTATCCTATTGAGAAAAGGGATTCTGTGAGACTCCCTAAAGCTATGGTCTGTTAACTCCGGCTGTTATGGTATTTTTGCAGGCTGAGAGAAGCAGATCTGCTCAATGCCCCAGCCCCTGCTCCATTGATTTGAGTCAGCCTGTTTGCAGTCATACACAGTGGAGCTGAAGCTGAGGTCAGTATTTGAACTCCCCTTAGCCTGTGTGTGAGCACACATAATGATCAAATTCAGATCAATGGAGCAGGGGCACTGAGCAGATCTGCTTCTAACAGCCTGCACAAATACGCAATATGAATATGAATATATGGATTAATTTTCTTACTCATGTAAAGATAAATTATCCTGTTTCCCCCACTCCAACCAGCCAGGCTATTGCCTCAGAGCTACCAGACGGTTTCATAAAGAGAAGATTAATTCATTGGCAAGCATACTTTCAAGCATACTTGATCCTACTGCACACAAATGACTGTGCAGTAGAATCAAAGCAAGTGCTGGCTACAACCTCCTGCTTAAGTAGAGGAAAATGGGTTGTAAATATCTTTATAATAGAAAGAAAAATAATGTATACATACTGGAAATGTATTTGTGTTAAGGGATTCTAAAAAATCCATTAACTTAATAGGATAACTTTACATACCCTTTAAATTAACTAAGGACTAGGGGAAACGTGCCAGAATTAGGGGTAGGCAATAGCTACCTAAGGTGCAATAATAGGGGGGCGCTGGGCAGCCTGCCCCTAGTATGCATCTCTCAGTCATACTCCCCTCTGTCACTGTCCATCCTGACATGCTCCCCTCCCACCACTCTGTTGCTGTCCCCTCCATCCCTCCCCTCCTTGGCTCAGTGCTCCCCTCTGTCCCGCCCCTCCGTCGATCACCCCTTCCTCCATCGCTCGGACACGCGCACACACTTCGCGGGGGCTTGCCTGTCATAGTTGCCTAGGACGCCCAGCCAGCCTTGCTTGACCATGAAAGTGAACATCCTCCCATGGGGAGATAAAAGCACGACTTTCTGAGGCAGTAAGAAAATGAACTGCTAGGGTTCATCTATACATTACTCAGCATAAACGTGCTATACAAGTGTGTCTTGTTTTTAATACATATTCCAATTACAGGTTATCCAGAAATCGCTAATTCTGGTGTATAAAATGATTTCCCCCTTTTTCTGTAATAATAAAGCAGTGTCTTGTACTCAATCCTAATTAAGCTGCATGAATCCATATTTCACAGCAAAACAATCCTGTTGGGGTTATTTAATGTTTAAATTGTTTTTAGCAGACTTAAGGTATGGTGATCCATATTCCAGAAAGTTCCCTTATACAGAATACTCCAGGTCCTAAGTATTCTTTTTGATAGATCCTGTACATTTACAAGGAATGGAGCATCTTTTCTGCAATGTGGGAAGTCAAAACATGCTGCAATGCAGCTTATTCTGACATAGTTAAAAGCTTAATTTCATATGCTAGCAGGACAAACCCTCTTATTGTGGCTACTGAAAACATAAAGTCAATGAAGTCCATTATTATATGTAATTTTTGGTGTACTTTCTTTTAGTTTAATTACTTGCTGAAATCTGCTTAGGAAAAGCCTGATTTATTGTATGTAAAAGAAAAAGTTGGCATGCATTATTTTATAATAGATGACTAATACTTGTTTTGTTGGGTGGATGCAAAACAATTTAAATAAATTAGAATCTATTGGATTCCAGCAAATTAACATGTGGATGCTAAAAAATAAATGATGATGACATTGGTTCTTCACTGAACTTTACTGACAAAAGTGTCTCTAAAATCCATATAAAATTATTGCAGATATTTAACTATCCCCAATTTGAGAACAGGTTAACATTTAAAAAAATGTTGTTACTATAAAACAACTATGTGCTATGTTCCTTCTGTATAAAATGAATCACATAGTAACACATTAATATTAATCCTCCCACAATGTGTAACCTGGGAATTACTATGAATGAAGCGGTAGCTTTAAGGTTCCCCTGCATCAATAGACACATTTGTGTGCAATTTATCAGTACTGATAGAACAGACACAAGGTATTCAGCACAACTACATAATGTGTGAAAGCAAGTACTAATGCACAGTGGCAATACGTGAAACAATTGCAATCATTTAAGTGTGACTACACTTGCAGTCTTCTTAAATGAGCCCCAAGTTCTTGATTCTAAAGAAAATAAAAAATCAGGTCACCTGGTTATTACAAATATGATACCATTTGATCAGTTCACTAAAAAAGAAAATTTTAGCTGTTGACTGGAGGTGAAAAAAAATATTTTTTTTAACCATGTGAACATACATTATTTTACATTTACTAAAGTTATAACAGGTATAATAGTGGCTACTGGTTCAACTAGTGACAAAGTACATAATAAAAAATAGTAAACTAATGTAGGGGATCTGTGCAAAAGCATTGCACTTATCCCTATCCGGTTTTATGCGAATTCGCATTGTGAATTAATTTTTGCAATTGACTCTCAAACTAGACGGGTCTTTGCGTGAGTACAGGCACTTTGCGAGGTTGTTGTGCACGAAAATAGCGTTGACAGTACCTTAAATTCGCAATTTGCGAAAATGTTTTGCAAATATTTTCTCCGCCACCAAAGTTCTGGCCCAGAGTGTTCGCATAAATATTCGCAAGTGGCAATTTTTGTCATATTTAAAAAGCTCTTATAGATATTTGTAATGTGAAAAACAAATTCGCAAATCTGTTTGCACTCTTATTCAGCTTTATAAATATAACTAGGTGCAGGGCAAAAATATTAACTTTGCGAACCAATCTGCCCTGCAAAAAGTTTATAAATGAGCCCCAGAGAGTGTGAAAGGAATCTAGACTGGAGGAACAAACAACGAGAGATTCCCATCTGAGCATCCAAAGGGGCTGGAAGTCGCACTGTATGCCTGAATGTGCTGGATTCGCCTGAAGAGAGCGAGCGAGATCCAAAGAGGATTTGTGAGTAACCTGTTTAAAGGGACCATACCATAAAGAAGCTCTTGAAGATAAAGAGACTGTTTTATTAAAGGACTTTGCCTTCTTTAGTTAGTTAGACAGCTTGGCGCTAGCAATTTAGTTAGTAAAGCCCTGTTGCCACTGGTTAGGAGTGCTTCATGTACTTTTTGGCCATTTATTTTAGATAAACAGTTATTCAGTTTAACCAACACTGCGTGTGTTATTACTGTATTCCTAGTGGGGCCACTAGTAGGTGCAAATCCCAGATACCACTAGGTGTAGGCACTGCGCTAGTAAGTACCAGGTACCCTGTCTCTCCCAATACCACTGCTGAGTGGCTCAGGGTCATCCCGTGCCATCAGGTAAGCGCCACACGCGTAGTGTAACACCGACAAAGGGGTGTTGAAAGGGTTACACACAACCTTTATTGATTATTATCAAATATTCCCAGCATCACATTTGTCTGTGGTAGCATAAGAAGTCATAATGTGGCAGAGTACAGTTTTGAATTTTACACTGTCTCTGTGACGGACTATGCCACAGACAATGGGCACATGGGGTGTTTTGATTGCCGCAGTCCCTTGGGGTCAACCACAGAGATCAAAATACAATCTGACTGCAGGCTCTTCCCATTTATATAAATTGAAAGGATGTTAATATCATGTGCTTTCTCTGTCATTTAGGAATTACTCAGGAACTTAAGAAAACCTTGCCTGACTATGTCTTTTCCACGGGCAATTTGTTTTCCATTCATATGAACTGGAAGCAACTGCAGATCAGGAAGATAGTATAGACACAGGAAGGCTTTATTAGATTCTTCTCAATTAAAACAACTGCTGCTACCCAGCAACATAATGTACCAATATATGCAATTAAGAAGTAGCTTGTCATTCATTTTTAATGACCATTTAAGAATCCCATTGTACTCATTAAAGATTGTGTTCACACTGAATCGTGTTCAAACTTTTTTAAGTATTTTACCAGCACCTTGAATGTAAATGCAAAAATTAAATTCAATATAGCCTTTTATTAAGCGAGGAAGGAAAGGGATCAAAACACTTCCATTATCCTAAATGTACTGTACAGTGAAAACTACAATACACCATTTTTTTAAACAAATGTTCATTTTCTCTCCTAAATTCATCTGTCATTTTTATATTGCACTACAGCCTACAATAAAAAGCTATAATTAGCCAGAAACTGACTATATAA
>CM044432.1:103110338-103121936 GCA_024363595.1 Xenopus borealis
TTTAGAAGTGCCAGACAGTTGAATATCCTGAAGTTTCAATACAAAAGAAACATTTCCTTATTGAGCACCAAAACATTTTGTCATAGGCAAAAACTAATCATTTTTGTTGTCATGTGATCTTCCTATTGATTAAAAAAATGGAAAACAAAGGAGTTATTGTCATCTGATCTGCACACACAGAATATATTTAATTTTTCAACTCAAATCATTATCATTAATCAAGAGTTGCCTTCCTGTGTTGGTATAGTAGTTTAAGTAGAGTTTATGTAAAGTGGCAACAATGTTTTAATTTTTGCACAGCACCCATTGCTAAGTTTGGAATTCAATACCCCCAATTTCTGTTTAGTTCAATAATATATTTACTGTATACCTTTCAAAGAACCCCCATGACATAAATATCTGATGGAAGGGTTCCAGTTGAACTGCTTATGTATAGTGCAATAAACAGATTCAATTTTGAAGGATTATGGCTTAGGTACATGACAGAAAATTAAAGGGGAACTAAACCTCCAACTATTTTTAAATGTTTCTCCCAACAGGTAGTAATGCCATGCCCCCTTCCCAACTGCTTCATTACCCGTGGCCACAAATCAGACCTGTGTTTTAGGGTTTACAACCGATCTGTTAGGCTGCTTCATGTGCGTTTCTAGGCTCCATAACGGTGAACAGTGAGCAGGTGAATGTGCACTGGGCCAGGTTCACGAGTTGGCTGCCAGTACTCATGCTCCTAGTCATCAAACACTGCCTGGAACATAAGTGACACACCCAGCCATAGAGTCCCCATCCCTACTGTGCAGCTAATAATAAATATTCAGAAATGGTTGAAAATTCCATAAAGTTCAGCTTTTTTTAGATTATAAATATAGTTCCAATACTTTTTTAGACACTACAGTATAACTGAAGAGTAGCAAGTACAGAAAGAACGCCCTTGTTGCCTACAACTAGAAGGATTGCACTGTAATCATACAGAAACATTGCAATTTATCCAAACATTCAGTTCCAACAGAGGTGTTGAACTTGATGGACGTTTTAATCTTTTTTCAACCCAAATTAACTATGTAACTAACTATGTAACTTGCTGCCAACCTTGCAGTTTGATTGACAGTTTGGTGTAGGCTGATTTGAACCTGCCCCAGTTGTTTTAGCGCCAGTGAAAATTGTATGTTTGCCTTCTGTCGATGCTGATATTATTAGTATGATTTATACACTCAGAAGATTATAATTAATTTCCATTACACACATGATAAATTGTTTCTATTTATCTCTCTGTGTTGGCAAAACAATTCAGCCTATTTCGGACAAGATTAGCCAGCTTTACATTTCAATATAATTGATAAATAACCAGATCCCCTGACAGCTAACTGATATATAATTAGTAAGAATGCACATTGCATGAAATATGCGTGACTATTGCTATGCTGTACTTGGAACTTGTTGAAAGCCTGGCCTTTCAATTGTTCTAATGGCCATGCAGGAGAAATATTCATGTTCCTATGTTTAATACAACCATTAAAGCACAGCATGGGTTAGTGTCAATGTAACAATGTATAAAGTGCTATAAAGTACTTTAATTTATAAACAATAATACATAGCTGTGCTATGTAACTCGTATTCTATTATCTAAAAGAAAAAAGTAGATTAATAAATATTTAAATAAACTCAGGAAAACCCAGTAGGTGACATGTCAAAAGACAGCTATGCCCTATTATTTTTCTGTATATCTAAAATGTTTTTTCCAGTAGTTGCTGTTACTTGCTCAGCTTGCTGTTGTTGTCATACCTAACGATGGTTGACAAAATCCTTTTTTTTTTTACTTCCCATTGCCATATAAGTGTGTTATAATTCCATTACAAAGGAACAGCATGGCGAGTGGCCTAGTAGTGATGATTAATTCAATGATTCATAGTTAGTGATAAGTGAAAAATTTGACCATGTAGAGATTCGCAGCGAAGTTCTGTGTTTTTGCCACCGGCAAATATATTCATGAAACAGCATCAAAAATTTGCCAAGCTGCTCGTTTCACTTTGTGTGACAAAAATAAATTGATAGCAAATGCATATGTCATTTTATCCTTCCCCTCTCCTTCCACATCAACCAAATGCATCTGAGCCATCCCACTCTCTGTATAAGGACATGCACATAACTTTAAAGTTCATACATTTTCATGTGGGATACAAAATACCTGGGCATAATCTGTTGGTGGTCAACTTTATTATTAGCTATGCGTGTTTTATTAAAAAAGTAGTAGTATATAAACCAGGGCTGCCCACGACTCCCCCTTGTGCGGCCCCCATAAGAACGTCTGCCTGCTGTGTCTGTTTACCATGTGTAAACTTTAAAAGGTATCACTACAGAGATTAACTGGCCCCTGCATTGCTTAAACCTCAAATTCAGACTGTATGTATTCACACCTGTAATCCCGCCCCCCTGCATTGTTCCTACTTGTAACATCTCTATTGTTTGCACCCTACTGTTCACACCTAAATCCCAGATTGAAACTGGCCACATTGTTCACCTGTTCACACTCATACAAACTGCTGAAGGGGCACCAGCACCAGCACTGTGTCACTGTATGTAGTACATCTTAGTCCTGAAATGATTCCCTGTCTCTTGCTCTGTTCTGATTGATATACACCCTGTGTGTGCCATACTCTGTCTGTGCTATGCTCCCTGTGTGTGCCATACTCTGCCTTCCTTAAGATTCCTGTGTATGCCATACTTTGCTGGACGTTTGTTAGCATTTGAAAATTATTGTTAGGGGCCCAAAGGTGTTTAATCCTGTTCTGGGGGTGCTGTGTTATCCACAGGGAAGGATGAGGCACATGGATTTAAAGGTATGTCTTAATAGGACTTTTTCACAAGTGATGAGTGATATCCCTGCAGTTTGCACCAACCATTTGGTTTTTTGGCGTGTTACCACCATTAATGTGGACATGGTCTTGTGGTAACATGGGTGTGTTTTTAAGTGGTTGTGCATTAAAAACAGGGAGCAGCCAACACTGGCTTCCATTATCGGCCCTCCGTCATGTAGGTCAGAAAAATTCCAGCCCTAGGTATCACAGAAGTTGGATCATACTGATTTAATCTGTAGATGGTACTTTTTGCTTAAACAGCAACATACTGTACTATAGTGTAGTAGTAGTAGATACAATTACCAGTCGACCAGATGTAATGTAAAAAAAATCTCAGACACTAGTGATGGGCGAATTTATTCGCCAGGGCCGAATTCGCGGCGAATTCCCGCGATTCGCCGCTGGCGAATAAATTCGCGAATCACCAGCGAAATTTTGCTTGGCGAAAATTCGCCGAAAAAACGAGTCGCGCGACGTTTTTTGACGCGACGCGACGAAAACGACGCGACGCGATTTGACGCGACGCGCGTCAAAAGCGTCTCGCGACTCATTTCGCGAATTTTTCGGTGAAGCAAATCTCGGGAGATTCGTCCATCACTATCAGACACATTTTTATGAAATTGACAACATGGGAGTCTAGTGGATAGGAGATCCTCTAACAATGTAGGTATGTGTAACATTGAAAAATGCATGTGATTTTACCTTTCCAATTTTTAATGGTAACACCAAAGCAGAAACACTGTTCATGGAAAAATGCCCATAGACTCTAAAGTAGTTTAGTATAAAAATTATAAGAAAAAATTTGTTGCGCAACACAATGTTTCCCACAACAAAAATGTTTGATGTGCAGCAAACTTGTTTTGCTTATTTTTCACTGTTTCGCTAATTTTCCCATAGTTTTGCTAATTTTTCAGCAAAGAGAAACAGGACAGATTCACTTATCACTATTCACAGTCAGGTTGTTGCCCACTGATTGGGGCTACAATGGAATTCTGCAACATTAGCTTTAGCAAGAATAATTCCCTAAATTTTGTTCAACCTGCATCCAACCCTCCCGACCCACACCTGACCTGAAGCAGGACAGATCCTCCATTTATAGACCAGCGTCCACAGCTCTCTAATGTCATGAAAGGAGGTGGGTCAGAACAGGTGTTCATCAATAAATGGAAGCTGACAGAGCCAAGACAAGAAGAATAGCTCAATCCAAACCCACCTGCAACCCACAAAATGTGTGTGGATGTTGACCCAAACCCATGGGTAAACTAGCATACTGTATATGTGTAATCATATACTGCCAACAATATACAAGTATGAGGAAACTTAAAAAAAGCAATAAAGATAAGTAACAGATGTCCCTGATGCCTTGAGCTTCTAAAACTAAAAAAAGTTTACTATATAAACATATATATAAACTATGTGAATATATCATAATCAGTGTATCTATTAAGCACTTCATTCAACTAGAAAGAAGTTAGCCACCTAGTCAGTGATCCAAAAATGAACAATATTCATTCGAATCACTAGGGTGCTGCGAGATTATCTCCATATTCTCTCCTAACCATTTGTACACTAAACATACTGTAGCTAGTTCAATTAGCTAGTTTATTTTAATTACTTCCTAAAACAGCTCATTTCAATTCAAAGTTTAATATTTATTGGCTTCTAATCTTGTTTTCAAGCAACTCTTTACAGCATGAGTCTAAGGCTCTCTTTCTGCTATCCACCCTGGCTGTCATAGTTTTCCTCCGTGGGGTAAAGACAAGAAGGAATGACTACAGAATAGCTTTGTAACTGCTATTTATGTGAAGCTCACTGAGAGACATTTGCTATTGTGATTGCAGTTTTCTCCTTGAACATGTCAAGAGAGCGATTCGTCATAGTCATTTCTCATGAATCAAGAGAGTTATAAGTTACAAGAATTCCTCTTCTTGTAGGTTGACAGTTATGCAGAGAAAATCTGAAACCAGTAGATACCCCATGGATTTTCAGCAATAGGAATATAACAGGATTTTAAATATCAAGGTAGGCTCTGTTTTTTATGAATCACTAAAAGTAACAGCACAGTCCATAGTTCAACAGCCATCATAATGTTCTGTCATAGAATGGAAAAATAGTGACGAAAAAAACATAATCTTAGTTTCTCAGTGTTAGTTAGCTGTACAACTTGAAAACAATTAAATGTACCATGGAATTGGTGTCCCACATAATAAAAAAATTAAGTGGCTTCTATTGTATTTTAGTCCCCCTCACCAGAGCAATAAGGTTCAGCCCATGTAACCAGTTGGAGCTGGCAGGGGGAGTAGCATGTACACGGTTAGAGGGGAACACAAGGATGCCTGAAACATTTTATGCTCATCTTACCCATGGAATTATTTTGGCCTTAATGTCATAAACTATGTGAGACCTAACACAGAATCTAAATACCTTGACCTAAAAATGTTCTTCACATGTCTACATGCATAGCAGCAACAATTGAATGCACACTCCGGTCCTCCATGGAGGTAGTCAAAAGGAAAAAAAGCTGTATTTCACACATTTTATATGTTACAGCATGTAATCACAGGAGTATTTTTTACAAATAACACAACAATATAGAGTGGAGAGGGATCTTGATTGTCTGCCCTGATTGAATGTTGGTTGAAGGACAGGGGCTCCCTTAAGTGAAGGATTTGGGAGCAAGCACCCAAGCCAACCATATTTAGTGGTAAGAGTTTATTTGATTAAAGTTCCCCTCCTTTTATATTAAGCAGTTAGGTGCATATCCTGTTTGGTAGTAAATAATGTTCTTCATCAAAGCATGTATTGTAGTTATGCCACTGCATGTGAATAACTTACCAGGAGAATGGAGAGACTAACTGACTACAGGAATATATTTGTTGTTCATTTAGGACAGTGATCCCCAACCAGTTGCTTGTGAGCAACATGTTGCTCCCCAAACCGTTAGCTATTGCTAGCAGTGGCCTCAAAGCAGGTGCTTATTTTTGAATTCTTGGGTTGGAGGCAAGTTCTGGATGCATAATGTAGGCTGACAATCATCATAGGGGCTACTAAAGGGCCAATAACGGCACTAATTTGGTACCCCAAGAACATTCTTTATGCTTGTGTTGCTCCTCAATTCCTTTTTCTTCAGAATGTTGATCACTGGTTCAAAAGGTTGGGGATCGCTGATTTAGGACATTACCATATACTGGACAAACAAGCTCTATGTTACTATAAAATTAAAATGTGTTAATCAATAGATTCCTGAATGTTTCTGCTGTATATAGGATGACCTTTGTTAGAAATCAGTTTCCAGAGGGCAGTAAATATATATAACCTCCAGATTGCTTCTGGTTCTCACTGCACTTAACACTATAATACTTAAAATCAGAGTCCTAAAAAATGTGAGAAATGTGGCATCTCATTTCAAGAGGAATTTTGTTTACATTTCAACTGATATTGTCATTGGGATCAAGGCTAGTTATACATCTATTCCCAGAATTGATACAAACAGGCATGAAGATATTTTGTCTTGTCATCAGGCTCCATGGCAGAAAGCTCCGAGCCTGAGTGACAGAGATAATTTACTTGCGGTACCAGTCTGCTATTTTCGATATTAAATAGAAAAACTAAAACAATGCATGCACTTGATGATTGCTGCTTACAGTTTAGATTATTATGTGTGGAAACAGAATTACATTTAATCAGACCAAAATTTGAATAAGTAGTTACACCACTTTATTTGACAACTACTGGCACTCCAAAAATGATGTGTAATCTTTGCAGGAGAAAATTTTTGACTGTGCATGTTTCTGCTCAATAGTCAATATACAGTATAAAAATGCTTTTTGCTTACCTTATTAGTTATGGCTATGCTTATATACATGACTAGAGTCAAACTGATTTGCTTTATAAGGTCTGGATAGATCCAGGTTTAACCAGTTTATGACTAGGAAGTTTAATCTGAACTACAAAGAACAATGCTTTGTACAGAATAAAACAGTGAGTGAATTGGCTGGCTTTTACTTATCTGCTCCATGCTGTGATGTTGTAGTTACTTGCTGACATGCTTCCCATATTATCCTTCTTACACACGGACAGGCTATGCATTTTGGTTCAGCACTAAAAGCACAGCCTTAGTAAACAACTAACAGGGATGTTGCAATAATCTCTCACTATGTAGACCAGTCCAAATGTGCTAATATAATATACAGTCAGTCCTCGAGTTACATACATTCGACTTACATACAACTCACACTTACAGACGGGGGCTGTTACACTAACATACTATGATTTGCTTGACTTATTAGTATTTAGCTTTAATAAACCACCTGCCCCAATACAACAGTGTTGTCTACTGCAGAGCACAGGAAAAAATAAATATGCACAGAAAGGTAAAAATAAATACTATGTTAGGACAGACATCTGTCTAAGTTGCATTTAATAAGTATATGTTTATGGTTGAACAAACCTACAGACCCTATCTCAAATGTAACCTAGGGACTGCCTGTAGGTGATATTTAATATATGAATTTAAATATTCCACCTTATTACCATCCATGACTGATCCTGAAACATGAGTTGCTACATATGTCCTTAAAAGCCAGCTGTGTTGTAACATGAACAATGTTCTTTAAAACTAAAAAATGTACATTGCTGAAATGCAATATTTTATATACTGAACTTATTGCACCAGCCTAAATTTTCAGCTTCTCAATAGCAGCAATGATCCAGGACTTCAAACTTGTCACCATATTGAAAAGTGTCTATGACACCCACATGCTCAGTGGGCTCTGAGTCATCTACTGTGACATTTATATTCTACTGGTACTGTATATTTTGATTTGGTCCTAAGCTCAATACATTACAGCAGCACAGAGGATATACAGTGAATTAGCAAAAATAAGATCTTCTTTGGGCATCTTTGGAGGCACATATCTTTACTACTGAAAAGCTGTGGTTGCCTTGGGCTGATACAGAAACCCAAAACATAGGGGGTTATTTATTAAAGTCCGATTTCTTTTGGTCAAAGCTTTAAAGGGGAAAACAAAATTTCTCCCCATTTTATCAAGTCTTTTTATGCCCATCAAATGTTTGGGAAAATGTATTGATAAACAGGAGCAATAAGTTGTTGTGGATTTGGTCTGGTTTTCAGAAAAAAATTAGAAAATTTCAGATTTGATAAACAAACATCTCAATGTTCAACTTCTAGCTTACTTTGTTTAAGTTAAGTTCTCCTTTAAGTCCATAAACAGAACCAAAACTTGTCTCATAAGAGTAATTGATAATACCAAGTAGATAAGAGACAGTGCATCATAAACAATGGGAGGGCACTCTGATGGTGTACCTCTATAATTATTAGTGTTTGAACTTCTCAATTAATTAAAGCCATAGGTTATTTCAAATGATAAAAGAAAATACTTTCTTCAGCTTGGGAATTATGGAAACTGCAGATGTTATTTTAAAGAGAGAAAACCAATAACGGCAACTAAACCAGCTGAGTGCTAATTACTAATTAAGATTTCATTTTTACTAGTGGGAGAAATAAAAAAAAACATTGACATGGAAGGGAAGACTCAGAGGACAGCAAGGGCAAGTGAAATATGTAAGCAAAATATTGAATTAATTATTTGCAGAATAAGATAGCTATAGCTACAGATGTTACCTATAGTCATGAAACAAACAACCCTATACTGACTCTTCATTTCTGGAATAAAGGAAACATATAAAAAAACGAAATTGCTTTTCTATTATAATTTGTGAAAGCATATCATAAAAAGAGAACATATGACATACACATTATGGTAATTTAATGGTATTATGGTAATTTGTCCATTTCCTCATTAAACAATTCTCTGATCGGACACATACATTGGGACCTCAATTGGTTCCTCTTTCACTAAAGAAAATTCTAAGCTCCACAGTCAAGAAACCTTCTTTTGACATCTATTTCTACATAATTCATAATTTATCCCCTGAACAGTACCACTCAGTTAATGATAATACCATAATAGTCAGAATATGCATTTGCTTTCATACATTGCAGTGTATAATGTATTGAAAAGTCAGTGGGGGTCATTTATAAACTTTGCACAGGGCAGATTGGTTCACAGAGTGAATATATTTGCCCTCCGCCTGGTTATATTTATAAAGCTGAATAAGAGTATACAAACAGATTTGCGAATTTGTTTTTCACATTGCGAATGTCTATAGGAGCTTTTTAAATATGGCAAAAATCACAAATTGCGAACACTCTGCTCCACAACTTTGGTGGCGGAGAAAATATTCGCAAAACTTTCGCAAATTTCGAATTTAAGTTACTGTTAACGCTACTTTCGCACAAAAAAATCTCGCAAAGTGCCTTTACTCACGCAAAGACCCGTCTTGTTTGCGAAAAATTAATTCACAATGCGAATTCGCAAAAAAACGGAAAGACGGGCACAGTAGTGCAATATTGTAGCGTTCAGGAAAAAGCATGGGCAAAACTACCATTTGCAAACAATTATGCGCTGCACGAACTTTATAAATGACCCCCAGTGTCTGTTATTCTTACTATTGTTTATTACATTTTAAAGGGTAACTGCACATTTCCCTATTGTGTAAGTATTAATCATTATTTGTATTTCACACATTCTTCCAAGAGTTGATGAAGGTGTTACTGAAATCAGTTCACCGTTTTAGCAGTTTTGTTTAAAAGACATGTAAAGTCTACATTTTCCCCACCCAAGCCACGTCATGTGAACTGCATATACACAAATAGCAGCTTTCACCCAGCGGCCATGTTCCCTCTGACACATCATCAGTAAAATCTGCAAACAGGACATGTATGTTGTAAAGTTAATGCAATGCAGAATGCAGGTTTACACAGGCACAGTATACTTTGATTCTGCTGGGGTTGAACACTGTAATGGTTAAGATGCACTCAGGAGATGTGGGTAAGAGAAAAAAATAGGAACAGAGTTTGTATGAGAACCAGTAATGTTATCTCTTCATTGACTGTTAGACTGGAGGGTGTGTTTAGTAATCTGAGCTGAGAAGAACTGAGCATGCTAAAAAAAGCATCTAAAACTGCACAGTTCAGTTTAAAGCAAAATGTCCCTTTGATTAGCCCTTTTTTTCCCCAAGTAGCGCTACCTTCCCCAATGTACCTCTCCTTCAAAATGAGAAGCCGCTCCCACACAAAAACTGGGAATTGCTGGGAATTGCATTAAAGTCAGTGTACAAAATGCAAAAAACAACCACAATCAGTCATGATCTTGTATTTTCACATGGGTAAATCTAAATAATCCTCATATACCTGTGACACTGTCATGTAAGAACAAAGGTTTTAAGAAAAGAACTGTCTAAAAAGATTGTGGATTAGAACATATACCATGATAGATAACGTGTTTAAAATTCCCCTGAGAAAAGAACCCTATGAAGCTTTATTTTACAAACCAATCGAAACATTCACTAAGGAACAATCCAAACTAATAAAGGTAATATTTACTGCAACAAAACAAGTTATTGCGAAAGCCTGGCGATCTCCTACATTAGACTTTAACCCTGTGAAACTCAGAATGGACAATTGTATGGTGATGGAGAAATTAACCTCTTCTTAAAGATAAATTGATGATTTCTATAAGATATGGCAACCTTGGTTGAATTATAAGGGCATAAAGATGGTATCTGAGTCTTGAACTACGGGGCGACCCATAGGGCCCATGGAGAAGGCTATAAAATTGCATGATAGCAAATCTGTAGATCAGGAAACACACATCGAGATACAAGACTGTAACCCTATTCACTCTAGTTAATATGCTTAACTTTTTCTTTTGTTCTGTTAAAAAATTGTTTTTTATGCATCTCTTTTTATGTTGTTTTTTCTATTCTCTAATTGATGAGTAATCATATTTTTACATGTAAAAGAACCATGTATGGTAAATACGCTAATCTTGATAAATGTGAGTTTGTATGCAAAAAGAAACAGACACATATTTTCTTTGCAATGCACCTTTATTGTGGAAAATCAATTAAAATATTGAAAAAAAAAAGAAAAGAACTGTCAGTTTAAAGGGACTGTTCTCCTTTAAATTAACTTTTAATATGGCATAGACATTGATATTCTGAGACTGGAGCTGAAAAGATGTAGAATAGAAAGGCAAATAATTCAAAAACTGTAAAAAAAAAAAGACTAACTGCAAAGCTGCTAGGAACAGGACATTCTATAGCATACTTACAGATGGTGAATCACCCCTTTAACTTTATATCCACATCTGATGAAGATATATCTTATCTGAAACTTCATTGGTGCAAAGGTTTTACCCTTATAATGGTAACCTTTGGTGACTTACTGTTTTCAATTAGAACATACAGTAAACAACCTGCAGATTCCTAAACAGGATCACTCAGGTATAACTAGTATTAATTTTAGCATAAAACTGGCAAGACAAAAATTATTTTCTGAAATATATGATGAGAGTCTGAACGCAATAAAATCTGAGACTTACTGTAAATTCACCTGGGGCTATATTTCATATTAGCTGCTTCTGCGAAACAGATGGATAATCTACTATTTGTAGGCCTGGGGCACATTTCTTTGTTCTATGAAATCTGAAGAGATGTTATAGTTTTTTTTAGAAAATCAGGTCATGGATAAAGGGATCTCATACTAGTACAATTACAAATACATATTATCGACAGCAGCGTTAGAGAGATACAGCGTATCCCCAGTCTATTATAACTTTGTGCTACAGTGTACTAAATGGTACAGCTCATTACTGATCCA
>CM044432.1:103124648-103142705 GCA_024363595.1 Xenopus borealis
TATTGTTACTTTTTATTTCAATGACCCCTTGTTTGTTACTACTAATTTATTGTTTTGCGTATAGTGCTTTGCACTGCAGGAGCGCTTTACAAATAAAAGTATATATACATACAAATGAAAATCTACCCTGTAGAGATTTCAAGCACAAAGTGGAATCCCCCCCTTTAAACGTGTCACATCACCCGAGGAACATTTCATCCTAGTATGTATAGTTGAGAATATGGGGGGGAGGGGATGGGTAGAGAATATATTTGATCATTATGAATAGAAATTCATGGCCCTGCTTCAAATAATACATATTGATATGCCTCTGAAGTGCCTGGCTCTTTTAAATGAAACGTTCTTTTCAATCTGCACATCTATCAGTAAAAGCTATTAGGGCACAGGAGATGTTCGGCTTGCGCTGTATGTAGAATGAAAATCGCATGACTTGTGAGCGTCCTGTCGTGCTCCAGTGACAGATTTAATCTCGCTCATTCGTGGAACTCAAGGACAGGCACCCGTCAGTTAATGGGCATTGACACAGCCGCGGACACGTTGACTAGCCAAAGGAAGGCTCTTAACGATCAAAAATATTACACAGAAACCTTGCACGTACACAGCGCAACTGCTCCCCCAGAATGATGCGAGTCTCTGCTATTTAAAAACTCGAACTCATTACTGCAGCAGAATGAGAGGGGACGGCGGGCGCGATGCATTGTGGGGCGTGTAGTCCAACACTACCGTTACCGTGGTACATGCAGCGGTGGCCTTAAACTACAAATCCCAGATGTCAGTAGACGGAGAAGCGCTGTTGGAGTAGAAGTAGCGTTTTGAACTAGAATTTCTCCCCTTCAGTGGGATTTTAGCGCAGCCAAGCGACCGATCGCAGCTAGCGTTGAAAGCTCCAGGCTACTAGGCAACTTCAACTATGGGCACGATTGTTTGGCAGCTGTAAAGCCGGTGTCTAAAAGGTAAGCGCAAGAACTGTGAGCGCCCAAACCCCTTTTATTTGCGATTCCACGAAGCTGGACTATTAGTTGTGGGAACTGTGACATACGCCGGGTGACTTAGTAGTTACCTAAGCCATTTTGCTATACATATAATATGGAGAGAGAGAGATTTCTACCCAGATGTAGTTTAGACTTTGAATATGTTGGCGCTGATTGCTGGATCTGGAAGTTTGCCGAGTTATTCTTGTCGATCGGGATGTGATCTTCTGGATCAGCTGTGGATTCAGTGCATACCCGCTGAAGTGGGACCAACTATTTTTATCCTCTAGAATTCCTTTTTTTTCTTGCTCATGATTGTTGATGCCACAGAGACGTCCAGAGAGAGAACAGAAGCAGATAACTTTTCTGGAGAGGATGAGGTTATTGGAATCAATTGCGCTCTGCTGGTGATCACACGCCTAGAGCGGAAGCCTTGTGGCCAGGACTTGTGGGGTGACTGTGCTGTTGTTGCTGGTGATCGCACAATCTTTGCTTCCCTTGTCATGTCAGGGATGGGGAGAGTAAGTTGGTGGTGCCTGACGCTAAGCAGAGTCTGTCTGCTGATCCCTTGCGCGCTGGTATTAGCTAGGGTCCCTGGATCGTCCTCACACCCTCAGCCTTGTCAGATTTTAAAAAGGATCGGCCACACGGTCAGGATCGGAGCCGTGCACCTGCAGCCATGGAGAACAAGGGGCATCACAAGCCAGTTGTCCCGAGTTTGGCCTGACATTGACACCGGACTTCAGAAGACTGGCGCAGGTCGTGATCAAGATGCAGATGAGGCTGAGGGGCTGGAGGGGGGAAATAGACTGAGGCATAAAGTAAAGCGTGATTTGGCAGGACCCACTTTGAAAAGAAATACCAACCATGGTCCAAGGGGTTTTATTGCTTACAGAGGTAGAGATGACCTGCTGTTTCCAAGGGATGCTCTCCTTTTGGCAGTGGAAAATCTCAACCGGGTGCCAGGTCTTTTGCCCTATAATCTGTCCTTAGAAGTGGTGATGGCCATAGAAGCAGGTCTTGGAGATCTGCCCATCTTGCCATTTTCAGCCTCCAGCTCTTCTTGGAGCAGCGACCCAGTCTCCTTTCTCCAAAGCGTCTGCCATACTGTGGTGGTCCAAGGAGTCAGCGCGATTCTGGCATTTCCTCAAAACAAGGGGGAGATGTTGGAACTGGAGTTCATATCCTCCACTCTGCACATCCCCGTGGTCAGTATTGTGAGAAGTGAGTTTTCACGACGGAGTGAGGTAAGAAACCAGCGATTGTACAAATAGCTTACAGGACTTGCAGAGTTAAAACCTGAATGTCTTGGCTTATGCTTTTGGACCACAGCTGATGATGGCAACAAACACACTTGCAATTAATTGTATAGGACTTCCTTGTAGGATTTCTAATCGGTGCATTCAGCACTCTGGACAGCGCTCCATTCTGCCCTGATCAGGCGCTGTCCCAAATACATCACTGCTAATTCTCAGTGCTCGCTGCGTGCCAGATAAGGTGCATTGGGTGTCAGCAGTTTTGAATATGTATGGGTTTTGGACATCCAGCAAGCTGGAACTACCCTACAAGTGTATGAGTCATATCCCATTATTAAAACTTACACTTCTATGAGAGAATAACTAAGTTAATTATGCCTTATATCATCAGCAGCAGTAAAGACTGAGATATTAAAGGCACATGCCTTCTTCTCAGGGAGCATACTGATTTTTTTTTTTTTAATTAAAACAATGCACTGACCTTCTGCCTTAAGGACTTGGAAAGAGTGAAGCATGTATTTTTATACAGATACAATGGCCCCTCATATTATCTGAAATATAGATCGAATGATAGGCAGATGATATATAGATCAATTATTACACACCACTGACAATAACAATAAAGTCAAACTGCAGCATTTATAACGTATATTTTCTATAAATCACAGCACATTTTAAATAATTACCAATTAATGAATAATTTACATTGGCAAATGTAAGATTTTAAAAGGGCAGCACCAAACGATACATTCTTTGGGTAATGCAGTCCTGTGTGTGTCTGTTTATCATATAGACACATACTTTTATAATGAACACCTTCATTTTCTATTGCTCCCTCTTTTTATTTACATATATGTTCTTCAGGTAGTTTGTCATAATAATCATCATCACTCAGCAGTGCTCTTTGCACAAGCACAAGCTAATTTGATAATTTGTATGAGCACCTGATATGACAAACTCACACTTTAATAATTAGTGTGCAGGTGAAAGTTTCCACTTAGTACCATGCTGCATTACTTAACTTGATTCCTCCTACTGTGATGGGTACATAGGGGGAAACAAGGGGTTGCCCTTCAAATTTGAATATTTAGCTGACTGAGCATTTGTCAGACAATAGGATAATAAACATTTGCGGTATGACAGCTTGATGTCATTATTCTATGAGGACACACATAAGCTGTTGCTTGTTGTTATATAAGGCATATGGTACATTACCAGTTTATGTCTTATCTGCAGTGCAAAAACATGAGTCAGGCCTCAAAAGCATGGATACTGGAGAAAGAGTGATACATTCAGCTGTTATTCTACAGTATGTCTCATAACAGTGATTTTTCACTTTCAATAATGTTATACACAGATACAGGAAACAAGATGAACCACTAGTTTAGGTATGCTCAGTGGCTTACAATGAATGTGTCATAATAGTTACAAGTGATATTGGTATAGGTAGGGGTTAATGTGTGCTAACGCTTTACTGAACAGATACATTCTTTATTTGCTACAGTGAAATGATACATGTATCAGATTTCTATTTCAAAGTACATGGCTGTGGGAATATACCCCATTAACACACAAGAACCCAAGTTATTTGTATGAGGATGTGAGCAGCTTAATTTATTCATAAAACATTAATTATTATTTTTTGTTCGACGAATCCATTTATATCTTCTTTCTTCTGGGAAGCAATGTTTCTGTTTGGAGAAGCGTTTACAAAAGGATTCTTTAACGAATAAGTTTATTTCCTAGCAACTTGTCCAAAATGCTTTATATGATGCTAGAGGAATTGATTTCATCTGCCTGGTGATGGCTAATTAAGTTTTATCTACAGAGAGTGCTTTCAGCCTTCTGAACAAAGCAGCTGCATGATGCACAAGAAAAGGGATAGGAAACAGGTGCCTGTGGCAGAAAGTTAGAAAAAGCACTATTCTCCCCATCATTTCTGCATAATGGGCTGTCATAAAAGCCTCAGTTGTAAACAGCCTCATGTCATTAAAGTTCAACATTTCTGTCGTCACGATACAGTTGCTTCCTCGTTTAATTAATGAGATTTGCAATTATTCACTGAGCACCTTTTTAAGATTTGTTCAAATCCCCCAAAATCCTTACGGTTGTGCTTAGTGAGCATCCTCGATGTAGTAATTTCTCACTTCATCTCAGTTTAATTAAGTGTCAGTGTACTGTAAATTGCTTTAGCATTATTATGGAGATTTTACTTCCACAGAAGGCTGGCATACCTATATTTATTAATGCATTTAATTAACTTCATTGCGGTTGTAATTATTGACAGCAGCATAGTTTATTCAGATGTTTAATAACTTTCACCTAAGGCTTATACAGGATGACAGTTTTCAGAGGTTTTTAAAGGAAAGCATTTTGTGGCACTAAAATGTTATGAAGAATTCCAATGAAGTGAAAAATTATTTATCTACATGTGTCCCGGGTACATCGGTTAGATTAATTATCTACATGGGTACATCGTTAGATTGTAAGCTCCGTGGGGGTTCATTGTCAAATTGGTAGGGGTGTAGGAAAATGCAGGATAATGTACGCAAAGAGTTCAATGGTGATTGTAATGGAACTCCGAGATTACTTCTAACAGCTTTTAAAATTTTAGAAGATTATTGATTATTTATAACCTACAATTATTAATTTATGACAAATGACTAGTTTCAAACACATTTCCCTATCCCCAGATGAGCACCTATAATGTCATGCACTTCTGCACCCACCTTCACTCTTATGTACAACTTGCATCACAGCCTACTTCTTATGTTTCACAGTTCACTCTCCTATCCCTTACATTTCCTTGCATGCTCAACTGCTCCACTCCTGGTTTATTCACTGTAATGCACAATTCCTTGCACCAAAGGTACCTTCATCCCCAAAACTTTCATTCCCTGTCTGTCATGCTACTTGAATGTGGGAATCTGTACTCTCTATCAACTCCCAACACCTTCACTGAAGTACAACCCCCCAAAACCACCCACCACAAGTTTTATTGCTCATGTTCCTACCTTTCTGTGCTGGAACTGCAGGCACCTCTTTCATGGCCATGTAGTGTGTGGTGATGGTGCTTTCTACTCAGCTCATTGCAATGTTTGTCAGCTGGGGGTATGGTATAAATAGAAGGTTTTGAATGAGACACTGATACAGAAGAAGAATGATATAGTATTAGTGTATTGTATGTACCTTTTTAAATACATACATACCTCCCCCTTCTGCCTGAACCAAGTGCACACCTCCCCAGGGCTCAGAGCAGTATCTCAGACATGCATGTGGAGCCCAGGCCTGTTTGCCAGTTGTAGCCAAGTTAAGTAATTATTTCTATATCAACTATGAATATATCCTTATTGTTTGCACAGTAGTAGAGCCTCTGTTGGAGCAAACAGGCACTGCAATAGACTTGCTGTGAGAATAACCTCCCTTAGGAGCACTGAGTTCTCTCAAGTGGGATGCGTAAAAGCACTGCTCTGACAGCACTTCTATAACAGCAGCTATTATTGTTGCTATTTTGTAAAGCTGTTAATGTCATGTAATGATATCCAAAAGTCAATAGGTTTATCCAAAGATTACCGGATTTTCCCCCTTTTAGCCGATTCCAAATTCCTCGTTCTCCTCCGAATTGATCAGACTTTCTCATAAACAATGTTGAATCAGCACTAAAAAATCTTAGGGGAATTAAGCAGTACTTACGTTGTGATTTAAAGAATGAAGCAAGTAATAGTGTAAAACTTTTTTAATATTAAATAAACACATTAAAATTACACTCACAATTGGAGCATGAATCAAAGCATCCAAATATCGCCAATCTTATGGCACCCACAAGCTGTAGCAGTCCTGCTCCGACCAGCGTTGCTTCACTGCCGCACATCCTCCTTCCGGGGGTGCTGTGATGATGTATGGTGCTACGTTCTGCCTGACGCGTTTTGTCGGGGACCCGACTTCCTTCCAAGGAAGCCTCTGAGGAAGTTGGGTCCCTGACGAAACGCACAGTATTTTCTTAAGGAGAAGAAAAAGTATAAACATACTGCACCATATCTGATGTACTGTAATGATACCACCTGACAAATGGTTAAAGCCCCCAAAACGTTGTGATGCAATAAACGCACAAGCTGCTTGTCCCCTGTTTGAATCACTTTGCGTGTCAGTCTTAACTTCTTGCTACTTGTGGTTGGGAGTGCCCTTAAACTCTGAGCACCAGACGGAATCTATATCCGAAGGCCCCAAGTATGCACGTGATTCTTTCTACATGTTATAATGACACAATGCACTTTTAATTTGAATTAGATCATTTTTATAGCTTAAATGTGCCATTTTTCCTCTTCTCCAGTAATATAATTTCTTATCCTATCACTGTTCAACATTATAGGGGCAATTTATTATGACTCAGCAGATATGCAAGCATTTCTGCCTTGAGTGTGATTGATCTCTACACCTAACACTGGATAGAAAATACCATGTAAGGTGCAGAGTTCATCACTGGTGGGTGCAGGCCAGACCTGCCCCTACCACCTACAATATGGAAATTTAGAGGATTAGAAAGGGGCAGGAAAGGAAACAGTTAGTTGTTGTGATGCGAGAATCTGTCCCATTTAGATTTTCAGAACCATGAAAAAATTAGTGAAATGGCAAAAAATTTGAGGCACGCACAAGGTGCATTTCCCCAACTGCCTCTCGTGAAAGGATGAGTGCCAAATGTACACAACACTGTATTCATGAGGGTGGCCACACGCCTGTGTACTCTGGAACAGAGCATCAGTTCAAATATAAGGGAAGGCAGGGTACAACATGCAAATAAATGTCTTGCTGAGCCTGTTTTTGCACTTGACTTCAATGACACAATCAATGACTTTTTATAATGTGTCAGCTTTCTACCTTGTCATTTTTATTTATTAACAATGACAGGTTCTATGAGTAGATCAAAATAAGGATTTATTTTTTTCCATACATGCAAATTACAAAAGTTAAAAGCAATGTTTTAGGTAATATATTTATATTAGTTTAGCTAGGGTTACCCAATAATTGCTAGGGGACAAACAGAGTTGCTCCTTTTATAATATCTGCACTGGTTGTGACCAGTTAATTAACAAAAGAAGCAAGCAGGGAATTGTGGCAATTGGAATCTTGGTTGTAGGAGAGCAGATTTTTGCTACATTGATTCATGTATCAGAACAAGCAATACAGAAAGGGAAAAGCAAATACTGTTTTCACAGTCTTAAAACCAATTAATTAAATTAATGTATACTGTATTGGAAAGCTGCTTCGAATTCTATTTTCTTTTATTATGTCAAAATATTATGCATGTGTGTGTTTTTTTAAACCTTTGAATTTGTATTTTTTTCCAAATTTGCTCAGTATGGAAGAACAACTTTGGCACACAGTATTTTGAGTGGCACATTAGTACCCGCACATGAGCTTATTGCTTTCAGCAACAATGACTGCCCTCCCTTGAGTAAAGACCTTGTAGTACATCATGGGAGCTAAACAAATGGGAAAAATGACTACAATCCAATTGTGCAGCATTGTAACAGATGTGATAGTAGCTGTAAGAGCTCATAGAAGTTTCTAATTACTGATGCTGTCATGCGAGCAAATATTTTGTAGTGCATTAGGGGAAATGCACATAACTTTTCTTATTGCGTATTCCTGTTCTTCAGGTAACACACATGCATTATACAGGATAGCATATAATCTGCTGTAACATCATAGTAGAAACCAAGTATATAGTTCAAGGGTAGAAAGAGTCCCATATGAAGACATGCAGGTGCCCAAATATGCTATTTAGTAGTGAGAAAGAACATACTGTATATGTAAACCTTTCCTTTCTACACTTCTTGTAGACGTCTTGTAGAATTCCCTTACCACACTTCCTGTAGAATTCGATCTCTCTCTTCAACAGCAATTAACCCTTTGCAACTCAGGGCCCCAAGTTCTCTTTGCGTATGAAAGATTCTGGGAACTGGGATTTACAGCACAGTGCCTCCACCCAGTGAGCCCTGAGGATCACACCTCAGGGGAATTCAACTAGGAAAATAAAAAACACATTTTGCTGTAAACCAAGATGATGTTAGGTAAGTTAGTTCCTCCTAAAGTTTTTGGATCTTTAAGTTTCATTAAGTCTTATTATTCCTTAATGTAAATGTTTAAAAATGATACAAACTAAGATATAATAAATCTTTATTGGAAGCAAAAGTAGCTCACATGACTTTCCAGCAAAAAAAAAAAATGCCGCTCCTGGTAACTTAAAAAGCTAAATTTCTGTTTTTAAAATTGCCTCAGGCATCAAAGGTGCCAGGATCGACCCTGGGTAGATGTAAGGTATAAGGATCCAAGATCCAAATTTCAGAAAGATTTGTTATACAGAAAACACCCGGTCCTGAGCATTCTGGATAAACCTCCCAGCTGTCCCAATTTTTATTAAAAATAATTTCTCTTTGATCTGATGCAAGAAAAAGGTACAATGTTTCTGAAAATTAATTTAAATTAGGCTTTTTAGAATTTAGATGCATTTCTAACAATTTAAGATAAGCAAAGATACAATTGCAATTATTTAAGATAAGCAAGTCTCTTGGGACAACTGATTAGAAGCTAAAGGGCAATTTCTTTCTTTCTAAACTTCCATAACCTGCCAAATTTTGTAAAATGGACATGGTAATTAGGGGGTTTCACCATAAAATGGGCATGTTAAAACAAAATAAAACAAGCTATGCATGGTAGATCTATTTGTCCATCTTTCCATTGGTCTTGTTGGAACTATATAAGCGCTTCCATACTTGAACTGGATGCAACACAGAAGTTTTCCGTTTGTATATTTAAAAAAAACATAAAACTAATGTGAATGACAAGGTTAGATGCTCTCTGTGCTCTTGATACGCTGCACAAGATCACAGTGTTATTGAACCCAGAATATCTATGCTAACCATGTTAACGCCATTCTTTTCTCTGATTAATGCCAGAAATGTCAGCTTCATCTTTCAGCATTTTACATTTACTGAGCATAATCTTGATCTTTGATAATACTTTATTCTCATTAGTTGTAACTACAAGGGCAAGGTCTAGAATACATATATTTCCCTTTATATTTTCTGATAGAAATATTAACATTGTTTTCACCAGGATTAAAAAAAAAAACCTGTTGGCATAATTATTTCTCTTTACTGAATTAGCATATATTGAGCAACTGTGATAAGCTGTGATGTACTGTATCTCAAGAACTGGCAGAAGTAGAAGCAATTCTGCTATATTAATCTTTAAAACTTGCTTAATACAGAAATAATAGGAACAAAATCTTCAGTCATCAGTCTAACTTTGGCTGGACCTTCATTATATGGCTTCTTTAGATACAATTAAGGAATATATATATATATATATATATATATATATATATATATATATATATACTGTATATATAATGGTTCTAGCTTTTAGCTAATAAGTATTAAAAAGATTTAAAATTTTATCTAGGGATGCACCGAATCCACTATTTTGGATTCAGCAGAACCCCCGAATACCGAACCGAATCCGAACCCTGATTTGCATATGCAAATTAGCAAGGAGGAGGGTAAAAGTGAGCTTGACAAAACATTTTTTTACTTCCATGTTTTGTGATAAAAAGTCACATGATTTTTAGGATTCGGATTTGGTTCAGCCAGGCACAAGGATTTGACCAAATCATGATGAAAATGGCCAAATCCTGTCCAAATATCCAACTGAATCCTGGATTCGGTGCATCCCTAATTTTAGCCGCAGTTCACAAGGCTGCCATGGATAATTAAGCACATCAACATTTTCCATTTTTTTAGGATTTATTTCAGATACCTATACAAGTATGGAACTATTCATAAGGCTTTTGACCTTCAGTAAGGATTAATTATATCTTTGTTGAATATAGTACAAGGAAATGTTTTATTATTCCAGTGAGAAAAGGGAATAATTTAAAAAATTTAAATTATTTGTTTAAAATGGAGTCTATAGCCTTCCTATTAATTGGAAATTTCTTGATGGGTTCCCAGATAATAATATACCTATACTATTAATGGTGTCACCTATTATAAATATGGACTCTTTATTTATGGCACTGTATACAGCCATTGTGTTGAGCAAAATCCAAGAAAATATTTATCCTCTGGGGAGGTTGCACAGATCATATTTACCAATGTCTGTTTACTGGTGTGTGTTTAATAATTATGGCTACAATATGTGTTGCTTTAAATGTGACATAAGACAAAACTACAGTAAAAGTTTTGGTAATGCAGCTGGATATTTGGGTAATACTTTGCTGGAGATGTATGACTGTTGTTATCAACATTTATACATACTGATGTCAGTAAGAGTTTATTATAAGAATATATATTTTTTTTATTTAATTTAAAATCGAAATCAAAAACTAACCTTTAAGAGAATAAGCCCAGCTAAGCCAAAGAGCTTTCTGGATGTGTTTTCCAAAAGCTATGACATTTTCTTTGTCTGTCTTCATGCTGTGTCTGAAGAATCTGGCAAATAAATAAGGCCATCTCATGTAATTGTAGTAAATAAGTGACAGCTCTGAAATGTGTTTATCTCGACAGCTTAAAAATTGCAGTTTTTAAACCCTGAATGGCACATGTGGCTATCGTCTGGTGTTTAACTGTTCTATGTATCATTATAGAAACAGATACAAACATGAATCTCAAGGGTTTATAATCAATGTCATCCTGAATGTTCTGAGCATTGCTAAAAAAAATACTTATAACAGAGTACAGTGTTAATCATTCTCAGGGTAGTACCTACAGTATTTATACCAATTCATGTCTTTTAAGCATTACAATTTGTTGCATCTCATGTCACAAATGTCACTTTTACGTCCATAGCCTTGCAGAAATATTAGCAAATAAAGTAAAGATGGGCATTTATATGCAAGTACAAGGGATGGCCTACAACAATAACTTTTTTGGCAGTAATAGTCATAGTTTATGATTTCCCCTCTTTAATAGTTCCATAAACCCTGCCAGTTGATATGCATCGATCAAGAGCATAACAGTCAAGCGTAGTCTTGTCTGCTGACAACATTAAATACAGGGAAAACAAGGAAAGTTAATCAGAAACAAATGTAGCTTTGTAGGATTGTTACATGCCCACGTCTTTTCCTTGCAAAGCAAATGTCCTTTTATTGCAATTCAACATGTCCAATCTGCAACCCCGCCATCATAAATGACCTCCTTTGTCTTTCTTTCATCTTTTCTTACTAAAAGAACACAAATACTGACTAAAGGACATATTTATTATCTCTTAAGGGTTAGGATTGGAAGATTGGGGGGGGGCAGATTTACTAAAGGTCGAATTTCAAAGTAGAAAATACTTAGAAAATCGACCATCGAATTAAAATCTTTCGACTTCGAATATTGAAGTCGGAGGATTTTTCACCAAATTTGGCATTCCTCTGATCGAAGAACAATCATTCGATCGAACAATAAAATCCTTCGAATCCTTCAAATGATTGTTCGAAGGATTTTTCTTCAATGAAATAAAACTTAGAAAAATGGTCTAGAAGGTACCCATAGGCTAACATAGCACTTCAGCAGCTTTTATTTGGTGAAGTAAAAAATCGAAGTATTTTTAAAGAGACAGTACTTCGAATTTCGAAGTCGAATCGTTTTACTATTCGACCATTCGAATTGAATGGTCGTAGTAGCCTATTCGATGGTTGAATTTTTAAAAAATTTACTTTGAATATCAAAATTTTTTAATCGAATATTCACTTCAACCCTTAGTAAATCTGCCCCACGATTTCAGAAAGTGAAAGTAAGTTCTAAACTAATTTGTGTTTTTAGGTATTAATTGTTTTTTTTCTTATAGGATTTTTTTCCCGCAATGGTTTTTCCCAAAAAATAAAAGCAGATTTTAGGTAGCAAGCTTTTGAATTCTGAACCTAAACCATGAGATATAATAAATAAAGGTGTGGGTAATATAATTTCATAACTATCCTTTAAACGACGCATCTGTTAATTTGACCCGTTGGCTTGTTGCTTTTAACACTTTTATCATCCAGTAATCCAGATTTTAACACAAGAGAACATTATTTATACCACATACTTTATTACAGAAACCAGCAATGCCAAAATATAGCACAAAATAAATATAACTCCAGTGTGTCCTTGGCTTACAGATGACAACGTCTTAAGGCAAATGGATAAAGTGAAAAGAGATAAAACTAGTCCGGAAGGCAAAGACCCAGGGGTATTTAGAAAATATGATTCAGAAATCATCCTACTTATATTTTAATTTTCAAGGACGCAATTTCCTTAGACGCTGTAGCATAGAATTCATTAAACAAGCAACACTATATCACTGTTTAAAAAGAATGTTCTGGTTTCCATGGGGGAATTTTAGAACTCTAATCTTGACATCAAGAGCACTTAAAGTGTCTTAAGGTTTACTATGGGACAATATTTTTAATATATTTTAGTGCATTTATTTTAGTTATTCATGCAGGTTTATACGAAATAAATTATGTTAAATCATGTTGGTCTCTACAGGAAAGTAAATCAAAAATAAGACCAGACAAATTTTTAAAATGTAGATTTTGATTTTTCAAGAAGGTTCTAATAAAATTCCAGGGAATAACATAAATCTGGCATCAGAGACCAAGAGCATATTTTCATTTCATTTCCCAAGTATGAAAAATGATATAACTCTTTTATACAGAACAACAATTATTGATTCATTTTTGCTTAAGAGTCAAATACACAGAAAGAGTGAAGACAGTAGCAAAAACATTATATAAGTGGCTAGAGTAAACATAACTGATGTAATATGTACAAATCAGTATTCAACTTCTAGATCTTCAGTTTTGCAGTTGGGCTAATTTCTTAAAGCCTTTTATTGACAAAAACATTAGGTGGATAGGGCTTTGATGTATGGGTGGGTATGGTGGGTCTGTTGGGTTAGGCAGATTGGTAGCATAATGGGAATTACCATGGGTGTGAAATTGTAGAACTAAAATTTACCAGCAAGAACATTTGTAAACCTGGACCTGGCTAGATAAATACTGCCCAGGGGAAAACTGTCTGCTGTATATATAGTTAAATCCTGTTGTAAATCAGACCTTTCATTCAAGATGACTAGTGATGGGTGAATTTATTCGCCAGGCGCGAATTTGCGGCGAATTCCCGCGATTCGCAGCCAGCGAATAAATTCGCGAAGCACCAGCGAAAATTCGCCTGCCGAAAATTCGCTGGTGTAAAAAAAAAAGAGTCGCGCAACGAAAACGACGCAGCGAGCCAAAAAAGACGCAACACGTGTCGTAAACTACGCGACGCATCAAAAACAATACAACACACGTCAAAAACGTGCCGCGACTCATTTCGCAAATCTTTCGCCAATTTGCGAATTTTGCTGGAAATTCGCACATTTTTCAGTGAAGCGAAACGTGATAGATCCGCCCTTCAGTAAAAATGACCTAGCAAAATGTTCTGTGTCTCAGAGACAAGGTGCTATTGGTTTCAATGGATGGACACAGTAATGCAGGATAGTTGAAATGAGATAGTTGGTTACAAGGAGTGAGGAAGGTGGAGTGAATGGTAATGCACAGACTGAAATGTCTTCAGTTTTTTGCTGACTGTGAAAGATCTCGGTTATAGTATGTTCATCTAGACCTAGGATATTTAAGACTGCTCAATTTAACAAGAAATGCTGACTAAATGAACTTTGACATAAGAAGTTTGAGGAAAAATACATAATTAACTAGGGACAACTGTGGCAGAAAGCAAGCCCAAAAATACAGTACATGGATTGGTTGGTAGGGTACATTTACTTGGCAAAACATTGGAAAGATAAATAACAACAATTGATGTGGCTATGCCAATCTCCAGAGGACTAATTTTCTTACATAGGTGCAAAATTGTAATAATAGTTTTGATCTACTACAAGTTAGAAAAGATTAGCAAAGTTTCATTTGTTTGCTTTGGAGAATTGTATTTTAGTCCTGTGTAAGTAAATCAGACCCTAAACTTCTAATCAGTCAAATACTGTGGGTGTTCCACCATTTTCTATCAACATTAAAAAAATGAATTCCTGGGATATCTTGTGCCATCTAAATTAAAGCTTTTATTTACTACAGGCAATGTAGACATTTCTACTAAAAGATGTTTTAACTTTTCCTGTGAAGTGTTTTACTTTTTCATGTATAGAGAGGCAATATACATTACAATACGATACAATACATAATTCTTATCATTATTTTTATAAAAATAATTCCTTAGTAAGAGCATCATGATGAGTACCAATCCATTATATACCATTTCCCTATAGCATTTTTGCCATAAAAATATTGGATGTGCTCAGCTGGGTCTGGAACAGTGTTTCACTTGCCAGTAGACCACAGACTGACCATTCATTAATACTAGAGCATATAAAAGTATTTTCATTTCCTACTGATAGATTTTCCAGAATATTATTCCTAATGTGCAGTGACATGAGCAACATGTTTTAAAGAGAAGCTGACACCAAAACTTTCTTCATTTGAAGTTACCTATAGGTGATGCTGACTGTTTTCTCCTAAAAGTTTTTGTTTTACTTAATAAATCCAGTTCTGCACCCGACTGTCTGGCAGCCCGACTTTGGCTTTCTCCTGATTCTTCTACTCTCTGGAACTTCCTGATGTTCTCCCTGGTTACTTTTGGTCTACAGTCTGTGAGTTTCCATTACTGGACTTGGATTCAAATGACCCTGCCCAAACAGCCCCCACCAACCCACTTAATAGTCACTTTCTATGGCAACTTACAGCAGCCCCTCTGGCATTTGCCAGAACCCACAGATTGACAGTCCAGGCCTGGCTGTAGACCAAGAGAAACCAGGTAGAGAATCAAGAAGTTCCAGAGTGTAGAAGCTGCAAGGGAAACAGAATGAGAAGCTCTGCCCCCCCTGTGACATCATCTAGCTCACATTCTGACAGGCAGCAGGATAAAGCCACAGTCAGTGCACAACTGAAGACTGGATTTATATAGTGAAAAAAGAAACTTTTAGGAGAAAACAGTCAGCATGACCTGTAGGTAACTTCAGATGAAGAATACTTTTTTTAAAAGAAGTTTTTTTGTTGTCAGCTTCCCTTTAAGGCCAAACAGAAGCTGTGAGATGCAGTGTCATGAGGCATAGTCAGGAGTTACTGTACATAATAGGTTCTATAGATACCAGTGGTAAATTTCCTACTATACATAACCCATTAATCCATATGCAAGTTATATTGCTGGAAATAAGTTGCACCAAACTAATTTAATTGTGTGGAATATTAGGACAAAACTAGTAAATGAACCACATTGTTTTCTATTCCACAAACCTAGAAAGTTTGTAAAATATTGCAAAATATTCATGCTGAACAAGATTATTCTCAGAGACACAAAATGTACCCATTCTGTGTATTATTTAATTAAAAACAAATGCTCAGTAGAACATAAACAAATTATGGTACCATCAAATTTTCGGAGATGAATATTACATAAGCCCCATAAGTTAAAGTTCTCGAACCCTATTATTATTCTGCAGAATCTGTTTATCAAGTAAAATGGCAATAGCTTTTAGGCTCTTCAATAAATATGTAGGATCAATAGCCACCAAAGAAATGTTCTTCTAATTGTTTTGTCCATTCTGTGCCACTATGCAATCTTGTTCTTTCTCAGTGACTTTAATTTGCAAAATCCATTAGCATTTCTTTTAAAGAGTTGGGGCAATTAGCTAAATGTTGAAGTTGACTTGATTAATTATAGTCCTAAATATTGACTGTGTTATAGTGATGATTATTGACTGTAATATTGACAATTAACTCTCAAATAGCATACACAATTTTGAATTAAATAAATTGGTATTTTAAAAAAACACTAGTTATTATTTTAATTGTTAGTTATATGTTGAAGCAGAAATCTGGTTTTGTGTTTTGAGACAGGCAGACAAAAGAAAGACAATTGCTAGCAAAAGCTTTAAATTTACACAGATTTGCATCAGTGGCGGAACTCTTAGCAACAAATCAGCAATTACCTTTAGTCCCATTTAGAGTGGTTAGAACAATGGAAGCATACAGGTACTGAAGTCGATATTGATGTAGTAGTGGAACTTTAGTCAAAGTAGCAAAATGAAAATCAAATCCCATTGTTTACCATTGTTTATGAAGTTGTTTAGCAAATTCAAAAAGAGTATTGACAGAAGTTAATATATCAATTATTCTTTTAGTCAATTTGTTGAATAGAATAAAATAAATTAAATGTATCCAGTCTAAAGCAGAAGACAAATACAGGTCTATTCTAGATGAAAATCTGTTTCAGTCTGTAAGAGACGTCAGACTGGATCAGAAGTTAACCTTCCCAGGAAATGTTTTCACCCTACTACTAGGGAAACCACTTTCAAAGTTATACAGGAGCGGACTAACCTTGGCCAACCACATTCTTAACTGTATACTTATAGCATCCAAATGGCAAACCCCAGATTGAACTTAAATGTTTCAGATAAGATAACCCTCCAGAATAAAACTGTTCAGTATATAGCTATGTGGACACTGTGGGAGCTACAAGGACTGTCTTATTGACTGTTTTATCATGCCTTACACCCAGACCACCACCTCAAATATCTGAATATTCTCAGGCCTTTCACCCCCCACCATTCTCTTGCTGCACAGCCAACTGATTATTTTCAGGTTTACATAATTTATTAAGGAGTTGTTTCCTCTCTTAACATTGTTTAGACAATCACTATTAATGAAAATATGTTTTGTACTGCTGCTTTTGAAACTATATGTTTGAATACAGCCTAGTGCAATTTACATTTTGCAATGTAAAAATGTTTAAAATAAAAATTATGTTATGTAAAAAAAACCTTCCAGCGGGACAATGTACCTAAATTCACACTCAAAACTGGTTTATAAAGTGAGAAAATACATAGCTAAAAAAATACATAGCTACCAAAACTAAGTTTTAAAGTAGAGTTGAGCTAAGCACTGGTCTGATTGCTCTCTAAAAACCATGCCATATTCCCCACCCTCTAGTTATTTCAGTCAAAACAGGTAATTTCTTTAGATGATTTACCAATAAAAAGTTTCACAACGAGTGGCGGAAGTGAAGGTTGAAATACTTTACAATTAGGATAAACTGAGAAAAACTAGGTAGAGTGGAAGTTGGATTTAAGAAGTGTTGTATTTAGAGGCAAAAGGTCAATGATTTAATTTTCTTACAAATTATAAAAAAAGCAACTTTTGCAAACTCTTTCTAGACCCAATTTACTTGATAAATTACTAGAATAAATAAATATGCTTTTATTAGATATTACATTGATTAAGGTTACATTTTTGATAATAAGATGAGTCCAAAAGCACTATGCCCAGAATGAAGCTTGGGTTATAATAAGATTTCTTTAGATGATTTACCAATAAAAAGCTTCACAACCAGTTCCTTTAGAAATGTGGATGACCCACGCTAGATGGCTTTTTAGGGAATTTTGTTGTTAGATCACTCACCTATTAGCATATCAGTTAGGGGTACTATATACCATAACATTCATCACAAATCTTTATCGATCCCTGGTATGACCAACCTTGAGTATGTAGTGCAGTTTTGGGCTCCAGATCCTAAGGATATAAATGAGCTGGAGAGAGTGCAGAGTTGTGAAACTAAGCTGTTTAAAGTGGACCTGTCACGCAACTGTATTACAAAAGTCCTTTTCAAATTAAACATGAAATCCAATTTCAATTTTTTGTCTAGTTTTAAGCACATTTATAAATCTAAGCTGTCAATCAAATATTGTCTGCCCCTCCTCTATGCCTTGCCTTCTATGACAAAGCCAGACTATTGTATGCAAATGTCTTGTAGCTG
>CM044432.1:103185047-103217255 GCA_024363595.1 Xenopus borealis
TTTCCGGAAGTTCGCGAACATGTTCGCGAACTTTTTTTCCGCGGTTCGCGCCATCACTAAATACCTTAGGGAGCACCATGCATGCAAACAGAGCAAGAATTATTAACTTTGCCATTGCAGTTTCTAGCAGGTAGCAAATTTCACTAACGTTAGATTCTGCCTAGCAAAACTTTGTTAGCAAACTTATGCTTAGGTCGATTTGAATAGGGCAGGTGTATATAGGTCATATAGACATCTTTAGTAGTGATGTTGCTGCATTGCGGCCATTCGCCAGGTGCAAGATATTCCTCTAATGCCCTAGACATGAGTCCACCCTAAAACAAATGTGGCATGCCCCTCAAAAGGTAAAAATTCTCAATTGTTACAACTTTTAAAGACAATCCCACTTTAAAATATGAAAAAAACACTAGCTTTCTTTAACCATTTTTATGTTTTTCAGTATACAGGATATGATGTTACTGACATAAGATTGAGGAGGCTGTAGCTTCATTGTATCAGTTAGCCAGGTCTAAGCTGGCAAAGCAGACTTTGGTACGTTCTGTAAAATTCACACTTTAGTGATTTTGCAGAGTAACAACTGTTAGCCTGAGCAAAAATTCACCTGGCGATAGGACGCAAAACTTTGCTAGTGATTTACTCGTTCGCTCAAGCAAATTTTCCTCTATGCCTATTAGTAAATTAGCCTTTCTGTAATTCTGAGTTTTTGGGACAATGGGTTTCTAGATAATGGATCCCATACCTGTACATACTGTAGATGCATAGACATAGAATTGGTGAAATTGTGAAAGTGTTAGATCAGTAGAGCATTAGTTCCATTTGACAGCAGTTTTCTCTCTAACCATTTACATATCTGAGGACAAAATTGGTGCAAAATGTTGAGCTGTGGTAACTACTGTTGTCAACAACAGTTATTTTCTACAAATAACTGTTAAAACCATTGTAATTAATAATAGTTTGCTGTAATATACAATAGTAATATATGTTGGAAAATTGGTTTGACTTATTTTTTTATTACGCAGTAAAACGTTTTTGTATAGAATTTGCCTAGGTTTTTACATTCTGACAGCCATAGTCCAGCATACTCAGGGATGGATTCCTATAGCAACACTGTTCCAAGAAATAATCCCTCACCTATTCATTGTTCTTCATTTTTATTTACCATTATACCACTGCAATATTTTTAGCTGATGAACACAGAGAATGTAGAGACAGAGAACAGCAACTTTTTAGAATGTAGAATACTTGTGATGAAGTTTAAGTCCCATTCTCTGATTCAGGACCTTTAGCTATTTACCTTTTTTCCCCATCAGCAGTGTTTGGGCCACTGTTTTAGGGACCACCCAAGAACCTGACAAAAAGGCTCAGTTTCATAAAAACTTTAGTAGGTAACTATAGACCTATGGTAGAAATAAAAAAAAGCTGGTGAGAATTATACTTGGGTGTTGACGATTTTGCCCATCAATAACCTCAAAGGCTTCACCCACTGACACAATGGTTAGAGATTGTGTGACATGTTCCATAAGGCTTGTCAAAATTTCAGAATAGTGCACAATAATAAAATTACATATCTTAAAAATTGTTTATAAAAATGATAAGCTCGTGAATTGTGACAAAATATCTAGTTTGTATAATGTATAATCATCAGTGCACTATACCTTCTACAAAATCTCCCCTATCTCCACTGCAGTTCTAGTTGAGGCAGGCATCTTGGATTTCACTGGCTCCTCCTTCCTATAGCTTCACAGACAACTGCAGCTCTGAAATCTCGCACATGCTCAGTTTTTTGGTTGCCTAATAAACCTTCTAAGCTATTTTCAAATCTGCAAAACTTCTGTGTTAGCTGCTGTTCAATAGTGCTGCCACCTTCTGGAAGTTAGTGTGTGCCCTTCATTTTCATAATGGCATCACCAGCAGTGGATAATATAGGGAAATCTTGTGATACTTCTAGTGGAGGAGTTTACTAAAGCTAGGCATTCTGGGTAGACTACTCAGGGCAGTCCTACAATCTTAGCATGCTCATGAACTCATTTGCATGTTATAGTCACAGAATGGACTCCCTCAGTTAAAGTGACAGTGTTTTTTTTTCTCTCAAAAGGCTGTAGTTTGATTAAACATGTTTAGGATGTACTGTTCAGATTGCTAATATCTAATGCTACGCACACAATTTCTGACTGTGAGATGCTGTTACTACAGACATCTGTATAATCCTTAATCTTTGAGAGATCGCTAACAACATAAAGCTTCAAATCCTGGGGCAAATCCACTAAAGGGTGAATTTTTGCTAGCAACCTCTTCACCACACTCCACACCACTTTGTCAGGTGCAAATTTGTTACCACTAATTCACTAAGATGTGAAGTTGCGTCTCAGCAGCCAAACGCTGGCAATTTTTCTCTATTGTTCCTTCAGCTGGGCGAGCATTTCCTAAAGACTTTTTGCTAGTGTTCATTTCTGCCTAGTGAAACTTCGGTAGCACTCTTGTGCTTAGGTTAATTTGAAATTACATTAAAGGAGAACTAAAGCCTAAAAATGAATAGGGCTATATTTTATATAATAAACTTATTGCACCAGCCTAAAGTTTAAGCCTCTCAATAGCAGCAATGATCCAGGACTTCAAACTTGTCACAGGGGGTCACCATCTTGGAAAGTGTCTGTGACACTCACATGCTCAGTGGGCTCTGAGCAACTCTTGAGAAGCTAAGCTTAGGGGTTGTCACAAATTATTAAGCAGAAAATGAGGTTGGCATGTTATATATGCTGATGCTACAGGGCTGATTATTAAATTTGGGTGGTAGTTCCACTGGTTTCTGTGCTGACATGGAGTAATTATCCATATTAATTACTAATTCGCCTTCTACTGTGACATTTATATTCTGTGTGACCTGTATATTTTGAGTCAGTCCCTCAGTTCGGTAACTGGCAGCAACACAGAGCATGTGCAGTGACTCAGCAGAAAAGAAGATGTTGAGCTACTGGGGCATCTTTGGAGACACAGATATTTACTGCTAAAAGGCTTTGGTTGCCTTGGGTTGGTAACATAATGTACAACATTTCTAGCCTACTTCTTTAGTTTAACTTTCCTTGTCCTTTAAAGTCATATGGACATCTTTATTAGTCATGTTGGTGCAAATGCTTGAAGTGGCCACTTTTTAAGACACATGTCCAATGAGCCATAATAAAGACAGAAGAGATCATGTACTGCCCTAGACATGAGCCTGAAATGCCCCTTAAATTAGCTGTAAAAAATTGTTTGCACAAAAATCTTTAATATATAGGACTTTTGAAGGCAAGCCGGCTTAAAAAAAAAAGAAAAAGTCGACACAGTTTTTTACAACTTTGATGCATTTCCAGCATACAGATATGATGTCACTGACATAAGATTGAGGAAGATTCAGTTTTCCTGGTCTCAGGTTGCCTACTGATGGGTGGGAACAAATGCTAGCGACGGTCTTGTTCGCTAGCAAATTGTACTTATGACTGTTAGTGAATTGGCGATGTCCCTGCAGATGAACTGTCGACAGCCACGGCCACTTCAACCTTTATTGAATCTGCCCCTTGGGGTTTTTCATATAAAGGGCCTGGAAATCATTTAAAAATTAAATAAATATTTTACAAAAATGGATAAATTATGTCTTAGTTGGTACAAGGTGCTGATTTAAATATACACAGTATTAACCTGTCTTTTTAGAAGTTTTCCTTGTATGTCAAATAGTAGGTTATTTACTTATCTGTTTCTTCAAACTGCAGAGCTACTTTGTATTAAAAAACACAGTCAGATTAATTCCAAATTACTTATGAGGGGAAACCAATACAGTCTTTGAAATAATTGCACTGGTACAAAAGACTGAAATTACATACAAGGTCTGATATTATACAGTGTTTTAATGAAAGACACAGATTGGATAATGCAAGTTTAGACAGCCACAAATAGCTCCCGAAGCAATCATGATTTTAGCTGACTTCTATTGTGTTCACAGTATAGCTATTTTTTACTTTCCTTTTCTGCTGGTGATGGGGAAACTGGAAATAAAACATTGTTTTACTGAGTAGAAGAAACCATACAAGTTTTAAGTTTTTTGCAGGTACATTATCTAAGTTCACTGTGGTCTATTTAAGGACATATTCCACAGGTTTATCATCAGTGCTACCTATGCCAAATACTCTCCACCCTCTCTCTTTTAGTTCTCCATATTCCCTCAATTGGAAAGAGTTATTAAAAAGCACAAATTCAAGGGACTGCAATTGGAACTCAGAAGGGGGCAGACACTTATATTACTTAACCAGAAAATGCCTGACAGCTGACAAACCTTCATACTTTGTAAGATGTGTATAAATGTTCTTTCTCTCACATACTGTATTTCTGGTAATAGGCATATTACCAGAAGTCCATTTTGCTATCTTGTATCAGCTGGTTTTATAATATTGGAAGGGTCCTCCTTAAGTGCATTGGTTTATATTTTGTTAGATTAGGGCATATGAGTCTCAATTTCGTGGCTTTTTTTGTTGATAAAAGTTATGTGAAGAATTAACTAAATAAAATCACTTAGCAGATTGGGAGCAGGAATGGAGTCTGAATATTTAAAATGTTCCTTAAATTTCAGTCTCCTTTACGATCTGAAAGATCAATCTCAAAACCAAATTTATTAAACTTAAAGTGGATTTACACAGGCATATTTAAGCTGATGATCTGACTCACTGTAGAAAAATTTCCATCTTATTTGCCCATCTATGCAACCCGCTGACTGACTGGCCTACCCTACCAATGTTTTCTGTTGACAATTCTCTTTCTCTAAATGTATTACTATTTCTCTGCTTAAACGTGGTATTTTACTCCATATTTTAGTCCTTTGCCTCTAGCAGTATTGTAATATACCTATTTATTCCCAGACTTGGCTGTGGTTAGAAGGCTATATGTATCTTGTACATTTGTATTTTAATGATATAGTCTAAAGAAGATGCCTGTCGTCCCCATTACAGATGCAGTGTACTTTCTAAAGCATGTTGGGGCATATGCCTTGCATTTCCATAGATAATCAGTAGGTTAAATTTAGTGTTGGAGCATCTTTTAACATGATTTGCTATTTTAAATATACATCAGTAATTTCTAGTGCCCATAACATTATAACTGTTGAATTTCATTATCTATAGCTGAATGTATTCAGCCAAAAGTTTGTATAGAATAAAATCTGTGTGTAGTGGATACAATCATACCCCTGACCTTTAGGGAAAACTAGGACAAGCAAATAGCAATTATATGACAAGATAAGAACTGCGCTGCACATGTAACATATCAATAACCGTCTTATCCAGTACATGGCTGCAGGCAAAATCTTATTCTATATAATTCTTAGAATAGTCTTAGTTTTCAGATGGGATAAAACCTGCGTAGACCTATTGCTATGTATGTAACTTTGGGAATCAGTATTACTTTGACCTTTGGAAGAGAGTGATTTTTCTCCAAGGCATACTCAAAAAAAAAAAAAAGATATATTAATGTCACCTAGCCTTCTGAGAAAAAGGGTTTTACCTATTCTTTTCTATGCAGTGATGAGCGTAAATGACCTATATCTTAAGCTTAAATAACATTATACATTTACTCCTTTGCTCAAACAATTCTTACAAAGATTAGCATGGGAAAATGTAAAAAGTAGTGTCAATTTGCCTCAGACAGGGCAAAATGCTGCTTCTTGCTGGCTAGCCTCAAGCTTTTAAATTGCACCCTAGATTGGTCATGGCAGATTGCTCTAGAGAGAACAGAATAGATGTCAACAGTCTTTGGAGATTGCATTTGCAGGTTGTAATTATGAGTTGGATATAGTAGTGGAAGAGTAGAGCATTTATATAGTTAATTTACAGGGCTATTTTCAATAATTGTGCAAAATTCTAGTAACTTAACAACAAGCAATTGGGTTATGATTAACATAAGCTTCTGATGAAGTGACTTTCAGTCACGAAACGCGTTAAGCTGATTCCCCTGCCCGCTTGTTCTATGTTTTTAAGATGAAACAATAAAGCTTTAAGTTTTTAAACATGGTCGGTTCCCCAGACTTCACATGAGGACGCTCTCCGAACATTTTGTGTTTTCACAAGATTTCACCGCGGCCGGAGCGGTTCTGGGAGGCGCTTCTCTACTTGAAGCAACATTGATTGTTTCTCCGGTGCTGCACTCGATACTCCTCTACATTTCAGATTTAAGAATAACATTTTAGATTTAAGCATAATTGAAAGTAAAGATACGGTACCTGTTATTCCTGAATGCTCAGGACCTAGTATTTTCTGGATAACTGGATTTTTGATGTAAAGAGCATAAGATGCTAAATTGATCCTTTTCTTCATAGAGCTTCTAATACTGTAAGGATAATATACTCGTGAAGTAAACCTGCAAATATTTATCAAGGTTTGATCTTGGTTCATTGGACATTTCTTAGGTAACTAAGAGCTGGGCTCCACTGTAAATGCCCTTTTGACCTATAAATACTATCTAAACCTTTTAATTTGAATCTGGATAGGCTTGCCTGTAATATACAACAATTAATTTCTAGACTTTATATCAGGTGGGGAAATCTTTCTTTCCTTCTATATACGTATTAATATCTTCCTTGTATTCTAAAAGGGAGGATTCCCTTGACTTTAACTATTATGAGAGAACAGCTATTAATCTAAGAAAATATCCAGACCCTAAAGACAACGTTTAAGTACTATCCCCCAATATAGTGCTCCATAAACAAGTACAGTATGTAGGATTCTTAGTTTTTGCAAAAACTTGGTCTATGAAATGATTTATTGCTTGCTACAGACAATTGTTTCTATGCACGTCATTCTTTATCTAATTTAAGATAATTTTAGTTAATACGTTCTTGTGAAAATAATATAAAGATTAATATATAAGATTATATTTTTGCATGTGAAAATTATTTTTCAATTATGTGTTCATGATATGGATATCTAGGTAGAGAATAAGTTCTCTTTTAGAACACTTTTTATATGTTTTAATTAGCCATTCTTACAGAAAAATTAGTTCAAGGTAGTGACAGAAAAAAAAAATTCTGTGTATACAGATTCCCATGGGAACCCCCCTGACTTGGATGGATTCTGTTCTTAAGCTAGCTTGGTCATCACCTTGACCTTGAGGAAGAACCATCTTATTAGTTATATGGCCAGTTCTTTGTTTTTCTGTGCTGTGAAGCAATATCTCTATGTGCTTACAGTGCTTTTTTATGCCTGTAAGTTCTTATGGCATAAATTCCCAAGTGAATAAAACTCCGTGATTTCTTTATTTGGGGTTCTGAATCCGCATACCTTGTGTCAAATAAACTGTATCTTTTTCACACCAAGCGGTCTCCCATCCTTGAAGTGGCACAACAGCAGTAACTTTAGAGGTAAATAAAATTTCATGTATTTATTGTTTGCATGTATTGTTTGGGTTTATCAGTAGTGCAGTTTTTGTTACTGTCTTTGTTCTTGAATACTGTAATAGCATATTAAAATGACAATAAACAGCTTTAAACAACTGATTTATGCATTCGCTGTGTAATACTATGGGGTAGATTCATCAAAGAGTGAAGTTAAGGGGTAGATTCATCAAAGAGTGAAGTTAAGAGTGAAGTTCCGCACTAGAGGGAAATTCCACAGCTCTCAATTCATTTCTATGGGATTTTTAAAGGCGTATTCATCAAAGGGTGAACTTTCGCTTCACCCATTGATGAATACACCTTGCAAAATCCCATAGAAATGAATTGAGAGCTGTGGAATTTCCCTCTAGTGGCAGAACTTCACTCTAAGATTAATCTACCCCTATGAGTGAAGTTCCGCCACTAGAGGGAAATTCCACAGCACTCAATTAATTTCTATGGGATTTTTAAATGCTTATTCATCAAAGGGTGAACTTTCACTTCACCCATTGATGAATACGCATTTAAAAATGCCATAGAAATGAATTGAGAGCTGTGGAATTTCCCTCTAGTGGCAGAACTTCACTCTTTGATGAATCTACCCCTATGTATCTTCACCTACACATTTTTTCTGTTTGATCTCTGAACAAAAAAATGGAAAACTAAAGTTACTAATGAATATTTTACAGTACACAGTAATGCTGCATACATATTATGTATTTACTTTGTTTTTTTTTTATTTCAGTTATGATTAGTCTTTCAAGGTCATTTCAAGAAATAATGACCTTAAAAAGAAAAACCTTATCTCTGTGCCATCTAATTTTTAAGCCTATTACAGGATGTAGAAGTGGATAGGTATCTGTTAAAGACCTGCTATAATTGATCTATTCTTTGTGACCTTACATAATGCTTGTTCAAAGGAAGTTTAAGCAATATTTACTGTTGATTCTTTGATTCTCACAACTTATTTCTGTCTTAAATTAGTACCGCTCTCATCTGCCAGTAAAAAAAAGTTGACAAGATTTTTTTATTAACAAAAAATATTGTGATTTTTTTTTATTACCTGTTACAGTTCTGTATTACAGTATGTATCTTGATGTTCCCTTGCACAATTAGATTGCTATGCAAAATGCATACACATAAGTTTATTCACAAATGAATACTTCTCCAGCACAAAATTCCCTATATGGACATATACTTTTATATCTTATGTCTTGCTTATTACAGCCCCCCCTTTTATTAACCCCCTTTTTGATTGTAAGCTCTTGTTATCAGGGCCCCCATTACACCTACCATATTGTTTTTCTGCATGTAATTTGTTTTGTAACATTTTGTACAGTACTACAGAATATGTTGGTGCTTTATAAATTATATAGTATTAATAACTGGTCTTTTAATCACTTATCCAGATGATCTTTTGTTTTATACAGTACATGGCAAAGCTCCAGACTAAGTACATTAGAGTTGCCATGGAGAAAATTGGGCTAAAAGCTCTGATAAACTTGCCAGAGATTCGGTATTTCTTGATAGATGTTTACAAAGTGCATTCGGAAAATTGGATTTGATGCTTTCACTTATGCTTGTAACATTGATTTTTTTTTAAGTTATTTGAGGCATTGTAACAAAGAATGGCAGTTATAGACATACTTTCCAACTATATGCAATTTTGTCAACTTAATGTGTAAGATTAAAGCTGTTCTGCTATAATCGGATGCAATTTGTACATCGTTTTTCATTTTGAGGATAGCAAGGACTTCAAAACTTCAAGTTAAGTTTGAGACTAATGTTTATGCCTCTTCCATCAGTATTGACAAACTGTCGGGACTAAATGGAAACTTGCTGCAAATAGAAAATAACCGAAGAACAGCAATCGAAGGTGTAGGGCTTCTAAGAAGAAAATTCATGATACAATTCATGTAGGATCTTTGTCTTTATGAGGCAAATACTTAATCTATAAGTTACACTGAATAAGTCACACACACTGGACATAATTAGAATAATATTAAATTACAGACTTTGATTTACATCAGTAGAGAAATTGTTTATTGCAGGAAATCCACATGTTATAGCAACCCAGGCTGTTCATCTGGGTCTGTGAGATATTAAAATATGCAAGGGGGCTATCTTATCCACATTAAACCTTGCGGGAATTGGGAGTTGGCTATAGGATCAGATGGTTGTAGTCTACTGTATATAGAGATGATACCTGTATAAGGCTTATTTGGACTCCTCCCATTCTAAGACAGTGGAATTTGCCCAGGAGCCTTGCCAGTCATGAATCCTTTAAAAAAAAAGAAGAATATGGAGGCACAGACTAGCTGGTGCAAGGGCTATCTCCTGTACTAGCTCACTTTCAAAGTGAGAGCTAGGCAGACAGTAGAAACCAAGGCTAATTTAACACAACTTGGCCAAAAATCTAAAAGTTAGTAATTAAGCTAAAAGATAGTAATTCTAATAAGAATTCATTCAATAGTAATTCTAATAAGAATACATTCAATAATAATTCTAATAAGAATACATTCAATAATGAAGTTGCAAAAAAGAAAATAATCCCTGCAAATTTGTTTAGCTGTTTCCATATACTTGGTAAGCCTCATTTACAAAATGCAGGTCAGAGTGAAAAGCTCAAAAACTAGTCATAAGCCCCCATGTTTTTTGCCTGTTTGCACAAAGCCCCATACTTTGCACCATGGGGGTAGATCTTTTGCATTTTTCTCATGCACTTGTGTCCAGAGCTCGATTGGCTAAAGGTCAGAAATGCCAACATTTTATTTATTAACTGGTGCTTCAGTTCCCAGATTTAGATTTGAGCAGTAATGTATATGATTATGAGAAAAAAAAATCTGTGTGGCATGGCAACTTACTGGTAATGTAATTCTGCATTATAAAAAATAGGTAGTGCAATAAGTCTGACATTTATTAGCTGAAAAGGGCTCAACTCATTAAAAGATGATAGAGGAATATTTGACCTACAAAGTAGAAAGAGCAGAGTAGGTATATAAATGATGTATGAGAGATATGACACTGTTGTATTTTTATGAAGACTTTAATATTAATTAATTAAAGTATAATCTAATTGCAATTGCTACATAGTCCTTCAAAATTAATGACATGCATACACTTGATTTATTTTGATATTGTAATGCTTGTTGTATTTAAGGTTAATATAATAATTATATTAATTATTATTATTAATTATAATAATATAATAAAGTGTCACACTAACAAGAAAGGTCATTGACACAATGGCAGCATTGTGGTCAATGACCTTTGGCACCTGTAGATTTCTGTAAATTTGGTGGCTGTGCAAAATCACCCAGTGACAATTCACTAAAAGCACTCCATACTCTTGTTTGGGGATTTTTGCTTGGAAGATGGGATTGCCACTTTCAGAGCTGTTAATATGCAATCCAGTAATCCCATTGATTCTTAAGGGACAATGAAAGTCCAAGAGAGAGACAAGATACCCCATGTGACCTCAATGGTTTAGTGTTACAGTATTTGCATTTTGGGCTCCTTTAGGAAACTCTACCTCGCCTCTTTCATACAGTTCTTGTAACCAACCATAGCACCATGCTATTAGCTTAGGTACTGCTGTGACATTATTCTGAAATCACACACATTTCAGACTCTTATGGAAAGTGAGGTGCTATAGAGCATGCACTAGCCTGTTATGCAGATGTAACATAGTAATATAGTAAGTTAAGTTGAAAAAAGACACACGTCCATCAAGTTCAACCTTTTAACTTTTTTTTTTAACCTGCCTAACTACTAGTTTATACAGAGGAAGGCAAAAAACACATTTAAAGCCTCTTCAATTTGCCTCAGAGGGGGAAAAAATAATTTCCTGACTCTGAAATGGCAAGCAGTCCCTGGATCAACTTGTACTATAAGCTATCTCCATAAACCTGTATTCCATTACTTGCTAAAAATCCATCCAACCCCTTCTTAAAGCTATCTAATGTATCAGCCTGTACAACTAATTCAGTGAGAGAATTCCACATCTTCACAACTGTAAAAACCCCTTCCCAATATTTAGGTGGAACTTCTTTTCTTCTAATCGGAATCGGTGACCTTGTGTCAGCTGGAAAGACTTACTGTTAAATAAAGCATTAGAGAGATTATTATATAATCCCCTTATATATTTATACATAGTTATGATATCACCCTTTAAGCACCCTTCTCAAGTGTGAACATCCCCAATTTGGTCAGTCTTTCCTCATAGCTAATATTTTCCATACCTTTTACCAGCTTAGTTGCCCTTTTCTGTACCCTCTCTAATACAATAATGTCCTATTTGAGTGATGGAGACCAAAACTGTACAGCATATTCTAGATGGGGCCTTACAAGTGCTCTATAAAGTGGAAGAATGACCCCTCTTCCCGTGACTCTATGCCCCTTTTAATACAGCTAAATAAGACCTTATTTGCCCTTGATGCTGCTGACTGGCATTGCTTGCTACAGCCAAGTTTATCATCTACAAGGACTTCAAGGTCCTTTTCCATAATGGATTTGCCTAGTGCAGTCCCATTAAGGGTATACGTGTCTTGAATATTTTTATATCTCAGGTGCATGACTTTACATTTATCAACATTGAATCTCATTTGCCACTTAGCTGCCCAGGTTGGCAGTTTGTCAAGATCCTGTTGCAAGGATGCCACATCCTAGATGGAATTACTTGGGCTGGATAATTTTGTGTCATCTGCAAAAACTGATACTTTACTTACAATACCCTCCCCATAGCCATTAATGAACAAGTTAAATAAAATTGGTTTTAACAGATACAGAAAAGGCAAATGTGCTAAATCTGTTCTTTTCTTCAGTGTATACAATATACAAGAGTCTGAGTTCCCAGGCTCACTTCATATCTGCACTGATGGCTCAGCTCAATCTAGTCAGTGGCTGACTCAGGATATGATACAAAAGCTTTAATACAAATTAATGTAAATAAGGCTCCATGGCCTGAGGACATACACCCCCGGGTTCCAAGAGAGCTTGCCTCACATGTCCAATTCAAGTAAAACTACGGAACATCTTACAAAACAAATGGCCAAATGCTGAGAAGAAACTCTGAATTTTTTGCAATTACTCTATTGACCCCCAAGCGAGGGAGGGGTTTTTCGGATTAGCACCCTGCACTGACAAGTGTTTTTTCTTTGGGATTGGGTTAAGCACTCCATTTTCGTGCACATAACTCCTCGGGGACTTATAATATCTTTATGAATTACAGTAGGGGTAACTTATTCACTTTATATTCATTAAATGCAGCTTCTGTCCCAACAGACTTGTAGTTTTTATATGCCTTTCTCTTCTTTTCTATTAACTTCTTTACTTCTATATTAAGACACCTAGGATGATTATTAGAGCTTCTACATTTACTCTTTAAGGGAATAAATTGAGAACAGTAATGGTTTAATATAATTTTAAATGACAACCATTTCTGTTCTGTGTTTTTAGCTGCAAACTTAATGCTACAATCAGTACTCTGAAGGGCAGCCCTCAAGGCACTAAAATTAGCTTTTCTGAAATTCATGGTTTTTGTTGCTTCAGTATATATTTGTTTTTTGCACCTGACATTAAATTATATAACATTATGGTCACTATTACCCAGGGGTTCAATGACATTTGTTATGGGTCTGGGTCGTTTGAGATCACTAGATCCAGAATAGCTTTTATTCTGGTAGACTACTCAACAACCTGTGCCATAAAATTGTCATGTAACAAGTTTATACTTTATAGTTGTTCCCATTAATTGATTTGGCATTACTGTTGCTTCAGTCAATATCTGGGTAATTAAAGTCCACCATTATCATTACTTTACCCAAACTAGCAGCCTTTTCTGTTTGCATCAGGAGCTTAGACTCCTCCTCCTCACTTATATTAGGTGGTCTATAGCATACCCCTACAATTAATTTGCTGGGCTCTTTACAATTGGTGATGAACTCCACCCATAAGATTTCTGCCCCCTCATTTTCTAACATAACCTCCTCCTTTTTATAATCTTTAGAATCCTCCCTAACAAACATACCCCTCCTTCTTTTCTATTGCCTCTGTCACTCTGAAAAGTATAACTGCTGATATTAACTGCCCAGTCATGCGACTCATTCAGCCAAGCACTTCCAGCTTTTACCAGGCAAACTTCTTGCATTTGCAAACATAAATTTAATAATGGTACTATATTGAATAAATGATAGGTGGTCCTCCCTATCCTTAACAGTGCCCCCAACCAAATCTCCTCCCCCATTTTCCCTTCCTTTGCCTCGTATCTCATCTAACCTGTCTTCCCATAAATCTTTTACTGAACCCTCCCCCCATGCTTAGTTTAAAATCTTTCCCAAAACAGCTGCACCGTCATCATTGAGGTGCAGCCCATCCCTAGCAAAGAGCCTGTAGCTGACTGAGAAACCAGCCCAGTTCTACAAAAACCCAAAACCCTCCTCCATACACCAATCTCTCAGCCATACATTAATCTCCCTAAGCTCCTACTGTCTTCTCAGAGTTGCTCGTGGCACAGGTAATATGTATCTCTGAGAAAATTACCTTGGAAGTCCTCGCCGTCACCTTTACACCTAGTTTTTTAAAATCGTTCTTGAGGACTTCACCACCTCCTCTAACTTTGTCATTAGTACCTATGTGTACCAAGACTGCTGGGTCTTCTCCATTCCACCCAATAATATGTCCACTTGTTCCACCATATGCCGAATCCTAGCACCAGGCAAGCAGCAGACTGTTTGGCATGTAGGAGCCTTACAGCATATCCACTTTTCTAATAATTGAGTCCCCTGTAACAAGAACTTACCTTTCCTTCCTTGCGCTCCCCTCACCACCTGTATTAGAACCACTGCCTCCCAGGTTGCACTGAGAGTCAGCCTGCTCCATACATGCCAGTTCAGAGATTTCCTCCCAAGCATCTTCAGCCAAAATGGAGAATTTGCTGTTTTGAACAAGATGTGGACCAGCCCCCTATTCTTCTGTCACCTACTCCCCCTCCTGACTGTCACCACCCTTCCTTCCTCATTAGTCTCCACTGCCCCTTCTCCTCCCCCCACTCCACTAGCCCATGCCAGTGGTTGCTCTGTGAGCCTCCTTTCCTCCCCCACATTTGCTGCTGCCCTCAGTGCTGAAAGTTCCCCCCTTAGAGTCTGCAGTTCAGATTCCAAGATGAAAATCCACATCTTTCACATGTAAATACTGCATGGAACTGCTGCTCCAACACCACATACATGTGACAAGACACACTCTGAGTGATACCAGTGTCACAGAATTTTATGTTTCAGCACTACCAAACCTGCATGATAGCATTGCAGGGGGGTACAAGTGGAGGGAAGTAGAATTTTTTACATAAAATGTTTTTAGGGAGGTTGACACCTAAGGGCTCATTTTCCCTGGACTTCCCTGCTCCCTGAAAATTCAGGATTATTAAGGAAAGCAAAAGCGTACTTGTTAGTACTAATTTTAAAAAACAATTGCTGCATTGTATGGTTCTGCTCTTCTGTAAAAAAAATCCAGCAAAGGGTAAAAGGGTATCAAGAGTAGCTGGCTCTCCATGGCCTGTTAATCCAAACCATGTTCAGATTAAGGATGTGATAGGGGGCAAGAAGAGGCCTATGCAGACAGCTCTTTATTTATAGTGGGCATACAGTTTTTTGTACTCCATTTTGATGTGTTGAGGCCCACAATTCACCTATATGCAAAGCAGGGTGCAAAATTAACAAAATGAGTGCAATCCACTATGTTATTTGTACTTTGCACCCTGCCTTGCTTATAGGTGAATTGTGGGCCTTAGGGATGGCGCGAACCGCCGCAAAAAAGTTCGCGGACGCGTTCGCAAACTTGCGACAAACGCGCGAACAGTTCGCGACCGTCGCGAACCCCATAGACTTCAATGGGAAGGCGAACTTTAAAAGCTAAAAAAGACATTTCTGGCCAGAAAAATGATTTTAAAGTTGTTTAAAGGGTGCAACGACCTGGACAGTGGCATGCCAGAGGGGGATCAAGGGAAAAGAAAAATCCATTATTTTCTTATGTCAAAAGTGTTACAAAGTATCTTACCTGCACCTGTTAGCTGTTCTGGACGCTGTTCTGGACTCTCTGCCAAAAGCCAAGTTCAAATCTTTGCTTCTTTTTCTGGCTGTTCAGTGAGGGTCTTTCCAGTGAAAGAGGGTCCTCCAAAAAGAGGGTCTTTCCAGTACAAATGAGGGACAGAGGGTTGAGCTCGCAAAAGAGGGACAGTTGGGACTCGGGACTCGGGAGGTATGCACATTTTTTTTTTTTTTAGTCCAGGGGGTGTGTGGGGGTGGTCCAGGGAGATCTTCCTGATTGGCTGCCATGTATCTGCTGGTCTGGGGTGAGAGGGCAAAAAAATGCGGCAAAAAAAAAAGCGCCAAATTGACGCGAACCCAAAATGCGAACGTCGCGCGACGTTCGCGAACTTCCGGCGAGCGCGAACAGTGGATGTTCGCGCGAACAAGTTCGCCGGCGAACTGTTCGCGCCATCCCTAGTGGGCCTCATCACATCAAAATGGAGTACGGAAACCTGCCTTGCACATACTGAAATATATTGATAATCTGTCTACCTTGACAAGTAGCAATTTGAAGATTCAGTGTCCATCTGCAGTATATAGTTTTGATTTTGTCTTTTAAAGAATTCTTTCTAGGAATTGGGTGATTTGGGTGATTTTTTAGATATCTGAATACTACAAAAAATCCATCATGTAATACTGTTACTGACAGCAGAAAATGTATGTTTTGTTTAATTGTATATATTCCTCTGTACCATTGATCAACTCTCTCTCTAAAACACTCTGTCAATCAAAAGGAAAAACGACCTTAAGAGTGACGTGAGTGCAAAATCAGCTTTTAAGGGCAGCTTTATTAAACCTAACCCCTAGTGAATCAGGCTTCCATTGTAAAGCTAGTTTCATTTTCTTGTTATAGGAAACTGACCAGAATCCCTAATATTTTGTCAAGATCACATACCGTTTCATTCTGACTGCTTAGGGATTTGAATGGAATATGCAATACAGTGTTTGTGTTATTGGTAGATTCATTTAATTGCACTTAGAAATACAACTTCATTGTGATTTGCTGCCGTTATATCCTGAAAACTATATATCATGTTCTAACTGTTCAACTGGAGCAGGTGTAGAAACACAGAGAAATTAAATGTACACAATACAAACGTGGCTTTGATTGAGGCACCAAAGGCCATTCCTTCAGACTAGAAGAACATAACTTCCATTTGAAACAACATAGGTGGTTCTTCACTGTGAGGACAGCGAAGTTGTGTAATGTCCTGCCAGATAATGTTGTGATGGCTGATTCTGTTAATGCCTTTAAAATTGGCTTGATTTCTTGATCAAGCATGATATCAAAAGTCTATATAATCTATAACTAGTATAGAAATCAACATGTATAGTTCATAGATGTGATTGCATATATGCTGGTGTGAGTATGTGTTTCTATGTGCACCAGGGTTTGTTTGGAAGGGTTGAACTTGATGGATCTTCGTCTTTTTTTCAACCCAATTTAACTATGTAACTAATGTTTTACTGACATGGTCAATGCCAATAATATATTTCCTCATGCACATAGAATATTAATTGTTGTCATTATGACCACAATTACAATCTGCAACTAAGGTCGGACTGGACCAGCGGGTCACCGGGAAAAAAACTCCGCCAGCCCAAGCAACTGGGCCCTGCCAGCCCAGGTCCACAGCCACAGCAGCTACTTGATGCCGTGACACCCTTCTCGGAGGTCTCAGCAAATATGTATTTGAGCGCCCCCCCAGTCCAACCCTGTCTGCAACAAAAAGTTTACACTAACAAAAAAGTGTACTTATTTCTACTTTCTTTCATTACATTTCATTCACTTATAAACTACCATCACATTTATGTAGACAGTTTCTGTGGTCTCTAATGTCACGGAAACATGGTATAGGGAAAATGATTCTTATCAAAGTGAATCACTTCAGAGCTACTCTTGGCGGTTAAATGAACTTCAGTAAAATATTTGTGGAATTACCATTAGTGTTCTTTGAATGAGTGTGGGAAAGAATTGTTAGTTAATCACGGAGCTTTAAAATTTAGCTTGTTCTTTTATTGTGGTTATAAATTAGAGGGTTACTTTTAGTCAAGGGAAGCAATACTTGTTGGGGAAGTCTGCCAATGCATGGATCTTGGTATGTGCCATATGATTATAATAAAGCAGGATATGAGCATTTATAAAGAAAGGACAACGTGAAGCATTTGTATGAACAAGAATTTGCCATTGTGGTTTTTTGTCCTCGTCTAAATGTATTAATATCAAATCTGCTCTTAGTATGCAGTTATATTTTTAAAATTAAAATACAGATAACATTTTATTACCAGTTTATTATTAAACAGATTATAAAGATTTAATATTTTACAATGTGCTTGTAGAGGTATTGTATTTTGCAATCAATGCACATTATCGCATGCTTCTGTAGTAGCTGCTGTTCAGATTACAGCATACCTTGGGTACGGATCTTGGCAAATGTTAGGTTATCAGAAAGAAATACGTGTAACAAACAAAAAGGGTGAGAACCCTAGGGGGCAAATTCACTAAAGTGCGAAGCGTCTAACGCTAGTGCTAATTCACCAGCATGACGTCAAATCGTAACTTCACAAATTCACTAACACCGGCTCTGGCGAATTTACGCTAGCGAAGTAGATAGACTTGCGCAACTTCGCACCCTTACGCCAAATTATGCAAATTCACTAAGATCAACTTTTTGCTGAACGTTACCACTTAAAAAAGTCCCAAAAAAATGTTGTGTCGTGTTTTACCATTGTGGTTGAGATAATTTTGTGGGGGGGTTACCCTCCTTCACCCCTACATTTCCTAACATATGGCAACACAACTATATAGGGGGCACATGTAGGGCAATAGGACAACTTTATTTTATTAAAGGTTTCCTGGGCTTGTGTAGTGCAACGTAGTGGCTGTAACACTTCTATTATATTTTAAAATTCGCGCCTTATGCAAATTAGGCTTTGCTAGCGTAATTGCGCTATGTCTAGCGAAGTAACACTAGCGCAACTACGCTACCGTTCGCCAACCTGAACGTAAATTTCGCACTTTAGTGAATTTGCGTAGCACTGGCAAAAATTTGCCTGGCGAAGTGCAGCGAATGCTAGTGAAGCCTGCGCTGGCGATTTTTCGGATCTTAGTGAATTTTCCACTAGGAATCCACAAGGCCCAAATTGATAAAGAGGTGAGGGAATAATCTGGTTTACATGTTTTAAGAATAAAGCACTTAAATATATATCATGAATATTTTATTCAGATCCAGTCACTAGATGGCAATGCAAGGCAGGAAACCCCCTTTTAGAAGGTTCTGGAAGCAGGTCACCCTCAGTGTCGGGGGGGGTGGCGGCGATTTCCCTAAGATATCTATTTAAGGAAGATAGTAGTGTTCCCTCTACTCTTTTGGGTTATTAGGTTAGCTAATGTACTGGCAGTTCTGTGGTTTTTATGTGTTATTACAGTTTTGCTAATGAAGATGAATGTCCCTTTAAGCTGTGAGTCTTAGTTCTCCCAAGAGACTTGCTTATTTAAAACTGTTACAAAAGTATATTAAAGGATAACTGCACCCCTCAAACAATGTAGGTTTCTATAAAAAGATATTGCATGAAACAGATCATATGTAAATAAACCATTTTCATAATAATATTTTTTTTAGTAGTATGTGCCATTGGTTAATCATAAATAGAAAATTGCCATTTTAAAAAATGACAGCCTCCTGGGATCGTATGATTCAATGGTGCACACAAACATACAAAACAAACTATACTTGTTAGGTCACTGGAGCCAATTAACAGACAGAGTTCTGTCTTTTGCTTCAACACTTCTTCCTGTTACAGTTAGAGTTTAAATATTTCTGGTCAGCTGATCTCTGAGCCATCACAAAATGGTGGTTCAAGGCTAGAGACACAAAAGGGTAATATTTACTTAAATATATATATATTCCAGTTTGGTTAGATTCTTTAATATGCCACTTAATTTAATATAAACTAATAATCTTTTGCTCAAGTATTCATTTGGGGGGTTTCGTTTTCCTTTAAGTATCTATTCTGGGTTCACTGCCAGAAACTTTGGAGTAAATTTATCAAAGTTCTGCCACTAGAGGGAAATTCCGCCACTCTCCATTCCTTTCTATGGGATTTTGAAAGGCCTATTTATCAGTGGGTGAAGTGAAAGTTCACCCTTTGACAAATAACGCCTTTAAAAATCCCATAGAAAGGAATTGAGAGTGGCGGAATTTCCCTCTAGTGGCGGAACTTCACTCTTTGATAAATATACCCCTTTGTATCTTTTTCTGGCTGTTTAGTGCAGGAGATCAAAGAGAAAGTCAGGATATTTTCAGTACTAATGCTGGACTGCAGATTGAGCTGTCAAAAGCGGGAGGTATGAGCAAATTAGTTAAAAACCCTGTGATCCTGTTTCATTTATTATTGTTGGAAGCTAATTGAAATATAGAGGAACTAAAGGAATTGTGCTGGTGGCATAATAAAGTTGCTATTGAGGTCATCTGCAAGATCATTTGGACCTATTGTTTAAAATTATTCTCAGTGTTCAAGTGTGTTAATTCTAACATTTTGTCTGTAATAATGGAGTACTGTATACACAAAGTTATTATACCAATGGTACACCCTGTTGCATGTTTTCTCAAACTGCCTACAGCTGGTTAAAGGCATATTTAATGTACTAAATTATCTGCTGAATAAAGAGCCGTACTTCACCATCACCACTAAAAACTAATTCCTCCATTCCTACAATTATCCTTATCTGTTGAGCCATTATTCACATCGTATGTTCTCCTCTTATGCATACTAGGGAATCTATCTGCTAATTTATTTGTGCTTCCGTATTAGTGCTTTTGTGTTTTTCAGTCTTTCTGGCAAGAGATTAAATTTATCTGAAATAATGTTGCAGTGTGAATGCTTATGAAGAAAAACTGTCATAATGCTGTACCTTTTGACTGCTTTAGAATCCATCAACAATCATAAACTGTTGATGTTTTTCTGCTAAAAGTGTCCTTTTATGAGTTTCATTTATTTTAATTTTCCATATCTTGTTTGTTCTGGGCTGAATTTATTATAGTCAGCTCTAGCTTGATTCTGTGAACAATAACATATTTTCTGAAGAAACCTTCCTCTGTATATTGCAAGGCTTCTATTTGCAGCATTCATGTTAGTAAATGATTAACAGGCTGCTAATAAAATCACACCTTTATCAATGCATTCCTACCACCTCATGAATAGATAACTATTTTGCATGTTGCTCAAATATGGATTGTTTAAAAATTGCCAAATTTAAGGATAAGAAAAATCTAGCACAAAAAATAAATGTCACGCAAATACCCATAAGACTTGCATGGCAATATTTAATTCATTACAACCTTTCAGTGCTTTAATGGTCACTAATGTTTCAAGATGGAGAAGACAACCAAAAAAAAGAGAATGGGTTTTATTTGTGTTTGAATGCAATGTACAGTTACTGCACTGGTACAAATCTCTGATATGTTTACTTACATTGAAAACTTAAATATATAATAAATTGTCTGTAATGCTCTATAATATGATTTTACAGAGTTAACCATGTCCCCTCACAAGCATCTTCTTTCCATAGAACATAACTCCAACCTTGACAATCCACCCTCACAATTTAAATCTGTCATCCCCCCTACTGTTTTAGTTGCATGTCTCTGCACTCTCTCTCGAGCTCACTAATGTCCTTTATAAGGATTGTAACCCAAAACTCAAGGTGAGGCCTTACAATGTAGCTATACAGAGGCACAATTATATTTTCATTTCTCAAGTTAATGCTGGTTTTTTTTTTGCAACATTTCTCAGACATTCCCAGGGTTTCATTAGATGCTTAAACAAAGCAAGAAGGCTGATATTTAAACTAGATGCACTTACAGTTCTAGAAGTATAAATTGACTACATATTCTATGCAAATACTACAGTCTGTTCAAATTGTTTCCCTCATCTGTGGCACCAATACATGTTGAATGTGACAAATGTAAACTTCCATAAACATAAAATGAGGAAACTGACATTTTGTATTGAACTTGACAGTAAGACACAAGAGCTGTTAAGACAAGGGAAAATGTGTACTGAAGTGGAAATGTCTATTACCATAGTATAAGCACTGTCAGCTCATATAGGAAGACAGTGCTGTTGGAAAAACATAATCAAGTATATACCCCCATGGACATTTCACGAAACAACTATAGTAAGATGGAAGCAAAACTTCAAGCACTTATATATACCAAGCTACACCATGATACTTTAACAACATTTTTGTTCAACATTAAGCAATATATTATTTTAACAAATCAGCATTCCTAGTGTGTAGAGACAGTGAAATTCTCTATGACATTCACTGCCCTGTAGTATAAATAAGGAAACAATATGGTGTCACAGTTCCATCCACCCACTATAGCCATATACTTTTATGACATGTCACATATGTATTTCCATTTTATGCACAGTCACAGGCATTATTTATTAAGTGCTGAGGTGCAAATTGATTCTCTGAACAAATATAAAACAAGCTATTCCCAATGTGTTTTTGTTTTTCTTTATATATGCATATTTTGGGCTGGTGCCTATAATTAAAAGAATATTTTTTGATGAATTCTTGAGTAGTGTTTACATAGCTCTACCTAGGACCAATTTCAACCAAATATTAGTGTGGGTGTCACATTTATTGTAATTCTGTCACATATACATTAGTAGTCCACAGTAAGTAATGCAATATTAGAAATGCAGAAAATGTTGCCAAAATTACATAGACAACTCAAACACCAGCTGCAGGAGAAAGACTATTAGGCTAACAACATGAAATGAAAACCACATAGAGAGTGATCATTCATATTTAACTGTCATAGAGAAAGAGAAAGACATTTGACAATATTAAACACCAAAGTGACAGAGAGCAGTCATACACCATTAAATGCCAATGAGACAGAGAACCACCAGAACCCATTTTTAAAGATACAGAAAATATTTAACAATGCCACAGAATGATATAGCAACATAACATAATATCTGGTTTGTTCCAGTAAGCTGTAACTTACTTAGCATACCTTTTACCTTCTGCTGCTGCCATATGTCTTGTCATCCTAGGCTTGCCTATGCCTGTATACGTATGGTCATGTGCTTGTCGCCTTTTTTCACAGCTGCTAAAAAAATATTTTTTTATTCATATCCAAGGGACATTATTATCAGATCATAAATATTGTTCAGTCTCATTTTTAAAATTTTCATTAAGCTGTCAAATTAACTTCTTAGCGCTTTACTGTACTCTTCCTTTCTTCAGTCCGATATGGCTAATTCGATTTTTTCTTTCCTTTCTGTTTCTTTCTCTCAAATGGACCTCTGATGTTCAGCACACAACTGTTATTATTTGTGGTCTCTTAAAATCCAAATTAAAGCTATTGAAAAAATAATCATTATGACTGTGACATTAAAAATGCCATTTGAACCATTAGTCTCTGAGAACTTAACTAAAATCAGAAGATTAAATAAGGATTGTTCAATGAGAGGCAGCTGGATAGTGTGTTGTCCTCCAAAAGATTTGTATGGCCTCTAGCTTGTTCAGGGGCACTTTTGGCTTTATAAGGGACATCAGAATTGGGTTGAAAGAACTGGATTACTATTGCTATGGAGCTAGGCTTACTCCAGAATAACATCTCAAAACCCATTTCCCTTTACTGTTTATTAATTCTAACAGTAAGATTACCCACACACAGTGGAAGGGATGCTTTTCAGCATTTTTGTTTTATTGCTTCTGTAATTAGGTTTAGGATGTCTGTTTCAGAGAATTAGGGGGCTCAAAAGAGAAAAGGGAGGTGGGTATCCAAACATTATGACTGACTGACAACTCCTTTATTAGGGTTAAGGCTAGCACTGACCTGTTACAAGAAAAGTATACTCTGTTTACAGTCATAATCTGTACATTTTCAAAAGAAGCTGGTGGCAAATGTTATTTATGCCAAATATATTTTTTGGAAAATGGAGAACGAGAGAGAAGGCAAACTTTTATGAACAAATGATTTTTAGTAAAAACAAATCAAAAACATGAAAAATGTTTGAAGAATGTTTACATGCCTTAGCAAATGATTACTATTTAAATTTTTATGTTTTTATTTTTTACAAAATATATGTTTTTGTTGTTTACAAAAACCATTGGCGTAAACTGTGTTCTGCTCATATTTAAAGTAATTAATTTACTATATGAGAAAAGAGCAATTCATTTCTCCCTTTTCTCCTTTTTCCTTGTGCTAGTTTTCTCTGTTTTCTTTTGCTTTTCATATACAGATAAATACATAGTAAAACATAGTAATGGCTGCAGTTTATGTACCATTTCGCTGCTGAGATCTGAGAAAATGATGCATTTTTAGTCATTAAGTGAACTAAAGCATACTGTATTCGTAGACATGAACTACCATCTACTTTACCATGAAATGCAGTTTTAACACATTTTCTTTGGAAAAACCCAACACAGAAATATTTGTATTCACACATTTTAGAGGTACACAAAACAAAACCATTAAAAATATGGATAATGTGATAGTTTAGTTCATACAAAACAAATCATTTCTAGAGATGTATGGACCAATCAGAGGTCAGAAGCCTTTCTAAGAACCTATTTGTTGTGCTTTTTCTTTTCTTCAAGCTATTACCAACAACACTGGAGGTTGTCAGTAAAACTCATGCACATACCAATTACATGGTGTAGACTAAGAATCAATATACCGATGTATAAGCAATTTAGCAACAATTTAGCTGTGACCAAAAATATATAACATAGATAGGTTGACAGAAATGTTCATGCAGAAAAATAAGTCTTTGAAAAAAAAGTGTGCACCAGAAGGTTCATACACAATCAGATCAGACTTACAAACTGAGCTATTTTGTATTGTGCATAATCTTACACTATATACCACTTCCCTACAATTATAAAGAGAGTGCCATCCCCATGTGGTGACCCATAGGGTTAATGTGCCCTATGGTTTCAAATCCCTACACTTGCTGATATCCCAAGTTGCTGAGCAGAGGCCCATGTATCTAGATGAAATTTGCATGGTTGTATTATTGACCAAGAAGCATTGTAACCACTTCCTGTTGCACATTGATAAAGTGATTATGAAGGGGTGGATCTTCCTCTTTGGCTTCTGGTTGCTGACCCAGATGGATGTTTCTAGGAAGTCTTTGTACAACAAAGTCTAGTAAATTATTTCTGCCCTAGAGGTACCAGTGCCTCTAGAGATAAGTCTGGAAGCAGGGACCATGTGAATGAGGCCAGCTAGAGACAGGCTAAATATCTGTTATAGTACTCTCTAGGAGAGTAAGATAGGCAAGTAAAATAGGACAAGCAGTTTGGGTTCCTCCTAGGAGAGATATCAAATACAGTAGGTAGCTCTCCTCTCAGGCAAGACTGACCTGTAGTTTAGGGATATCTCTTTACAAATTTGGCTTTGACCATTCCCCATCTAAAACCTGCCGCATTGCTGTTTTAGCCTATCTGGACCTCCTAGAACCTAATTGGAGTCAATTAAAAAAACATTGAATCGAACTCGATCATTTACGATGTTACTTTGATTCGTACAATTCAAATTTCGAATGAAAACGGCCTATTCACAGAAAAAAAACTTTGATTTTTTTTTTATAAATTTTGGTTGATCCTTTTTATTCAAATTTCGAAGTTACAGGAGTTAAAAAAAACTCCTATTACTTTGAAATTCGACCCTTGATAAATCCGTCCCTAAATGTCTATAACAAAAATTAAGCACTATTTTCAGCAATAACTATGAAATTTATGAAGATAGAGTTGTGTAAAAGGAAAAAAATATTATAGGTTTCATTTACCAATGTTGGGGAACAAGCACAGGATCCCCTTGACAAAGGCCTTGGTGCCGAAACGTTGGGGTATTCTCACTTGAGGCTTGTGTATTCGCTACTTGTGGTTTGACTTTTTTGCCTTATTTGTCCCAAAGGGGTATGTATAGTATTATTTCCATTGTGATTCCTTGTGTATTGTTACATTTGATATTCATCCTTGTGATTGTTGATATAACAAGTAAAAACTTTTTTGCATTTACCCCTTGTATATTTTGAGAGTTTATTTGAGTGTGCACATCCATACAATATTTGGGAACAAGCACAAGCCTCAATGTTTTTTGTACTGTGCACCTACTGTGCACCTAAATTGCATCAGTCCCACCCCCTTAATGCCATCTGACCTGCAACCTGAAATACCTGTCTGGTGGAAGGACAATGAAAAGGTGGCAGCTCTATCTATTTATAGATCTATCGACTCTAACTGTTCAGCAAGAATGTATTCATGAGTGGCAGATTGAGGCTCAGGTTGCAAAGGAGCCCTGTACTTACCACCTGCCATATACTGGTAAGGTCAGGGCTTTCCTGCACCAGCAGACTTGCATTATGCTGTGAAGCTCATGCCCAATTATTAACTGGCACAAAGTCAAAATGTTGCACCTACTAGTGCACTTGAATCTGGGGAATTATAAATAACCCCTTATATCTAATGATGGGCAAATCTGTCCCGAAATTTCGAAAAACACAGTGAAGTCAATTTTTTACGTGCACAACTATTTTTCTCGCTCCAAATGCATTAAAGGGAATGGCAGTTTTTTCTTATGATGACTTTTTTTGTTCTATGCATTAAAGTCAATGGGTGTTTTTTCTTATAGTGGACTTTTGTAATAATGCATTAAAATCAATATTTTTTTTTCTTTCTTATAGTGACTCTTCTCTGCAGATTTTTCATTGATCAATTGTCACTGCAGTTTGGCTAAAAAATTAGAGAATGGCAAAACAAATTCATTGTTGACAGTTAAATTTGTTCATCACTCCTTATATCTCATTCATTCACATGAACAGACCCACAAACAATACATTTCTGGCCTGAGGCTTAACAGTTAAAAAGAAGAAATGATTAGTTATCATTAACTAGTGAGGCAAAAAATAACACAGGTGCTGTATATCCATCCATCCATCTATCTATCTATCTATCTATCTATCTATCTATCTATCTATCTATCTATCTATCTCTCTATCTCTCTATCTTTTGATCTCTCTATCTAACTAGATATCTTTCTGACTACTGAACTATGACTCACCAGTTTTGCCAGGAGGATGGGAATGAAACAAAGCTTATTATATTTTAAAAAGTAGTTGACTAGTTGTTATTTTTGAAATCAGATTTAGCCATTTATAAGGATATAAATTACAGAAAGCCATTATCATTACATAATTGTTCAAGTAATGGTTCAAGTGTATTTATCTGTGTAATAGGACCACACAACATTTCCAGGATTGCATATATGTGTATGTATATATACATATATATATATATATATAATATATATATATATAAAAAACATGGCGGAGCACTCTCCAAACCGCAAACCACAGCTTGCCTGGGTGCCGATATAATGTGTACAAAATAGGAAAAAAATACCACACTCAACAGGCTAAGTTAGGAACTGATTTCAATAGAAAAACAAAAGATATTTTTTGATTTCTATTTTGTTTTTCTACTAAAATCAGTTATCCTAACTGAGCCTGTTGAGTGTGGTATTTTTTTCCTATTTTATATATACTGTATGTATAAACAGTATATGTATATAACAGTATAGCATTGTATTGTATTGTATATATATTTAATGGTAAAAATCTTTATTTTGTAAACAATGTACTCTACTGCCTCAATTTTCACTGAAGTCATGGTTCTAGCCATCCAAATGTCGCCCTTCATCCTAATGCCAGTAGCCAGTGCTAAATCCTGTAGCCAGGGTGATATTTCTTGCTGACATATGCTCAGAAATAGAAGACTTGCAGAACTAAAATTGTTGATCACTATCCTTAAGTGTTCAATGTTTTCATGCATAACCTTAATCATGTTTGTAAAACAAAATCATGAAGCTACACATTTGCGAACTGTTTGATAGGACCTATTTATTTTAGATGCTGTATAGTCTAATTGTGTGTAGTGGTTGTTCATTGTGAGATGTAGGGTTCTGGCTATCTTAAACTGTACACACACTAGTGCTACATACCATTATTAATGATGCTATAACTACTCTAGATACATAGGTAAGCAAATGTATTCATTATTTTACTTTATTGTGATAAATTAACAATACACTTCATTTATGAATAAAAAAAGGAACTGTGTAATGTATGGCAGAAATGTTTAATTTTGGGGGTGTTTTACCTTTGTGTATATTGAATAAACACTGAACCTTATATTAGTGGGCTTTACATAGTTTAAAGATATACAGTATTAATGCCTATTAATCTATGTGCCCTAAAAAGAACTGAAAAAAACTAAACTGCATCTCTTCTTTTTTCTACAGAACCCACTTCACCTACAGCTTAGCATTGAAAATGCATTAACATCGAATACCGAAGTGACTTTTTCAATCTTAAACATGAACAGCTGGTACAATTATAGTATACTTTTATGTCAAGAAGATTGGAATATAACTGATTTTCTCACACTAACCCAAAACAATTCAAAATTTCATCTTGGGCTAATTATAAACATCACTGTTAACTTGACATTAAGCAACTATATAATTAGTTACCTCCAGCTAAACTTGGACAGTATCAAGGATACTACATCTACCATTGTTATGTTTGGATGTGACATGGAAGACACTAGAAGAATTTTTGAAATGGCTGCGCAGTATGGGATCATGTTGCCAGATTTCCATTGGATATTTGGAGATTCACAAAATGTGGAAGAGCTCCGAACTGAAGGTTTGCCTTTGGGACTTATTGCTCATGGGAAAACAACAGAATCCTACTTTGAACATTATGTACAGGATGCAATGGAATTAATTGCCAGAGCTGTTGCAACAGCTACAATGGACAGACCAGAGCTTGCACTTATTCCAAGCACAATAAATTGCATGAGTGCCAGCAGTACAAATCTAACATCTGGGCAGTATTTATCAAGGTAGGACTGGAAACTTACTTTAAAATCTGATAAAATGGTTGCTCTTATAATATAATGTTTAAATACATAGTACAAGCATGGGATCCATTATGCAGAAAGCTCCAAACTATGGAACAGGGCATCTCCCATAGACTCCATTTTATCAAACTAACCCTAATTGAATAAAAAAAAAATTCTCTGTAATAATAAAACAGTATCTTGTACTAAGATATCATTAATCCATATTGGAAGCAGAACTAGCCTATTGTATTGTTTACATGATTTTCTAGAACATTAAAGTACAGTATGAAGATACAAATTCTGCTATCTGAAAAACCCCTAAAAAAGGTATTCCTTTGTTCTATGCACAGTAAAATGTTTGCTACTTAACTTTTTTCAAAATACTCACAGAATACCCTGACACAATGGTTGGTAAACTGTGAAACAGGTCCCTTAGGGCCCTTACACACTACACACGGGCGTTTTTACCTGCGCTCCCCTGCGTTCCGTTTTGCTGCGTTCAGCTGCAGGGGAGCTCAGGTATAGACGCACTCAATTATTTTCAATGGGGCTGTACTCGCACAAACGTATGTAGGCGCCAAACGCATGTTCAGACGCAACATGCTGCATTTTTCCTGCGTACAGCCCCATTGAAAATAATTGAGTGCATCTATACCTGCGCTCCCCTGCGGCTGAACACAGCAAAACGGAATGCAGGGGAGCACAGGTAAAAACGCTCGTGTTTAAGAGCCCTTAGCATAATATTATTGCAGTGATTGGGAGCCCAGCCTAGTTTGGAGAGAATGTCTATGTGCTTGCTTAGATATTCTTAAAAGTCCAGCTTTAGAACATGTCAACTCACATTGGTTCTTTGGGGCAGATTTACTAAAGTGCAAAGTGACTAACGCTAACGAAAATTTGCCAACATGATGTAATTTCAGGGGTGTTTGGCTGCAAAAGGCATAACAAGTTTTTTGCGGGCACCTGGTTTCACCCATACATTTTCTACCATATGGCACATTATTTAACTGTGGGCTTGTGAGTAGGCCATTAAAACAAATCTATTGGCTTTATTAAGGTTCCCTTGGCATGTTATCAGTGTAAAAGTAATGTATTAGATGTACCATGTAACATATATAGCTCCATTACACTTAAAATTTCCCGCCGTATGCTAATTAGCCTGAAGTTGCAGCAGGCAGAATTGAACACTAGCACATCTTCACTTTGATTTGCTTGCTCTGCCAAAGTAACGCTAGAGAAAAGTCACCCGTGATCAGCGAAGTGTTGTGAAGGCTGCAAAGCCGTTGCTGGTGAAATTGCACTCTTTAGTAAATTTTCTCCTTTGAACTTCTTTTGCCCCCCTGCTGCTAGTCTGAACTCCAGAAGTAACTCCAGAAGTCCACACCCTGTACTTTTCACCTGAAAATGCACCCCAGAGACCTTTGAAAACAGCAACTTTGATATTCATAGTAAAATAACATAAAGTTTTAAATTAAAGTAAGTAGGTAAGAGTCTATTCACTGGCTTAAGCTTGATAAAAGCAAATGATTATAGTACAGTATACTGTAGTGCAAGCAGGTGATTTTATAAAAAATCATAAATATAGATTAATAACTGGCATACTGAAAGGCAAGTCAGCATAGCTGGCCAGTGGTCAAAGCTAGCAGCAGGCTCAGAAGCTGGTTCATGATCGGGCCATTTAAGAGAAAGAGGCAGGCAACAAGTAGTCAAGGAGAAAGCAAGTGATATGAGCTGGTGACAGGAAACTTCAATTGGTCAAAACCAGGATATCAATAGCATCAGAGAAAGGCCTGGGACAGGATCCCAATCATTAGCACAAGATACATCTTCCCCGGGTAAAAAGCTTAGGAATACAGTATGGAGGTCCAAGGACTGAACACAGGACTGAGGAACAGAACTGATGGCACTAGCTGACTAAAGGTTTAATAATTCAGCACAGGCAAGACGAACAGACAGGCTTACATTAGGTTAAATAAAGTCAGATGGACAAATTGCCAAGGAAAGCAAAGGCAGGGAATAGAATTATCATCAACATTAATTACAGAACCCACACAGTCTCCTGTGGCTTAACAGTCTAGAAGTATTGGCCCTTAGCACTATTATTATTTGCGGTCTTCAAGGAATTCTGCAGAATATATCATAGTAATGTTATAAAAATGACTTCTGCAAAATTGTCAGCACTAGATAAGTTTGCAATTAATTTTCTCCTTTAAAAAAATATTTAAAAGTCCACAAAGTTAACTAGAAATTAAATAATTTACAACCCACACATATCTTTGTTTTTCCTGGCACTGCTTATGTTAATTGATTTTGTTATTTACAGAAGTCTGTATCCAGAAAAACTCCTTGAAACAGCATTCCCTGAATACTGCTTAGAAACAAACAAACAAATGTAAGCCAAATACACAGCCTAAAATGGTACGAAGTGAATCTATTCAAATAAAATATATTGTTAATTCTTATGATCTTGCCAAATTGTTAGAAAAGCATAATTTCCTTTGTATGATTTGTTGTGGAGCCACTTTATTTACCATCAATATCAGTATTGGCAGAACAGAAACTATTTATTAAACAAACAAAGATTTCAGTAACAAAATTTTGTCTTGGGCACTAGAGTGGGCATCTCCACTGAGGACAATGAGGCCTGAATGCCCCCAGAACACCTTTATATGGAAACCAGAGAGTGGTGGAAAAGGAACCTATACTGGCATCTAGGTGTGGATTCTATATCCCTACTACAGCTGAAATACTTGTTCGAACTTCAGTCTCTACAGGTGTTATTGCTTTAAGCTTACCCTGTGCGTGCCTGTACATCACTCTCTTTACACTAAACACCACCAGGAAAAATAGAGCTTTCTCCACAACTTCCTCATCCTTGAAATTGGAATCTCAGACCCAGAAAAATAAAGGAGGATAAGCTCACCCAACTTTAGGGAATATTAACTAAGGTAATATGAAAAAACATTGAAAGAATAGCAACATTAAACATACAAATTAATAGTAAAGCACAGATTCTCATTTATTTTATATTCAAGCCAGGGGTTAGTTTCCTACTCCTATATTTATTTTTTTCCATTTAGTCCATTTTCCATTCCTTAGTCCTGCAAGACCTATAAATAATGTATTTGTGGCATTGTGCAATTTACTAATATTTTGCATTGTTTTTCAGCATCTTTCAGCAGCATGTTTGTGTGCAATCCAGGAACCAGATGTAATGCACTATTTTAGACAATTCTATTTCCATATGAACCCTAAAACTGGTGCTAGGGAACATGCAAATATGTACCCTGTTCTGCACAGTGATATAAATAAACAATACAAGCCGATTCTCTTCCTGTAGGTTAGGTACATATTATGGAAATTAATTTCCCCAATATTACCCAAAAAAACTTTAAAAAACAATTTCCTTTTTCTATGTGATAATAAAATAGTACCTTGTACTTGATCCAAACTAAGATATAATTAATCCGTACTGGAAGCAAAACCCGCCTATTGGGTTTATTTAATGTTTACATGATTTTATTGTACACATAGGGGCAGATTTACTAAATTCACATGAAGGATTCGAAATTCGGTCACATTTTCAAAAAGATTCGAATTTGAATTTCGAATATGCAAATGAGGCAACTTCGACCATCGAATTTAAAAAATTTGATCGATCCGAATAATTTGAATATTCGAATTTAATTGTGTTCGAATATATATATATAAAATTCAATAGGCTAGTTCACCAGATTGAACCCACGAATTGCTTTAAAACCCTATGGGAAGTTGTTTGTGATCGAATAGGAAAA
>CM044432.1:103219345-103229637 GCA_024363595.1 Xenopus borealis
AATTTCAAAGTATTTTCACTTCGAAATTTGACCCTTGATAAATCTGCCCCTTAGAAAAAGAAAATGTATAAGGATAATGGCACACCATGCATGTTCTCCATCCACCAATGAACAAAAGGCAAATACATGTTGGTATACTTGTCTGCTTTTGCCAAATATCCACTACTCAGTGCCCCAACACAAGGCAGTTTCATCCTATATCTGCATATTGTGCCATTGCACTTAAATTTAAGGTACTGTTACATACACTGTGATCTATAAGCATCAGGTAGTCAAGCTTATTTAGAGCTGTAAGTTACTTCCCGGCCATATATTTTCTGTTTTCTTTTCAGCTGTTAAAGATGATGCAAAATTTCACAAACTGAAATTAAAGGAAAATAATGTTTGTACTCTCTATCCCAGTGATCCCCAACCAGTAGCTCGCGAGCAACATGTTGCTGTCCAACCCCTTGGATGTTGCTCCCAGTGGCCTCAAAGCAGGTGCTTATTTTTGAATTACTGGCTTGGAGGCAAGGTGTTCTGCCAAACAGAGCCTCAATGTAGGTTGACAATCCACATAGGGGCTACAAATGGCCAATCACAGCCCTGATATGGAACCCCAAGAACATTTTTAATGCTTATGTTGCTCCCAACTCCTTTTACCTCAGAATATTGCTCACGACTTCGAAAGGTTGGGGATCCCTGCTCTAACCCCACTGAATTCTCAGGGTGGAAAGCTGCCGATTGTAGAAAGATTTATATTTGACATTTTAATGTACTGTATTAACAAGATATCCATGGTTGATGCTTGAATTCAATACATGTGACAAAGTCATGCTTACTTTAAAGTTTTTTAAGTTAAGAACAGGAACTCACCATTTCCATTTTCTGTAAACAGGTTTTTAAACAACACAACATTTAGTGGCGTCAGTGGGCACATCAAAGTGAAAGAGTACTCTATTATAAACTCAGAAAACCATTACTTTATTTGGAATTTACAGCATGATCCTGTTGGAAATCCAATGTGGACGCGACTTGGCAGCTGGAAAGATGGAAAAATCATCATGGATTATCCACTGTGGCCAGATCAGGCACAGAGACACAAAAGTCATTATCAGCAACCTGCTAGATTACACCTCAGAGTTGTGACACTAATTGAACATCCATTTGTGTTTACAAGAAATGTTGATGATGATGGACAATGCCCAGCAGGGCAGCTGTGTTTGGATCCAATGACCAATGATTCCAAGGTACTTGACAGTCTCTTTGAGAGCCTGCAAGGTGGTAATGATTCTGTGCCAATTGAATTCAAAAAATGCTGCTATGGTTACTGCATTGACCTGTTAGAGAAGTTGGCTGAAGATATGAATTTTGACTTTGACTTGTATATTGTTGGCGATGGAAAATATGGGGCATGGAAAAATGGCCACTGGACGGGTCTTGTGGGTGATCTTCTTAGTGGAACAGCCCACTTAGCAGTGACATCATTTAGTATTAATACAGCTAGGAGCCAAGTAATTGATTTCACTAGTCCATTCTTTTCAACTAGTTTGGGTATTCTGGTAAGGACTAAGGATACTGCTGCTCCAATTGGCGCATTTATGTGGCCACTTCACTGGACAATGTGGCTGGGAATATTTGTATCTCTTCATATAACTGCAATATTTCTAACACTGTATGAATGGAAAAGCCCTTTTGGGATGACACCAAATGGAAGAAACAGAAGCAAAGTTTTCTCTTTCTCCTCTGCTTTAAATGTATGTTATGCAATACTATTTGGCAGAACTGCAGCTATCAAAACTCCAAAATGCTGGACAGGGCGATTCCTAATGAACCTCTGGGCCATCTTTTGCTTGTTTTGCTTGTCAACATATACTGCTAACTTGGCAGCTGTCATGGTTGGGGAGAAAATTTATGAGGAACTTTCTGGCATACATGATCCAAAGGTAAGTAAACATGCAATTTATTTAGTTATTTTATAAATATACCCTCAGAAAAGGTTTGCAGCACACTGGGAATTAAATTATTAAAGGGAAAGAGGTAAATTAGCCAATAGAGCGAAATAATATCTGTGTTACTATTTAATAATCATCAATGTTTTCTATATAAAATCTTGGTTGTCAAGGTTTTTTGTACTATAGAATGTATTTTAAGTGTTTTTACCAAAATATGTCAAAAGCATAAGGCTGCTATATGAAGTTCTCCAAAACAGATTTGGGAAGAGTGTGCCTGTGCATTTGCACAAATCGTGTCAGATCTACAGTAAATTGCACACAGGTGCCTTATTTTTAATTTTCTTGCAATATATCTATTTGCCATAGTAAGTATTGTGGACCCTCTGGCTTAATGTTTGAATTGTGTTCAAGTAAAGAAAGGAGCTTATGTGATTGTAGCCCAAGTGATATTGCATTGTTGCTGGCAGCATTGGCTTTATGCAAATATACAATCAATATCAATACACTCTGCACTCTTAAAGTAATTAATAGAATCTAAAATAACATAATCTGGCAGGATATTTCACAATTTCATTACCTAAACTGAGAAGAAATATTTGAGCTGCTTAAGGTGAACGTTATGTTCTTCAACTCTAAAAGGATCGCCAATGTGATATGGAATAGTTTTGTGCATCAAAAAATGAGGCTCAAATATTGAGTTCATTTGAACATAAAAAGACAAATTTGTAAAGGTATGTGGACACCCATATTCTAATTGTTACAAATTAAAATTTAACGCTCACCCAAGTTTGTAGAAGGCAATTATTTTGGTATATGTGAAATAATTTTATTCAGACAATGTCATAGACATTGTTGTCCATTGTTTTGAACCTGAGAGGAAGTGAAAAAAAAAACTGTATATTGCAGCTTTGATTTCTTCGCAATGACAAGTTTTATTTTAGGAGGACAAAACTTACAAATAATCTACAATAAATATTGTCAGGTTTCTGGAGGTCACGTATTTTAGTTTCCCAATGAATTTGGGTTATCTATTTACCCAGTAAAGATGGAAAATGTATAAGAGAGGAAGGGACGGGTGTAATCAAGCACATCCGATTCTAGAAATTGTGTAAAAAACACACGTTTAGCAAATATGTGTTTGTTTTCTGTAAGAAATAACATTCGCCTATGTTATATACTACAGGATCTCTGTTTTACAAAAAAGTATGGCATTATAACACTTTTAACAATTGCAGGTAGGTAGCCTGGAGTAAAACATAATAAAGGGGAAAGAGCAATCCAGTCACAAAATGTTTCTGCTTATTTTGTATGAACTTTGAGCATTATATGAACATCCAACAATTACGGGCAAATAAGGTAAAACATTATTTACAAAGGGTTTCTCCATTTTTGTTCACATTTTTCTTTTGTTTAAATATAGTTAGGACAAATTAGTACTAGTAGTAGAGTCTAGAAATCCTACACAGTCAACTATAGCAACTGTTCCCTGAATAACTATGTTCAGCAAGGTTCAAGAAGAGTAGTGATCGCACTTTGATTGATTGCTATAAGTTACTGCCCTAGAGCAAAGTTGCCAATTGTAAATAATCACCAGTGAATATGAATAAAAAATAAATAACTATTACTTCTGAGAAATACATGTAAAGTTTTTATACTGATGGACTTATGAAGTTGTGCTTTTTAAGGCATTTAAGTCCTATGCCGCTCAAAATAAAGATTTATTTGCAATGGCATCCCCATGTTTATTTTTCTGTACCTCAAGGTCAGTGATGAGAGAATTGATTTATCCAAATATCTGATGTGGTCAGTTCACATTGATTTACACATAATTATTGCTAGAGATGAGTTCAGTATTATTAGTTATTACAAGATCCAAAAGAGAATTATTCCTAGTAGGTTCTTGAATGAGCTGGGATAAAAAGTTGAGCATATTTACAAAACTACTAGCTTTATCTGTCTTGGCAAACCCATTACCCCAGTCAATATCCAGATAATTGAAGTCACCCATAATAATAACTTCACCTAGTTGTGAAGCCGCTTCAATTTGTAAAAGTAGATGGCCTTCATACTCTTCACTTATATGCGGTGGTTTATAGCATATACCAATGAAAATTTTCTTTGTAACCTTTTGCCCAGTCACAATCTCTACCCAGAGGGATTCCAAATCCACCCCCCCCTGTCATCATTGACCCCGAAGCTCACGCCCCCTGCCCAATCAAATTCTAAGCGTCAGGTTACAGTTCTTACTGCAATCAGTCAGCATCAAGCGCTTGCTCTGCTAGGGGACACAAATTTATAATTAGCAGGCAACAGTGAGACGGTGTGTTCTGTAACTGAGCAGTAAGACCCATGTTTTTGCAACCCTTAGAGCTCTAGTGATTGTGTGTGGGTTTGCATATATTAGCCTTTTTATGTTTTTTTACAAGATATATAATCTTTTTAATATATATTTCAGCTTTATGTTTGTGTGGCATACTTAAGCAATTATTAACATAATATGAACATATAGATGAGATTGGTTTCATGCTTGTCTTTGACTTTTGCTTGTAATTCAGAAAGTGTGTACATGTTTTGATGAAAGAAAGTTTCACAAGAATTTTTCTGTATATAGTGTTAACTTTTTTTCTGCTTTTATAAAATCTGTGCTATTAAGGAAATATAGTGTTGCTTTACTGCTGTTCTACATTACAAAATGTATTTTCTTTTGGTTATAGGCACAGAAAGCATGATGTTACAAAGTGACATCCATTTAAAATCCTGAAAGTGGCTCCTTAAGTGTACTTGTGAGATATGCAGCTGTCATACTTGCTACTGACAAAAAACATAATCAGTATATTTATAATAAATTGTCACTTTATAGCTTTGTTTTATATGATGGCTCAGCCAGTTAGGATTTCTTCTGCATGCATTAATTTTTTTAAAAGTGTGAGTGTGAGGGTTATAGTTATTTTTATATATATAGTGAATAAAGTAGCCCTATCATAAAATATAAGGATATTATAAGTCAATGAGGAGTTACTGTATATGACCATAGAAAAGCATGAGGCCTCTGGCATTGTCCTTTTCTATAGGTCATGGAACTCTGAAGTTACTTCTAATATCCTCATATTTTCCAACAAGTGGTACTTTATTTATTATAACACTTGTTTAAGTAAGTCATGTGACAAAAATGACAGCTAAGCTCCATTTATAACTGATGAAATTACACTGCTGGGCCACAGGATTCATTGGAAACCCTGGCAGGGAATATATGCCAGGTGATAATGCAAATGATGGGGGTGGGGTTGTGATGGAATGGGGGCAGAGCAATTCTATAGAGGGGCAGGTTATGGAAAATAAAATGGAGCAGGGAGAGGGGATTGATGCAAAAACTGAAAAACTGGGGATTACAAATTTATACTGCCTGGCATTTTATCAGATAAGCCACAGAAATGCTGCCCAGTTGGCAACCCTACTAACTGCTCAATAGGAAACCTCCCTCATTCTGTCTCACAGTTTACATCTTAAAAGGAAACAAAAACACATTCTGTTTTTTCACTACATAAACCCTATTCCAAAGAATTTCTTTACTCTATTGCTGCCTTAGTTTCTACTTCTCAATGCCAATGTCACAGTATGTTCCTGCAACTGTCCCACTATTTTCTACCCATAGTCCTGCTCACACAAACACTCTTTTCTTGCCAGCCCAGTTTTTTTGTCAAAGAACTTCACTTGTTCACATCATAATTCCAATATATGCTGTTGTGTTACCTTATAAAAGCTGTAGTTATACTGTCTCCTAACTACAATCTCTTATGCCACTAATTTTGTAATTGATATGCAGTTTAGGCCACTGTGAGCCATTTTACACCACTACTGTGTTTCTGCAGAGAGGGAGCTGTAATTGTGGATAAACAGATTGTTTTGGTTTCATATAGATGTCTTCATTTTGAAAAAAAAATTGTGGGGGAGAAAAAATATCCACTAACTCTAACTAGAAAAATGCATGTTAACTCCAATGCATTTAGTGTGAGAAGAGACACGGTGAAAAGAAAATGCCCAATGTATTTGGTGCAATTTCACACATTTTTCTACTGTTTCATTCAGTTTTGATCATCACTAGCCATCAAAAAGGGGTTAAATTGACTGGAGCTCTATCTGGAAACCTGCTGCAAGGTCCTTACATCCATAATTCAAAAAAGCATCAGATGGCACTCACTCCAGCAATTGTGCTAATAATTCAATTCATTTATTTGTATCTCCACACAACGTTTCGGAGGTACAACCTCCTTTATCAAGTGTTGTGTGGAGATCCAAATAAATGAATTGAATTATTAGCACAATTGCTGGAGTGAGTGCCATCTGATGCTTTTTTTAATTAAATTGGCTGGAGAATGAAACTATATAGCTTTGCGTTCTCCCATTGTTGTTCTGAAAGTCTAAAGAAAAAGAATTAAGTGTAAAATTAGCTGTATTTACTGTTTACTATTAGATACACAGAAAAAAAGATAGCTTTCAAATTCAAGGGATCATGTTCAGCACACGTTCATTTCAGGTTGAAGCAACTGAAATTCCAGTGTGTTTTTTACTTTATGCATGCCAATTGATTAGGCAGACAATACATAGGAAACAGTGACTGGCAAATATGTCCTGTTTTGCTTTGTGAATATTTTGTGAAAAATTTGTGAAATTGGACTTATGCCACCAGCAACAATGTAACTTCAAAACAATTATAATAGATATATAATAGAGAGGATCCATGGTTTGGTGGTCTGCATGTATCAGGATTTTCCAGCCTTCCTGATCTACTGTGTATATCACTAAGCTCAATTATTGATATGGTTTCAATTTTTCTAACAGGAGAAAACAAAGCCAGTCCAAGATATTTGCTATTATGGCGAACTTGTTTGTAGCCAGTAGTAAACAGCAGCTTCAGACATTCAGACCTTTGTGTTACATTTTTTTTTCTGTTTTGCCTGCTCATGCAGCACTATTTTAAATTAATAAACTGGATGTTTATAATGGCAGCCCATGGCCTGGGGTTTGGTTTATGAAATAGCATTATCAGTTTTATTGTTTTATTCTAAAACAGTCTAGCTTTATATTTTTAAAACAACATAGAAATATGTGGAGATATATTTACTGAAGTTCAGATTTTTTGTGGTTTTAGATGTTTTTGAAACCACATTTAAATAGTAATGAACCAATTTTTTCACCAATTCATCACAACACAAAAGTTGCCAAGACAAATATGTTGCCAAGAAAAAAGTTGTCATAAGAAAAAAATGGCCATTGTCTTTAATACATTCAGATAAAAAGTCAGTGAGACAAAAAAGTTGCCACAAGAGAAAACACCCATGGACTTTAATGCATATGGAATGAGAAAAAAAGTTGTACGTGTTAAAAATTGTCACGTGTAGAAAAAAGGTTGTCACATATTGACTTCAATGCATTTTTGTGAATTTTCATGACCGATTCGGGACTCACAAATTCTAAAATCATGATTGTTATTAAATTTATTAAAATATCGGAATATAAAAAGTACAAACGAAACAAAGTGCTGAATAATGTGGTAAAAAATCTGAATACTCGGAAACCTCTAAAATTTTTGTTTTTCGTACAATTCCAAGCAAAAAAGAAAAAAAACAAACAGCATAGCTCACTGACTACTTTTGTACCTTGACAACTTAATACACCACAAATATGTAGAGATTTGTGGAAAAATTGCAATTTGATTGCTAGTATATGGCCCATAGTATTTGTATATGCTTCAAAACATGCCTAAATATTTTATTTGTCTTTAATCAATATCATGTTTTCCTTAATAGGAAAATAGCAACTGTCCATTGGGCTATAGTAAAAACAATGGGCTGAGATGGGTGACTAGAAAGAGTGTAGAGCATGGCAGCCACAGGGTCCATGCCGTCATACCCATTCTACTGTTCATAAAGTATAAAAGGGAAGGGTAAGTAGAACATGTACATAAAATGCAGGAAGCAGTTCCAATTGTATATGAATGCAGTGCACTAACGATCTCTTAAAGATTTTTAGGCAGTTTTTGGACAGGATTTTAAAGACTGACAATCGTCAGTGCTTGTTCTTTAATTGTGAGTTGTGCTTCTCTAGCTTTGATGATGTTTGCACACTATAGTTTGATAAACATCAAACAATACAGTCACATGGTACTGTTAGGGACATGGTGCCTTTCTTTTTCTTTGCATTTGAAATTTGAAATATTAGTAAGTCAGTATATGATTTCTTTTTTTTTTTTGCTTTGAAAATACTGTCAATTCATTTTTAATCTTTAGTTTTGCCTAGGCTAATATTGTCACAGTCAAAACAGAAAAAGCCACTCCACTCAACCCTCACGGGTATATCGCCCCCACTTGTAGCCACTTCAAATCCGGGTGCTCAGCCACCAGTGCCCCAGCTATGCCTCAATAGAGAGTAGAAACAGACAGGCGGCACTCCGGATAAAATGAATAAGGACTTTATTCCAAGAGGGAATGGATCCACATCGCCTTACATATTTTGGGAGAGAACTCTTGTAAATAATAAGCTCATGGGTCAAAAAATACCATTTCCTTAAATACACAATATAACAGCGACATCTAAAGGACAAAATATAATTTAAGTACAGATTGAGATGCATACATGACAAATTGCTGGATTACTGAATATACATTTCCTGTTTAACAGTTAAAAGATATTTTAATTCTATTTATTAAAAGGTTCAGACCACAAAAACAGTTAAAAAATATTTCTCAGGGTAGGTGCTCTCCTGGATACAAATTTAATGTTAAGGGACACACTCTGTTCGATAAAGGCCTTTACAATTTCTACAATATCTCATTGATAAAATTAGGTGATCCATCCCATATGAATAAGAGGTTGTCAATGTAACGACCGTACCATATAATGTATCTGCATTGGGGATTATCACATCCAAAAATGTGGGACCGCTCCCACCACCCATATGGAGGTTGGCATATGAAGGGGCGAAGAATGCCTCCATAGCGGTCCCACACTTCTGGAGGTAAAAAACCCCATTGAAGTAAAAGAAATTGTGAGTGAGAAGAAATTCCAAAATCAATAAAGTGTAATCAATGAAATCTTGTGTGAATTGTTTTGAATTGGAGAGAGTCTCTGTGATGTCTCAATGTGACTTGGCTTTTACTATTGAATGTTGTTCTTAGATCTATCAGGGAGCTGTTATCTTGTGTTAGGGAGCTGCTATATGGTTACCTTCCCATTGTTCTTTTGTTAGGCTGCTTGGGGAGGGGTGATATCCCTCAAACTTGCAGTACAGCAGTAAAGAGTGGACAAGTCACATGATTAGACAAGTCACATGATTGGGGGCAACTGGGAAACTGACAATATGTCTAGTCCCATGTCAGATTTCAAAATTGAATATAAAAAAAATCTGTTTGCTCTTTTGAAAAATGGATTTCTGTGTAGAATTCTGCTGGAGCAGCACTATTAACTGATGCATTTTGAAAAAAACATGTTTTCCAATGACAGTGTTCCTTAAATATAAGAACCCTTGTTTAAAGGCAAGCTCGTTCAAAGTACAAAATAAAAAAAATATTATATACACCCTGGGGATTACTTTAACGCAGTTGGCCAGCTAAAATATATTGCAATATATGGACAAACAATCCCTGTTTTGTTTATAGGGGAAGGCATTTTTAGTAGCTGAAGGCACAATGTTTTAATGTCCTTAAGATACAGTATTGATAATGGGTGGAAGTGCAGAGGACCTCTTCTATTTGTCTAAGTGAATTTTGTGGTCATAACCTCATTGCATCCATACTTAATGTTTTTAAAAATTAGTGGTGAGCACAACTTTCCCTTGTTATGTATACATATATATTCAACCTGCATAAATATGTCCCACAGCACTCGCTAGTACTCAGCATTTAAATGCTGCTTACTAGCACTATGCTGTAATGCTGTCATCAGGAGGGAGATATCTGGAAACGATATCGATCAGGAAGGTTGGATTTTCTTCCAACCAACCCATCGGAAGTCCATTGCTCTTGTCGTAATACTATGGTTCCCTGATATAGCCCTGCCAGTTAGTGGCATATCGGGGAAAGATCCGCTCATTTGGCGATGTCGCCATGGCGATCTTTGCATCTATGGCCAGCTTTAGATTTGCACTTGCTTTTATATCCAAGTCTGCCTCCTGATGTCTATTTATAAAAAAAAATCAACAACAAAACGTTCTTTTATAATCCATGTATGCATCACGGCCCAAATACAAAATACCACTGAGATTTGATGAATAGAGGACCAGGTGGTGAATTTCATGCAGAACTGCACAGTAATATACTGTGATATGAGAAATGTGTTAGCTCACAATTTATTGTTATCGTT
>CM044432.1:103253972-103278123 GCA_024363595.1 Xenopus borealis
AGTAACAATATAAATGTTGATTGTTTTATCAGTTCCCATGTTCTGCTCTTATTTAACGCTAGAAATATTCTTTATCAGTTCCCACCCACTAGAAACCCCCATTTTCTATGGACATCTTTTTTTACATTCCTTCATGGTCTTTACTGAATTATTTTTCGATTTCAGCCTTGAGTCTGGCCAGCACGTGTCTCTTTCTATCTCAATAGGTCATTATCCCTTTATCTCAGGCAGCTGCAGTTCTTTAAAATTAAGTGGCCTTTAAAACTGTCATTTTGTAACCCTCTTCATACTAAAAACATTATTCTACATAATAACTCTTCACTAAGCTTATACAATTATACAATTCTATGTGAACCGTCCATCTCTTTTTAATGGTTTCCAATCATTTTAATAATTTGCAAGCCTTACCCTTGCATTTATTCATAGCTATCTTTAGCTATTGTGTTAACTATCGTATGTCCCTGCTTATTGCTGTGGTTGATTTACCTAACCATTCTATCCAAGCGGCAACTAGAATGTTCCCTTACTTTATCTTTTCATTTCTTTCATATTTTAGGACATTATCATAATGTTTGTTTTTATTATAATCATTATTAGAATAATTCATTACACATGCACAATCTAGCCTGGTCCAGCAAATGTTTGTTCTCCCAACAATATGAAACTATTTAGGGTAGGGACAGACAGGGAGATTCGGAGAGATTCTGTCGCCTGGCGTTTTTAGCAGGCGACAATCTCCCCGAATTTCCTTCTCCCTGTCTGCATTTAGTATAAGTGACAAAGCGCCAGCGCCTGTGCACATGCTGCGCGGCGATTCCCGGAATCGCCCGAAGTTTCTTCACGAGGTATCTTTGGGCGATTCCGGAAATCGCCGCGGGACAGGGAGAAGGAAATTCAGGGAGATTGTCGCCTGCTAAAAACGCCAGGCGACAGAATCTCCCCGAATCTCCCTGTCTGTCCCTACCCTTAGTGCAGGAGGTCAACAAGAGGACAACACATGCTTGGAGAAAAAGTCCATGGGGGGGTACCAAATAAGGTTTGTGATTGGCTATTTGGTAACCCCTATGTGGACTGGCAGACCAGATAGTTTTTATTGCCTCCAAGCCTGAAATTCAAAAATAAGCACTTGTTTTGAGGCCACTGGGAGCTGCATCCAATGAGTTGGTGAGTAACATGTTGCTTGGTAGCCCCTAGTTGGAGGTCACTCTTCATCACTTCACTTTTTTTATAAATATTGAAATATTGATTCTATTTACAAACTTAAGTTAATTAAGGTATCTGAGTCATGCATTGATTATTCATATTTATTTATCTTTCTTCTGTTACTGAAAGATGTGTACAAGTGGAAGAATGGGAAAGTGATTGCTGGTTCACATTCCTGTTTTACGTTAACAGTTAAATGCCATCCACATGAATGCATGACTCATCTCAGTGTGCCATCCAAATGACAAACCAGACAATGGACCAGATTCAATTCAGAAAAAGTTAATCACGGAATTCAATGTGAGTGTCAGGAGCACCCAAAGGCGCACCTGTCTGTGGGGGTGCTGCAGGAAAGATGGCAGCACCCATAACCCACGTGGGCCAGTGTCACGATGCTGGTGCAATGACGTCAGGTGCCCAGCGCGAAATTTGAATACTTATGGACTTCCAGGTCACGGGTTTGATCCCCGATTGTTTGGAACATTCCTGGGTGTTTCATAATTCCTGTTAACCTGTTTCCTGGATTTCTGACCCTGCCTGGACTTTGACTCTGATATTATTCTGCCTGCCTTTGAACCTTTGTGTGAACCCTTTTGTACAGTGATTTTGGACTTTAACTCCTGAAGGGGTTGTTCACCTTTGAGTTAACTTTTAGTATAATGTAGAGAGTGATATTCTGAGACAATTTGCATTTGCATGTATTATGATGTGTTATTGGAAAGGGACTTGCATCATTTTAAAACGACTAACCTTAGCAGTTGAGATTATGTGCAAATGTCACTGAACATTTTTTTAGAACTTTATTTTTATTAATTTTCAAACAAACCAAAAGAAAAATCAAAGTGTATCGAGCAGTTTTGCACAGACATATTAAAAATCCTTTGTTATGTTGTTTTATGATTTTGTTTTACTTTGAGTATAAAACAAAACTAGACATATATTATTATGTTATAAAACCAAATCTACATGGTGATCTCATCATAAAGTGTAAGCTCTTTGGCAAAGAGACCTACTCTTAAACTTGCCATGGAGTTTGGAGTTTGCCATGGAGTTTTGTATTCCAAACCCAGAATAGACCCAAGGTCCTGATCATGGCTCACTGTTCCCTCTATAACTACCACCTTTCACTTCATGTAAAGCCCTCTGCTACTGGGATGCAGCCAGGTCTTAATGTGATAGGACCTAGCAGAGAGTTCTGGCCAAGCAAGGGAACCATACATGTAATAGGAACGGAGAATAAGAAGCGTGCTCAAGGACGAGCAAGTTGATACCGATTCAGGATTTGCAGTACATAATCAAGAGGCAGAAAACTTAGTCAAGGTCACAGGCTGGGTCAGTAAACAAAACTGCAGGTATGCAATAGAATAGAATGGTCGAGGTACAGGCAGGAGTCAGGAGGGGCAGCAGAGAAGGCTTGGTCAAGGTTCTGTATTCTATTCAGAATGCAGAGAAAATCGCGCCCAAGAACTCTGTGAATAGACCTACATTGGGCAATGTATAAAATGCACAGCGGATTTAAATAATGTAATTTGGCACAATTTGGCATTGCATGGAAAGCTGCTTTGATAAATTATCACCTATGTATTAAATCTTTCCTTAGTTTAGAAAGTATTATGTATACTAGTGGTAATATAAAAAAAAACAAAAAACCTACACATGTAAAACAATACAGTAAACTAAAATATAAATCTGTTCGCACCCCATCATTCCAGTCCCCACACATCTCATCCCCTCCCCTGCTTTCTATATTTCTGCTGTACTCTTGAGTGCTTAAGATGAAAGCATCTGCCACAGTTGATTTTTCTGTCCATCTGTGCAGAAGTATGATGTATTCATGGCAATTAACTTTCAAGTTGCTATGCATAATAACATGGATTACTGGGGATGGCTGATGTACAGGTGATTGTATCTAGCACAATCCTAAATCTATGCCATATTATTTAGAAATGTTTGATGTGAGCTTTGAAACAGACACTCTGAGTATAGGGTCAAGGTAATTACTTCTGTTTTTATTATCATACAATATGACAAAAACTATAATATGAATTTTATTTATAAAGTATGATACAAACAAATATAAAGATGTCATCCATCAATAATGCAAATGTAACCTTACATGAGTTAAGTATTAATGCTGACAGATTAAATTCAACATTATATGATTCTTTGATTAGCTACACAATAGCTATTGTATTTTTACTGGAATTTATAGGTTATATTACTATTGGAGGGTTATTCGATTGTAGTCCATGTTAAATTTGTAGCTAATGCCTCTGTTTGGGGGGGATTCTTTGTCTATATCTAGCTAATGTATCAATATACAGTATGATATTTAAGGAACTGAATTTTCATTTGAAGAAGTGTAGATGGTTACTCACATTGAGGGCAGTGAGGTTGTGGAATTCCCTGTCAGGTGATGTTGTGATGGCTCTTTCTTTGAATTGCTTATTGGTAGTAATGATCAACATTTTTTGCTGAGTTTTGCAACAAAAATTACACCCATATCCTCCAATAGGTCAAAAAAAATTGACGCACTGAAAAAAAAATTTGACGCCCATAGACTTTCATGCATTTTGGCAAATATTTGCAATTTCATGAATAGTGATGGGCGAATTTATTCGCCAGGGGCGAATTCGCGGCAAATTCCCACGATTCGGCGCTGGCGAATAAATTCGCGAATCGCCAGCGAAATTTCGCCAGAAAAACGAGTTGCGCATCATTTTTGATGCGACGCGCACCGAAAACGACGCGCCGCGCCAAAGTTGACGCGACGCGCGTCAAAAGCGTCCCGCGACTCGTTTTGCAAATTTTTCGCCAATTCGCGAATTTCTCTGGAAATTCACAAATTTTTCGGCAAAGCGAATCTCGGGAGATTCGCCCATCACTATTCATGAACTTTTGGCCAAGTGAAACGGATCAGGTTTGACCATTACCACTTATTAGTTAATGCCTACTGGCTTGGATGGTCTATATATGTACTGTACAGTATATGTGCAAAGGGTCCATTTGGAGAGGTTGAACTTCATGTTCTTTTACAATCAAAATTAACATTATAGCTACCGTATGTTAGACTGAAATTGATGGGGATGTTTCCTGCTATATAACTATGTGAGGTTAAATGTCTGGATAATTTTTGGCAAATTAATTATACAGAAGGCACCCAGTGGGGAAAAACATGAATATGGCGGAGCTTGCCCATTTGAATGGATATTAAAATGTTGAAATATTATCTTCCATCAAGATTATGGAAGATGATCATAGTCATCAAATTCCTGGTCTAAGTGCATGCACCCAGATAAGAGGTGCATCTTTTGACAGAAACAGTTTAAAAACAGGTTATGTAGTTCACATGGTATGACTGGCACTTTGATCCACAAGAAAAGTTGTGGGTACAGTAATTAGTGACAAGGGCCTTCAGTAAGTACATTCATTAATATTCATAATATGTTTCAGTGTAGCAGTGTCTCAGCCAAGGTATAGCCAACAAAAGCAGCTGCTTTAGCTTTTCCTAGGAGTGGATCTGTCACTGTCTACCAAAATACATTAAGGGGCAGATTTATCAAGGGTCGAATTGATTCGAAGTGAAAATTCAAATTGAATTCAAATTTAAAAAATTCGAATTTCTAATTAATTTTGGGCTTATTTGACTATCGAATAGCCCAGAATTCGATTTGAATTCTTAAATTCGAATATTCAAATTTTTCGAACTAGAAGTACTGGCCCTTTAAAAAAAATCTAATGGCTACTTTGCCATTTTAAACCTACCGAGTTGCCATATAATCCTATGAGAAGTTTTTTTGATTGAATAAAAAATGTAATCGATAGCTTAAAATTGATCCATTCGAACGATTTAATCGATCAATCAAATTTTTTATATTCGACCATTCGATTGATTGAATTGCTTTAAAACCCCTCAAATTCGAAATTCGAATTCGAGGGATTTTAACTCTACCAAAATATGAGGGTCGAATTCGAGGGTTTTTAACCCTCGAAATGTGACCCTTGATAAATCTGCCCCTAAGTGTACAGAGATGTGGAAATTAAATATTTTTTTCCATTTGTAATTTTTAAGCTGCACCATCCTTCCCAGGGATTTCGGTTTGGTACAGTCAGAGAAAGTAGTGCCGAAGATTATGTGAAGAAAAGCTTTCCTGAAATGCATGAATACATGCGAAGATATAATGCACCCTCAACATCTGAAGGTGTAAAATTTTTAAAGTAAGTTCAAAATTCTTTTTTACTGTCTTTTTTAAGACATTTGTTATTAAAATGTAATATTATATATTTAAATTAATCTGCTATAACATTAGACAATGAGATTGGCAGCTATGGATATCTGCACTGGTCCAGCTTAGAGCATGTTAGTACTGTAAATTAGACCCCAAAACACTATGTTTTATATCAATTATGAGTGAAATCATTGTAATATAGGCAAAAAAAATCTGATTAACACCACTATAGTTTGAGAGCTGGAAATGTTAAATAGAAGCAAAGCTGCAATGCTTACTGGAAATACTGTATGGATGTAAAGATGAATAGACCAGGTTGTCATTTTAATGCACACTTAAGTACAGTTTGTTCATTTATGTTGGTGACAAGGTAATTGGTTCATTAGGATGACTAAGTGGAGAAATCTTGAAAACCTTTGCTGTTACTAGATGTTTGCAGCTGAACTTTGACTCCATTATTTAACAGATTTTCATAATTTGCAACACTGCACTTTTTCATCCATTAGTTTAATTTGTTTTGAATAAAAAGTTTTCCTGTGTTCTAGAGTTTAGTTTGGGATAATCACATCAATCATTTTTTTGCCCAGTCCTGTATGTCTTTTTTCAGCAAATGAGGCTTATAGCACATAAAGAGAGAATTAAGGAATATTTTATTTCTAAAAAAAGAAAAATGGGGAATATTAAATAAGTGAAACTGAAAATATGGACATTTTGTTTTTTAAAATGTATGAAAATTGTTATTCTGCAACAATTGTAACCAAGAAAGGAAACTGCAACTTGAAGTATCCTTTTCCTGCTCACCAGCAAACCAGTTCAGTGGGTGTAGAGTACAGAGTGTCAAGTTAGGTTAAAACGTAACATTTAATAACTTATCATTAAAAGAAGACAGCACTCACTGATTACAAACACACCGCCATTGCTGTTCATGCACAGTGCGGGACCAATGTCCCTAAAACACACTAAATGAAAAACTGCAAACAGTGGAACGAATGGAGCAAAACGTTAATTTTGTCTAGTGTTCAGGGCTTAGTGCCCGTAATACAACAAATCCTTCTACCCGCTCCCTCCCTTCCAATCAACACCCCATGAGCCGTGACCTGGTGGAGCAACAAGGGCTATGGGATTTAGAACACAATTCGGATATTACAATAAAACCGAGTGACAAAGGGGGGAACATAGTTATTTTAGACAGCTCTTCCTATGTATCTGAATATACACGTCAACTTGTTACCAATACAAATTGCTATGTTGTGTTAAAGGGGGACTCAATAAAAATTCATAAAAATACACAATCTCCTCCCGGTCGTCCAATTGTGTCTGGCATAGGAAGCCTAACTGAGCCATCGAGTATCTATGTGGATGAAATCTTAAAACCCTTTGTCTCTAGCTTACCGTCGTTTATACAGGACACAATGGATGCCCTACGGCATCTAGAAGGAATTACCTTAGGGGAGGATCATTGGCTGGCTTGTTTAGACATTGAATCATTATATACAAGCATCCTACATGATGTAGGTTTAACAGCTGTAAAAGATACACTCAGCCAATGAGGACAACAATTTAAAGAACATAATTCATTGGTTGTGGAACTTCTTGAATTTATACACAATTATTTCACCAATAAGTACTATCATCAGCTAAGGGGTTCCGCTATGGGCAGTACATGCGCACCATCGTATGCCAATCTTTATTTGGGGTGGTGGGAGAGAAATTTTGTATTCAGCGAAGCCCTGGCTGAATACACACAATTCATCATTTTGTGGCTTCGCTACATCGATGATGTGATATTAACACGGTCAGGCCCTCAGAAAGACTTCACTGATTTTGTAAATAAACTAAATATCAATGACATCAATTTAAAGGTAACGGCAGACATTCATAAAAATACCATTGATTTTTTGGATATACGTATATACAGGGATAATAAACACGGTCTCCAAACCACTGTTCATCGGCAAAAGACAGCCTCAAATAGCCTCATCCATGCCAACAGTCAGCATCCCCAGGGTACAATTAAGGGAATTCCAACTGGACAATACTGTTGAATAAGGAGGCTGTGTAGTACAATTGAGGATTCTAAACTGGAGGTCAAAAAACTTTATGAAAGATTTAAATCAAGGGGCTACAGTCACAATAGCCTAAAGAGAGCTTATAAACAAGCTCCGGCTCAGGATAGGTCTACACTTCTTATTCCCAATAAAAATAAAAAAAAGCGACTGATACAGGGAAGTTCAAATCAAATAAGGTTTATTGGAGACTACAGTCAGGAACATAAAGAGATCACAAGAATACTTTCAAAACACTGGCACATTTTAGAACAGGTTATAGACGACCAACCTAAGATCACATTTAGGAGAAGTAGAAATCTAAGAGATCGCCTAATACATAGTCACTTCACTCGAGCATCAAAACCGACTTGGCTTTCAGAACGCACAAAGGGTTGTTATAAGTGTGGCAACTGCCAAGCATGCCCAATTATTGAAAAGACTAAATACATATATGGTAGAACTGATATTAAAAAATTCACACTTTCCCATTTTATTAATTGCAAAACAATGGGGGTGGTATATATTATGAAATGTAAATGAGACAAGATATATGTGGGCAAAACCCGCAGAGAATTCAGGCAAAGGATACTCGAACATGTGGGGGACGTGCGCAATAAACGAAATACCTTGTTAGCCAATCATATTAATGAAGTCCATGATGGGGACGTTAACTGCATGAAATTTGCGTCAGCTGAACATCTTTAGGCTATTGGGGATATAGATAAGAAACTTCTCCAATGCGAGGCTAAGTGTATTTATTGGCTTAACAGAAGTTCTCCAAATGGTCTGAATGAAGGATTTACCTTCAAGCCTTTCCCTTAAGCACGTGTAACAAAATTAATAACGATATAAATGAAACATATTACTTATACGGTCGAGTCATATTGTTACCAATGTAACATAATTTTTCACCTTGATGTGGATAACCACACAATCATAACATTCTCCACGGACATGCGCACTTGCAAGTTTGAAGCTAATACAGGCCCTGGAAAATGCCAGTACTTGCAATGATCGTCTCAGGGATCACAGTTGACAGAATCTCGCGAGACCGTGACGTAAGAAAGAAACGGCCACTATTTAAACTTTGTACAGAGAAGCGCTCACCACTTATGCCCCTGAAGAAGCCGAGCTAGTCGGCGAAACGCGTTGGGCGGCATAGGTGGACAGTGGGGTGCCTAGCTCCCACCTCGTCCCCACGTAGTCAGTTTCCTTTCTTGGTTACAATTGTTGCAAAATATATTTGTAGTTATACAAACCTGCGGTGGGTTCTTGTAGCATCACTTATTGTTTGGCTCTCTTTTTCTTTGTGTTGTATGAAAATTGTTACCCATAAAGCTTGGAAATATTATCTTGCCTTTTTTTTATTTACAACAAACCATTGCCCCTTTTTAAAGAAAGAACTTGGTGACAAATACATTTTTTTTGCTTTCACATTTTGTGTTTTTTAAACCAACAATTTAAAAAAAAATACATACAAACTGATTAGTTAGTTGGAATCACCACAAGTAGTAGAAGGGCACAATTATCTTTCAAGCTTTTACAGGTGATGATTTCCCCCATGTACTTTTTCACTTGTACAGTGACATAGAGGACTGGGCAGCCAGTTTAGGGAAGAACACAATAGAATAACAAGATTCAATTACCAGTATAGAAAAAAAATATTCAATGGAAGATATCATGCTGGAGTCCTTGCTGCTTACAGGGAGTTCAATCCATTAAAAATAAAGTAAGACCATTTGAGTTTTTAAGTTTCTTTTATGGCCCTTGTATCCTCAGGCTTATAGAGTGGCACAACAGGGGTTCAGTGCATATAATTAATACTTACTGCTGGCTTTAGCTTTCATTTAAGGGTTATTGATTAAAACACTACATAAATACAATAAGAGGAATATAAATATGCTCAACTGGTTCAAAAATACAGCACTTTCTTAGTAATGTACCATATTTTTTTATTTTCCCATTAGTTGCTTAATTCTTATAGCACCTAATTTCCAAAATGTACTCAATCTTGGTTTTTATATTAGATTTACAGATGCAGTCACTTGGATTTGTGTGTTAAATGCGTCGTGACTTAACTCATCTATCCCATTTATCGCACTTAGCACAGAATATTGTGTCACAGCATCCCATCCAATTAAAGAGTTCACCATTGAAAACAATGGTGCTTTGGTATGCTAATGAAAAGGTTAAATGCATTAAATGAGTTAAGATAACTTTGGATAACACAGTTTCTTCAATTAGCCCTGAGTCACGACGCATTTAACTTACAAATCCAAGTGACTGCATCTGTATGCTAGTCGTTTGAGAAACATAATATCGTGTTTATTCTGTATTACCATAATAATATATAATGTTACATTTCTTTAACATTGCTTTTGATTTTGTGGACAGAAATGATCCAGAGGCATTGGATGCTTTTATTATGGATAAAGCTCTCCTGGATTATGAAGTATCTATAGATGCTGATTGCAAGTTACTGACGGTTGGCAAGCCATTTGCAATTGAAGGTATAGATTTATAAATTATTAACTGCATGAAAGTCTTTCAATGTCCATAAAAATATTTCTGTTTAGACACATTGCCATAGATGGAATACACAAATTATCTATACTGTTATTTAATATTAATTATAATCAATTAACTAAGCCTTTATGCAATAAGCATGGCAAAAAAAAAGCAAAAAAAGCTGAAATAAATGTTAAAAATATTAGAATAAGTTTATGTATTTATGATGTCCTGGTAAATTCTTCCTATAAATGGACACAGATCTTTTCTTATGGTTGAAAACAAGTATTGTGTAATTTGCATAATCACTTGTTAACCCCTGAAGTCATTGTTTTATAACTAGTCCTTTGCTGAGAGCAACATGTTTTATCCAAGCACCACATTTAAAACACATTACATTATGTGACACATAAGCGGGCTGATTTATTATCCTTTTTTCAGTTTTTTTTTTTTTTCATTTCTATGTTCAGGATTTTTTTTCCATGATCACCATCTTAAACCTGTCAAGCTTCTTCTTTTTTGAAAAAACATGGTCATAAAAAATGTCCTGCACCAGTGAGAAATGAGGAATCGTGGGACAAAAATAAGTGCTAGTTAAATAACGCACTCTCGTTTAGATCTTTTTAATTGGGATAGGTCTGTGTGTACACATACATTCATGTATATGCACAGATCTATTTATACACTCACATAAATCTATATATCTATTTATATATATATATATATATATATATATATATATATATATATATATATATACTGCACATACTGATAACCAGAGTAAACAAACTAGATCCTAAAATAGCAATAACCTTGGATATATTTTTTGTCCAAGAAATCATCCAAGCCCCTCTTAAAGGCATTAATAGAATCAGCCATCACAACACCCAGCTGGGCGTTCCACAACCTCAATGAAGTACCAACTACACTGCTTCATATGAAAGTTCAGATTCATAAGTGTAAGGTGTGCTATCTGGTGCATTTCTTTTTTCTATAGAAAAAAAGAGCCCCCATGTTCTGTTTATAATGTCCTCTAATACACTTGTCAAAAGTATTCATGTCCCTTAACAAGTGCCTTTTAGCCAGCAAAGGCAACCCTAACTGTGAAGGACTACCCTCATAGTTTAATTCCACCATCCCAGTGTAATTGTACATCTCTGCACTCTCTCCAGTTTATTAATATCCAGGACTGGAGTCAATACTGCACTGCATACTTAAAGTAAGGCCTTACCAGGGACCTATAAAATGCAAAATTAAGTTTAATGAAATTTTTTATGCAAGATTTGCTTATGAATTCAAGAACATGCTCTCTCAAGAAAAAAGTGCCTACACATTCTTTTAACTGGTATAGCTATATTTATAAATATATTTATTATATAGTAGATATTGTAAACAATTATATTTTTGTATTTCATAAAATATCAAGATGCACTTTAATTAAGCACTATTGCTTGGTATTATTTAATGTCCAAAGCCAAGCTCAGAATAAGATATGGTTTTGGTTAAGAGCTCTCTTAGAATTCTGGGTAGGAGAGAGAGAGCACATTTCCAATTATATAATATGAGTAGTACGAATTATCAGCCTATAGGTTTCCTGCAAATAGCATAAGATGCTTAGAGTACTTTAATCATGGTCAGAATACTCTCATCGAGAAACACAGAACATTCTCTGATTGGAGGGTATAATCCCACATTATTATTTTTCTAAATCTAGTCTACGCTGCAATCATTCTCTATTCATTGCCTTTTTTATGTTTATGTCTATCATTCTTGGCTGTTGGGAATCACTAAACACAAAGGCTTGTTAGTGATTCTATCTGTTCTCATACCTTTTCTGTACCAGAGAAGAATCAATACCTAGCATAGCATGCTATAGCCATCTGCCATAAATTAAAGGGCAAGGAAAGTGTAAAATAGAATAAGGATAGAAATGCTGTATTTGGTATACTAAACATAAACATGAACTTACTGCACCACAATCCTAATCAAACAAATGATTTATGCTTTCAAAGTTGGCCACAGGGGGCTGTCATCTTGTAACTTTGTTAAAAATATTTGCCTGCCTCTGGCCCTGCACATGCTCAGTGTGATCTGTGCTGCTTAGGGATCGTCATAAATGATCAAAAAACAAAGCTGCTTGAATTCTGCATGGCTGGTAAGTAAGGCAGGGGCTCCCCCTGCTGTTCATAAGTATGATTGTTTCCCAGTCAGAAGTTAGGGACCGTCTAACAATTCCTATTTTTTTCCTAATTTCACTGCATACAGTCAGGTTTCTTATAAAAACGGTACACATTTTTTAATTAAAGTATAATGGAGATATATTTCTTTTTCATTAAAGAAAAGTAAAAATAGGATTTTATTTCTTTGCCTTTGCTTGCCCTTTAACTAAAATACTGCACTAAACCTACATTTTGCATAATTCAAAGGCATGCATATGTGCACCCAATGCAGATAAATTCTCAAGGGGCACTATCACCTGCTGTGCTGGTAGCTAAACAGTTCTATTTACTGCACTCTTGTTTGTACTTGTAAATCTTGAGTTCTGCCAGTAAAAATAGGATTATACTATGATAAAACTAATTTAACTACTTATTTGTAACAGCAGCTTGGAGAAGGACAATTTCAGAGGTGGTGATTTAATGAACATGTATTAGATTAAGGAGATTGGGTTGTTTTCATGCACATTGTAATGTTGTTTTTGAGGAATGTTTTGGTTTGTTTTATGTAAATTCTTTTCAGCTTTTGTTTCTTCACTGACTGAAATTAGCTTCCAAGATTTATTGAGAAGGAAAAAAGTCTACTGAATTATACAGCTAGTCTAAAATAAAAAAATTATAGGGGAACTATGCAGGCCCGGTGAAAGTGGACTTTATTTACAGGCTGGTGTTTTTACAATTCCTGATTGATAATATGACAGTGCCCTGATGAGACATGTCTTAGGTTATGGTTTTGGCTTGTTTATGCCATCTTGAAGTTATTTCTGTTCTATGCAGCACAAAACAGCATTTTGTTATCCATATACTAAACCTGTGCCCACAGTCCCACATATTCTTCCAGTACATATGTTAGTTGTCTTTTAGAGATCAGGAGTTGTTATTTCAGCTTTTTTCTCCGTGTACAGAATAATAAACAGCTTTAGAAAATAACAATCCTTGATAACGCATCATTTTCTATTTTGAATATTTTATATATGTACAGTAGTTTTCTTCTTAAAGTTAAAGAACACTAGTAGGGAATTTAGAAAGAAGAATTCCCTTTGTATTATTGTTATGCTAATTAATGTTCTACTTCATTTCACAGACATAAAACCCACCATTAATTTTATGCATTATGTTTTATTTTCTTGGCTTAGTGGTAACATTTCTTAGGAAGGTTTGCTCAAAGTTTTGCTACTCTGTACACAGAAGGAGAAAACACTAAGCAACAGAGGTCATAAAGTAAATGGGAACATTGATCAAGGAAGCTGCAAAGGCAATTTCTATTAACACTTTTATTAATATCTGAAACATAATACATTAAGGCACCTCATTAGCTGAACCTGATATAGCTATTGATTTTGCTAAAAAAAAAAGATTGCTATCTATTATTTCAAAGCCATTTATCTCTTTGCCTTTATGCTTAGTTAAATTCAGCATAGTATAGCTGATGACATTATCATCTGAAAGCATGGAATAGAGTTAAAGCGTAGGGGCAGATTTACTAATGGTCGAATTTGGAAGTGAAAAAACTTCAAAATTTGACCATCCAATTTTTTAAAAGGGCTTTTTCAATTGTAAATGGACCTATTTCGATCGAATAGGTCCATTTTCAATTGAATAAAAGTTGTTTGAAACATTCGATCGCATCATTCGCATCAAATGAATTTGTGCACAATTTTGTGCAAAATCCTTTAGACTAGGGGGTTCTAGGAGGTTCCCCATAGGCTATAATGGCAATTCGTCAGCTTTAAGGTGGCAAAGTATCGAATTTGAAGGATTTTAAAGGGCCAGTATTTCAAAAATTCGAATTTTTTCTATTGAAATCGAATTTTGCCAAATTTTGGTCAAAGTAGCCACTCTGTCACTGGCCTGCACATGCACTTTTTTGGGGAATCAGCATTTGGTAGGCAGGTAGCGTAGGATTTGGAGCTCTGAGACAGGGACACCAAGGTTTAAGACAAAACACAGGTAGTGATGGGCTAAACGGGCGCGTTTCGCTTCGCCGAAAAATTCTTCGCCGATTCGCGAAACGAGTCGCGCGTCTTTTTTGACGCGCGTCGCGTCGTTTTTGACGCGCGTCGCGTCAAACGCACCGCGTCGCGTCGTTTCCGACGCGTCGCGTCAAAAACGACGCGCGACTCATTTTTGCGCAGCGAATTTTTTGTTGCAAATTTTTTTGGCAGTTTCGCAAATTTATTCGCCAGCGGCGAATCGCGGGAATTCGCCGGGAATTCGCCCCTGGCGAATAAATTCGCCCATCACTAAACACAGGTTTATTAAGCACTGGACATTCCCAACAAAAGGCAACAAAAAATGTTTAGGTTACAGTTCAACAACTTCACTGTAGAACATGCATCTTACAGTTCAGCAACTTCATTGCAAAACATTCAGGGTTTTGCCCCCCACTGGTCTCTCACCATCAAGGGAAACTCTCATCCTCTGGAACTTCAGTGTATTTGGGCTTCACACTCAGCCCTTTTGGCTTCCCCTCCTGGGACTCAGACTCACTAGTCTCTGCTAGTCCTTTTCTCCCCTCCAGGGATTTAGGTTCACCAACCTCTGCTGGCACCAAGACCTTTTTCCAGGCACTCTCTCTCCCAGCAGCAATACACTTCCTTCCACTCTAGATGGTATTTGGAGAGCTTTACGCTAAGGGACCACAGCCATTTTACATTTTCAGGCAGCTCCTCTCTCAGCTGCCACTTAAATACCTGGCTGAGAGGGAATATTAACCCTACCTCTGCTGGGTATCCCTCTGCAACCCATATCTTGCAGTTTAAATGCACTCTTTTATATGCATTTTCCTTCAAGACAGTAGTGTTTTCCAAACACCCTGTCACACAGGCAAAGGTCTTTAGACCATAATTAATGTAGTTACAGATTTCCTCATTTTTGTATAAATGTTAGGGTGCCATAGATGTAACAATTTACGATTTTTCCTGTGATTATTGGGAAAGATTGCCATTATCAATACACAATTTTAGAGCTGAAACGTCAGATATAGCGATAGAAACAACAATTATACCTGTATCTGACTATTCACCAGTAATAGTGAGATAATATAATAACTGAAATTAGTACAAACTTGCCCTTTGCAAAATATAGGTTAAGCAAGTTCACTTAGGCAAAAGGATGAACTTATAAGCTAATCACTAATTGACCTTTAGGCATAGCATTTTGAGAGTGTGGATGTTGTCAATAAAGGCATTAGCACGCAGTTTGGTTGCCAAGAACTAAACATCCCCCTGTAGGAACTCGAGAATTACCACCATTTTCAGAGCAGGAATAATCCAGGGTATTGCGTTAGCACATTTTCATGGAAGAGCAAATAGTATGTTTGGTTGGAACTACTTTTTATGAATGGCACCAGAACAAGCACAAATGTGTGTTAATTTAAAGTAAATCACCCAAACCTGCACTTTGCCTAACAAAAGCTCACCTCAGCCTCTTGCTAATCAATGCATTATTTTCCCTGAAATCTCCTTACTTTTAAATATAGGATCCCAAGAAAATCCTGCTTGTTGGATCTGCTTAAATCATCATCCATACTCCTTGTGTTCCTAGTGGCAGCTGCAGATCGTGTTTTATTGGGTTTTTGTGTGTTAGGAGACTTGTAATGGATATTCTGCACATGCACCACAGACTTGTCTCCAATAGTATCACTCACTGGACTTGACAGCCTTCTAATCTGTGAAAGCAGGTGATTCTTTTGAGATCTTCAGGGAATATTGTGCAGAATATTGAAGCAGGGTGAGAGATTCCAGTTTTTTTTTTTTTGGTGTGGGGTCTGACCCTGATTCTGTCGGATTTCCCAACATTTATGGTGAGGAATTTTAAGCACACATTTAGGGTCAGTCCACACAAGGAGATTAGTCGCCCCAGCCACAAATCGCCTCTTTTTTTGGGTGACATCTCCCCGAACCGCTGGGTTCAATGGGGCGACGAATCTACTCGTGTGGACTGACCCTTAGTGGGAAATGAGGCTTATATTTTTCCTACAGCAAATATATGACATTTTTTTTAAAAAACTACCGCAGTTCATGACAATTTGAAAATTGCAGCAGTAAAAACCATATTCTTCTGATATTTAGTGAATTACTAATGGCTCACTGAATATAAATTGAATTATGTATTGTTCAGAGCTGAATCGTGTGACAGAGGAGGCATGTGCAGCAACTATGCCTTGTAGTATTGAACACGAGAGAGAAATAAGGGGTTGGGGAATGTGAACTTTGTCCTGAAGTGTTTTAATAAGAGACAAGTGTTACTTTACTCTTGCTCTCTTTTTCATTATTTACCAGAGTATTGTTGTAGCATAACTTAGTGATAATGCATCTCAGTAAGATGAGGCTCAGTATCAAAATTCCACCAGAAGATGAATTAGTTGAAAATAGAGAGAGAGAGAGAGAGAGAGAGAGAGAGAGAGAGAGAGCTCCTTGACCTTTATAGTTACATCGATACATACAGTAGTTATATCTGGTTGAAAAAAGACCAAAGTCCATCAAGTTCAACTCCTCCAAATGAAACTCAGTATCCATACATACACACACTGACCCGTCCATACCCTCACCTAAACTAAATATACTCATACTCTAACTATAGATGTCAGCATCATATGCATTATGCTTGTCCAATAAGTCATTTAAGTATTAACAGAATCAGCCATCACAACATCATCCAGCAGTACATTCCACAACCTCACTGTGGAGAATCACCTATACTGCTTCAAGTTCTTTTCTCCTAGTCTGAAGGGGTGGCCCCTGGTGCGGTGATCCTCTTTATGGGTAAAAAGTACCATGCTATTTGTCTATAATGTCCTCTAATGTATTTGTAAAGTGTAATCATGTCCCCTCATACTTTAATCTATTGTTGAAATTCACGACTGTATGGGTTACCTTACAGAGACAAATGTGTTTATTCTAAAATCATTTAAGATTGTTCATGCATTCAGTCTTCATTCAATTAACTGTACAACTTCTCAAGGTATTTTTTTTTAACAATGGAGTTAAATTCTTTTGCTGCAATGCAAGATAGATTTTACTCTAATTATTAATCTCTTGGGTTTCTTTGGTTAGTAATGTGATCAGGATTCTTACTATATAAAGGTTCTGGAGTTTCATCCATTGTCATGTCTATAATTAAGCCCATGAAAGGCCTACTTTTGAGATTCTTACACCACATGGATATCTAATTTGCTATACACTATAAACAGTTGGTTACTTGTATACAACAACAAGAGTTTAACTAGCTGCTGATCCTGAATCGTATTCCTACCTCCCGAAATTATCTTGCATGCTTATTTGATCTCCTGTGTATTCTGTGCAGGTGCAGAGACCCATATCAACCATTGAGATGTTTTAAACAGGAGACCAGTAAATGTGACCTGTATCAAAAACTGCAGCTATTACATAAACTCAAAGGAATAATTTGCAAATGTATTCACAAAAGTATGCCTGGACAAATATGGATACAATGTTGCTCTTACTGACATAACTCATTTAAAGGAGAACTAACCCCCCCCCCACAAAAAAAAGCCCTTTACACTACCCTCCTCCCCCTATTAGTACAAAAAGTATCTCTAATGGGGTTATTTATTAAAGTTCTATTTTATTTCTGGTCAGATTTCAAAAGGGGAAAAACACAATTATTTCATAGAAAAAAACCTTGAGTTTTTCGAGATTTATTAAACCCCATGGCTATTAAAAGTCAGAACAAAAAAAAAGTACTCCATCTCAAACATGTTGAGGTCATATATAAGTCAATGGCAGATACCTGTTTACTATTGTAAGATAACATAACCTGTGCTGGGTTTCGTACAATAATGCAAATAATTAGTAATTTTGGGCATCAAATAAAAAAAAATATACAATTTGGATTTTTTTTTACGATTTTATCTAGTCTTTATCTAGTCTTTTCCAGCACCAGATTTTTCAAGTACATTTAATTGATAAATATGCTATAAATGTGCATGGGAGTTTGGTTGAAGTGGTTTTAAGAAATAGTGAGAAATTTTCAGATTTTAGTAAATAACCCCTGAATATCAATCTCATTTATCCATGCAGAGTAGAGTAGTGGAGCTCAAGGGTTCATCTTCTGCATGTTTGGCTTTCTTTGAAAGGGGACTGGTGACATTGAGCTATTTGGCGCATGTGCAGTTGGAGCCAATTCGGTCTTTGCATCACCTATGCATGCACCACAAAGGTCCGTAATTGCTGAAGGGTGGGAAGAGGATCCGAAGAAATCCAAGGATGCGGAAGAATGCACCTGTGGGTCCTTTGCACTACTCTGCATGTATACTTGAGATTGACGTTCAGGGACACTTTTTGCACTGTTGCATGCGGGGAGGAAGCGGGGGGGCTGTGGCAGGTAGTGTATGGGGCTTTTCTCATTAGAGGGTGTTTAGTTCTCCTTTAAGGTACTACAGGTATGGATCTGTTATCCAGAATGCTCAGGACCTGGGGCTTTTGGAAAATGGATCTTTCTGTAATTAGGAAGCCTACTAGAAAATTTGACAAACATTAAATAACCCCAATAGGCTGTGTTTGCACCCATTAAGGGTTAATTATATCTTAGTTTGGATCGAGTACAAGCTACTTTTTTTTTGTTATTATAGAGAAAAAGGTAGTCATGGGATCTGGATTATTTAGATAAAATGGAGTCTATGGAAAATGGCCTAACATAATTCTGATCTTTCTGGATAACGGTTTTTGAATAAAAAATCTCATACGTGTTGTATATGGTTGCAATAAGTACTATTGTATATACCCCTTTTCTTTTCCTAAATATTACACCCATTAACTCTGGAGTCCTCGGAGCTACTTCTACATTCAGGGTTCCCACACTGGGTTGTGTCAATAGGTGCAGCAGAAGTGTGCCAAAGCAATACTATGCAGAGAAAGTGATACAATCCACTGTCTAAATATTTTAGCTGCATGGCTACAGAGGAAAAAAAACTGCATTGTGGGTAAAACATATCAATTTGCACCCTCTTTGCAATGTTTATAAATTACCCTTATAGTGTGTACACTTTCAAATGCAAATGATGGTACTAAACTGGGTCTCAGATAGCAGTGACTCACTTACAAAATAGCATCTAATTAGTAATCTGTGACATGTGATGGCTGAAAACTGTGTTAATTGAGCTACATTGTGATATGGACACGTATGCTGCTGATTTGTTCCATTAGTATTGCCAGATCAAAAAATAAACTCACTGCTCAGCTGTTTACATGTGTAAAGGAGATGAAAAAGGATCTCTTCAGCTGCACTTCCTAGTGGCATATATTCTATAGATCAAAATGGTAGAATATGGAATTACCAGTTCATTTGCATTGTTTCTGAAATTAGAAATTAGAAATGTCAGGTAATGTTAAACCACTGCTGCATTTAATAAATGCATGTTTCCATATTACCTAGCAGGTGGTGATACTTTTCTGTGTGTTACGCTACTCTGAAACAACTCTCTGATATGTAATAGCTCAGCTTGTATTATTCACCATTTTTCACACCAAGTGCAGGTGTGTATACTAAGAAACTCCCAGTGGAAAATGGCTTAGACAGGACAATCCATCAAATAAATGAATACATATATACAAATTCCAACAAAAGTACAGGCATTGTAGAGTTGATAACACTTTTTTCATTTTACTTGTTCTCTTTCAAAAGCATACAAACAAATATGAAATCCAGGATAAACCAATAGTCATTATACTGTGTATGAGCTATTTTAAAATATTTGGAACTTAATTATTATTCGTCACAGACAATGGAACAATGAATACAACATGTTTAAGGTGATATAAAATTAGTTAACTATGTTAATATAATATATAATAATATGTCTAGCCACATGTGCACATATTTTTTTAAATAATTTACTTATTTGTATACCCCTTTATTATTAATATCCTTTATATAGCACCAATATAATCTTATCAATGACAAGAATACAATCTAAGGGGATCAATTGACAAGAGGTAGTAAGTATTCTTTTTCTCCAGAGATATATTTACCATATAGGCACACAAACCCCCCATTCCCCTGCTGCCAGATACTTCCCTATCAAATCTAGCAGCTGGAGTGTTAACAGGGGGGTCCCTCTAGTGATGTGTGATGGAAGTGACATCACATGCAGATGCAGATAGACAAAGGTCCAGTGCCTGGGGCAGCAGTGGACCTAAATACGGTATAGTTTTTGTACAGTACCCATACCATTAGCTGGTAGAATTAACTGGTTGGCTCTTTGAGAACAAACATTTGATTGGTTTCTATATATATATATATATACATATATATATATATATATATATACTTGAAAAAACGGCACTCACGATATTAGAGTCCAGCTTGCCTGGGTGCAGTCCTTAGAAATAGTTGTCTGTATGCATGGAGGAAGTCCGTACTCTCAGGGCTTAAAATACTTCAAAGCTTTATTTCATTCAACGTAAGGACCGACGTTTCGGCTGATACAACAGCCTTTCTTGTATCAGCCGAAACGTCAGTCCTTACGTTGAATGAAATAAAGCTTTGAAGTATTTTAAGCCCTGAGAGTGCGGACTTCCTCCATGCATACAGATATATACAGTATATATATAAATATATATATACATATTTATTTATTTATATATGTGTGTGTGTGGCCAAACATAAGACTTTTTGTCACATTACATAAATGCCTTTAACTTTTTGATTCTATCTGGAGTTTCCTGTATATGTTTTTGGAGTGTAGAAAAAATTCTATTTAACACAGGATGAGCAAATAAACTCCTCAAGGCTGGGACTGAGCCAAGGAAATCAGTGTTGCAAAACAGTAATGCTAGCCACTGTGTCACTGTGCTGCCTAACAATTTGGCCAGTCAGCCTTTAGCACAATAACATTAGAGCTGCCAAAAAGGAAGATCAAACTCATGGATTTAAAAATTATGGCATTATCAATTGGTGTGGAATTTAAAGGGATTCTCTTGTCTCGGCTAAAAATCAATATTTTATCAAAATCAGAGCTTTTGTACATTATTACAATTAAAATTACATTTCCCTCCAAAATGTTATTGCAGATAAAATATTGAATTGCTTGTGTTGTGTCAATTTTTTGTGTTTTGATAGCCAAGGATGAGCAGAGTATAAGAGCTTTATTAGCAGGTTCACGCAGCCATTACACAACAGTAACATAAACTCATGCACCTTAAAGGACCAGTAACATCAAAAAATGTAATTATTTTAAAGTAATAAAAATATAATGCAGTGTTGCCCAGCACTGGTAAAACTGCAGTGTTTGCTTCAGAAGCACTACTATTGTTTATATAAATAAGCTGCTGTGTGGCCAGGGGGGCAGCCATTCAAAGCAGAAAAGGCTCAAGTTATTCAGCAGATAGCAGATAAGCTGTATAAAACGTAAAGTTATCTGTTATCCATTACTTATCCTGTGCCATTTAGCCATTTTTCAATTTCCGCCATTGCTACTTAGCAACTTGTATAAATGAACTACATGATATTTTCTTTACTTTAAAACATTTTTTGGTGTTACTGTTCCTTTAAGCCGTATAGACAGTACTGTGTATGCACAGTATAACTCATGTGCACAGTGACTTCTACAGGCCATTTGTATAAACATTATAATTTGCTATATCACTTTATACCTATTATTTATTCTGTAACAGTATAGAATAGTATAGTTTGGGAATAGTATAAAATATGGAATAGTTAGGGCAGTGCCTTTAGGTGAGTGCTAGAGTGCTGAGGTCTGAGTGCTAGATTAATGAGCAGATCTGAAGGAAAATGAGGCAGAAGTACATAATCTCTAACTCATACAAATGCAATTTCCTATGGCATTTTTTATATAGGCAGATTGATTAAGTCTGCATTTACTATACCTTCTTCTCTCTTATGTTGAGCTTACTTAAGTCTGGACGAGACATATACTGTTGTTTTTATTTAGTTTTAGTTTTTAAGAAGCTTCAGTATTTTTTTATCACCCTATATTTATATAGGGTCCATGTGTTTGCACATATCTTTACAGAGGCTGATCATTATCCACATCTGTCTCTGCCCTGGTGGAGCTTACAGACTATGTTCAGACTGTTTAACATAACACACAATAGGATCATTTTTATGAGGATTCCATCATTCTGCTACTAGTGATGGTAATGAAAACACCACTATCCATCTCAGATCACTTCCTATTGAGAAGTACCTTAGGTCACAGAGCATTTCAAAGGGTAATAGATGCATGTTAGTATGTTTTCAAACACAAACTATTGGTTACAAACAGCTCAAGTGAATGGGGAGGTATCCATGGCAAGTAGTTGTGTTTTGCATGTTCCAAAGCCCTGAATGTAAAATCCCAAAGAATTTGCAGACCCTCTTTTTCTGGTAGATCTCTGCCACATGCAGACATACAGTCATATGAAAACGTTTGGGAACCCCTCTTTGTCGTTGAAGTTTTGTTTATCACTGGCTGAGCTTTCTAAGTAGCAGCTTCCTTTTAATATATAACATGCCATATGGAAATAGTAGTATTTCAGCAGTGACATAATGTTAATGGATTAACAGAAAATATGCAGAAAAACAAAATTAGACAGGTGCATACATTTGGGCACCCCAACAGAGATATTACATGCAAAGCGCTTTTTTGTTATGACCAAAAAATCTAATTTTTGTCTCATCAGTCCAAAGCATTTTGTTCCAAAATGACTGTAGCTTGTCTAAATGAACTTTTTCATACAAGTGAGTTTATGGTTTTACCCTGCCATACTTTTCAGATCTTTTGAGAGTTGCTTGGAGGATCCCAAGCTGTCACTCTTCAGACGAGGGTCAAACAGATGCATAACTTGCATGCAATTGGCCACCTTAAATACCTTTTCTTGTGATTGGACATACAGTACCTGCCTTTGAAGTTCAAGGCTTAACAAGCTAATACAACCGATATGGTGTTGCCAGTAATCAGTATTGTGCAGTTACATGCATTCAAATTAGCAAAATTACAAGGGTTCCCACATTTCTACACCGCCAGTTTTTTTACATTTGTGTTAATTTCATTGAATGAATACTGAATACTGCTTCACTAAAAATCTTTGTTCAGAAAACACCCCAGTACTCAGATGTTCCTGGGAAATTAAAGACATGCCACTGCTATCTTTTTTGTTGAAAGTGGAGTAAATGATTATACTGGCTGAGAGTGGTTCCCGAACTTTTTCATATGACTGTAGGCCCATATATTAGAAAAATAAATATTCTGTATGACTTTTTTATATATTGTACAATAGAATTGTTGTGTCGGCAGATTGTCTTATATCACACAGTTTATTATTTTTCTTTACGTCAATGTATTGCAGTGTGTTTTTTCACTATTTGTTTTCTTCAGAAAAACCTGTGTTTATTATCTGTCTTTGCAAATTCTGGGAATTGGCAATAGTAAGTCTCACAGGACAGTTATCATGGTTTATACACGTCATAATATGGCTTAAATACACGGGAAGTTGATTGCTTTATGGTAAATTCCTATTTGAATATTTTACTAAATTGCTATTTGTCTCTACAGTTTTAGTGCCTACAGGGCTTAGAAATAGTACATCCAACAGTCACGTATACTCCTGGTAAATCTTGCCAAAACAAATTATCAGGTAGTGACGGGAAAATGAAAAGGAACTGCCAAACCAGTCAGCCATTCAGAGCTGAGTTATTCTCTGCCAACATCTCAACCGACTGCTTTCAGTAAGCAGATTATAATTAACCACTCAGGTCTAATGTTTAAATAGAGCTGTATGGCGTTTTGAAGGATTTACTTCTATGGTACTTATTTTGAAACTGCTATTTGTGCTGTGCATTCCAGTAGAATGGTTAGTATAGGGTTAGTTAGTATAAACATATGAAAAATTAAAAAACTCTAAAAATGTGAATTTCTGTGTAATTGTTAGTAAAAATAAATCTGAAAATCTCTAAAAGTCTAAACTGATTAAAAATGGTCCAA
>CM044432.1:103289654-103300770 GCA_024363595.1 Xenopus borealis
TTGTGTGTATGAGCCCTTAGACTTAGCCTACCCAAACAAAAAAATCACCCTCCGCCTATGCCTGAGTGCTCTTTGCTAAGTGAAAGGTACTGGCAGTGCCCCCACCTAATGGGATCTGGGAATACTGTACACCTGCGGTTTGCCCATTAGGAAAAACATTTATGTAACATTTAAAGGTGAAGTAAAATACATTTGCATTTCTCATTACCCACCCCCTGGGACATACAGATGCAGCCACTTGGATTTGTGTGTTAAATGCGTCATGAATCAGGGTTAATTGAAGAAACTGTGTTATCTAAAGTCATCTTAACTCATTTAATGAATTTAACCTTTTCATTAGCATACCAAAGCACCATTGTTTTCAATGGTGAGCTCTTTAATTGGATGGGATGCTGTTACACAATATTCTGTGATAAGTTAGTTAAATGGAATGTCTGAGTTAAGTTATTCTGTGTCAAACGCACAATCCAAAGTGGCTTCATCTGTATATGTAGTCCAAAATCCTGGCCCTCAGTGCCAGGTAAAGTCCTGTAACTCCTTTGGTAGATGAGTCTTATTTCCCTTTCCACAAAGAGTACAATGTCCCAATTAGTGCTACTGCTCCAGTGCTTTTTCCACTGGAAAAAGTGCTGCTCCCACGTGGCAGGCACACAACATACCTGGGTCACAAAGGAAAACATTCTGTATCCTCTCTTTCCCTCTACCCTTCCCAGGCAGACAATGATAATCTTTATCCAAGCACCTTGTAGCTTGCTTCACTTGCTGAACTGTAGATACCAGCACTGTATATAGTGTAAGCATTTCTAAGTCCAGATTCTGGAATCACGGAGCTCCAGACCCTCCTGGTCCAGCACCCAGGCATGGGGCTGCCTACCCAAGCCTCAGAGGCCTCCTGCCTCTACAGATTGGTGGCTCAAATTACTCTCCTTGGTGAAATAGCACTCAGCTAATCTCTAGCAGAAATCCAACAGTAAGATGTCTGTGAGCACATGGCATCTTCTTTTACAGTGGTGCTGCAGGGACACCTAGTGACTTCCTTTTGGATCAGCCATGCTGCACCAATACAAGGGCTCAGTCCCTTAGGAAACCCTGTAGCTCAGCCCAAATAGGAGAATTTCCAGGCCATGAGGTCTCCAGTCCGTAGGGGATTAACCCTTCGGGTCCCTACACTTCTGAATTAAGCCACAAAGACCAGTCCTTAAACTCTTACAGTTACTTTGTAAGGGAATAATTTAAGCAATGCTGTCATATTTTAAATGACAGCAATTTCTGTTCTGTATTTTTAGTAGATAAAAGATAACAAAATGTCCTATACTTTGTCGTCCCAGTGAAATTTTGCTTTTTGCAACAAACATTAAAAGATATAACAATTTGGTCACTATTACCCAGAGGTTCTACTAATGACACATTTGCTATACATTCTGGGTTGTTAGGAATCTGTAGAACCAGTACAGTATGATTTCTGGCTGGCTCCTTACCAAACTATTCCATAAAATTGTCATGCATATAGTTTATAAATTTGTTTCCATTAACAGTCCTGCAGTACTTTTGTCACCCATAAAATTAATTTGCTGTACTCTTTACAGTCTGTAAAAAGCACCACCCATAAGGCTTCAGACCCATCATATTAAATCCATGTTTTCTTTTACAATTACTTTAAAATTCTGCTTAACAGACAGTCATACCCTGCCTCCTTTTCCTTGTGGTGGTGGTCCTTTTACAGAGTTTGCTGAAGCTTTATGTCTCTATAAAGCATAGCATAGCATCAAATAAATCTTCTAAAGCACGGGAGTAACATAAGCCTATGATGAATGTCTCCTATTATGTCAAGTGGATGCTCCCATTTTAAATATAGAAGTTCAGTGTTAAACAATTCAGTTCATGTGTGCTTCCAGAGTAGGCAAAACCAGGCTCTTTGCAGCCCCAGGTGCACGCCGAGCCCTCTGCCAGGGCAACTAGACCAATAACCAAAAAACAGCAGCACTCCGGAATTTGTGAAAAGTTGGTGTTTACTTCAAGTATTTTACAAGGCAACGTTTCGGGCCCTTCTGACCCTTTCTCTGGCTTGAGAAAGGGTCGGAAGGGCCCGAAACGTTGCCTTGTAAAATACTTGAAGTAAACACCAACTTTTCAGTGTTAAACATGGACCTCACACACTATTGATTGTTCATTAGATTGCTGGACCCCCTACAATCTGGTTTTAAGCAACAGCAATCCTCTGAAACTGCCCGATTAACTAACAAAATTTTAGCAGCTAAAGCCAAAACTAATTTCTCAATTCTAATACTGCTTGATCTCTTGGCTGCATTTGACACAGTAGATCATCCTCTCCTCCTCCAGTCCCTCAATTTGTTTGGCCTTCGTTTCACGGCCCTGTCCTGGTCCCCTTTTTACTGCCCCTGGTAACTGGCCACTTCATGATTCTCACCTTGCCTCATGGTAGGAGTGGCCCTGATGAGGATTCCTATATCTATTTGCTTTGCCCTGATGATTCTTTGACAGTGTAAACAGTCCGGGCTTGGCTAGACTGCTTCATATTATTCCTTGAGGAGCTATACTTGAACATCTTGCTGGCTTTAAAATATAACCGTCTCATTTCTAGTAAAGGAATACATGAAATGTCTACTAATTAAGCCAGCGTTAAAAAAGTGGGTACAGTCATATACTTTATGGTCCCATTGAGGGCTATATTTTGTTCTTTAGTTTTTCCCTTAAGTATTTTTTATGTACAATGTTTGGCACTAAAACTTAAAATGTAAGTTCTTTTTTTAAACATATATATTTCAACATATTATTGTCTTTTACAAAGTAAAGACCTTTCCCATGAGCACTTTCCAGATAAATTGAGTGTATCTTTTTTTTTTTTTTGCATGCAAAGATTATTTATGAACTTAAAAAGATAAAACGGATGGTATTCACTGGTTCAGAGAGTATTTTTCATTAACTCATTTAAACTGATATGTAGAATTTGTAGCCAGAGATGTTATAGTTTACAAATCTAAATACTATATAATAGCCATGCATGTAGCCCTATTATAAAATGCTTAATATCCAAAAGCCAGATTAATGGCTATCTATACTGCAAAGTGCTTACATTTTAAGTATAAAAGTATCAATGGGCATGCACATTGATGAAAATAAGTAGTATTTAATGTTATTCCCTTTGGTGTTTGGTGGCATTAATGCACTTTAAATCATCATACTGCTGAAATCGCAAGCACTTAAAGATTAAATCTGGCTATTACATGTATTCATTCAGCATTGCACATCTATAGGAAGTATCTGCATCTTATTCAGTTAGAACAATGATTTTGTATAAGTTTTCAGTTAACTCATAATAAAAGCCAAAAAAGAATAAAACTTAAAGGTTATTTACCCAGATGGAGCACATTATAAGTCTAAGAATTCTAGTGCTGGTTGAGTTTTTAACATTCTGAAATAAGCACATATCATTACTGCATCTTTATTTTTGCTTCTCCCATCTGTTTCTATAATTCAGTATATAGTCATATGAAAAAGTTTGGGAATCCCTCTTAATTACCGGGACTTTTTTTACCATTTGCTGAACTTTCAAAGTAGCAACTTCCTTTAAATATACAGTATTACATGCTATATGGATACAGTATTATTTCAGAAGTGACATGAAGTTTATTGGATTAACAGAAAATATGCAATATGCATTATAACAAAATTAGACTATTGCATTAATTTGGGCACCCCAACAGAGATAGTACATCAATACTTAGTTGAGCCTCCTTTTGCTAATGTAACAGCCTCTAGATGCCTCCTATAGCCTTTGATGAGTGTCTGTATTCTGTATTCTGGATGTTGGTATTTTTTACCATTTGTCCATACAAAAGCTCTCCATTTAAATTTTAAGGCTGCTGAGCATGGACAGCCTGCTTCAAATCATCCCATAGATTTTCGATTATATTCAAGTCAGGGTACTGTGATGGCCCTTTAGGGTCCTTGACTTTTTGGAATATCCAACCCCTGCATAACTTCAACTTTGTGACTGATGCTTGAACATTATCCTGAAGAATTAGTTGATATTTGGTTGAAGTCATCTGACCCTCGATTTTAACAAAGGCCCCAGTCCCTGAACTAGCCCCACAGCCCCACAGCATGATGGAACTTCCACCAAATTTGAAAGTAAGTAGCAGGTGTTGTAGAACATACATTTTTTAAATAAGTAATTTCAAACTTACCAAGAGGAATACTCAAGGTTCAGGCTGTTGAACTGCCTTTATAAAGACAGAGCAGCCACTTTTGTATCTTGTTATCCATGCCATATCCTCAATGCTAATATCCACATATGTCATTTCTTTGTGGAATTCATTTTATTGAGAATCTTCCCCACTACAATTGTAAGGGGAGATAATATACTTATTATGCCAGATTTACACCTAGAGAAATGTCCTCACATTTATGTCACAATGGCATACTTACCATGTTCAGCAATTATGAGATATGTTGTGAAAATATGAGTAAGACAAGGAGAAATGCATACTGTTGTAAATATGGCCAAAAGGGTGTTCTGGTTACACAAATACAAAATACATTTTTAATATAAAGTTTGCAATACAAAATCTAATCTAACTATTTTAAAGTCTGCTCAAAAACGTACTACCTTAATATTGTTCTAAGAAGAATGAGAGAAATAGGAATGTAACTATTCAAAGCAGTAATTAAAATAGGACTTAACATACAACTGTGAACAAGTGTCACATTTTGTATACTAAAGTAACAACTTTGCTAAACATCTAGCTAAAATGCATCTAGCTATAATGCAATAGAAAGATTGCCACACAGTTGCATTGACCTTATTTTCATATGAAATAACAAACAGACATCTCTGCATGGCTGCAATCAAAGCCAGTGGGAGCCCTGGGAGATGTTGCAGGCATTACTCCACTCCTTGAAAAATGTTGCATGTGACACTAGTCTTAGAACTAAAATGTTTTTAAAAATCATTATGGCTGATGCCTTGCCCAAATAGAAAGTATAGGACTTGCTTTGCTTGCTGTTGCATCAGCTTAATTGTAGTGATGGGCGAATCTGGGGCGTTTCGCTTCGCTAAATTTTTTGCAAATTTCCAGAGAAATTCGTGAAAGGGCGAAAAATTTGCGAAATGCAGCAAATTCATTGCCTGAAATTACTAAAGAAGAATACATTAGGAAAAGGTTGAGGTCAGTAGTTTTCAAAGTTTTCTTTTATTCATTGTGTATAGGGATTTTTGTTCTTTTCTATTTGTAACAATTTAAGTAAAAAAAAAAAAAAGGAAAAGGCTGAGGTATAGAGAAATTGAAGTTTTAACTCTATGAAAACCTATGAGTGCTCCAATTGTTACGCAGCATAGACTGGTCAAAGTTACAGATGCAATAAATAACTCCATTGACTATCCTTCTAATCAGCATTATATTGGTCATTGGTCATTTTTCTATCAGTGGTCAATTAATGCAATTTTTTGCCAGAATAGCACTTTAAAAATCAAAGCAGCGGAAACAATGTTCCTGGGTATTAGATACTGAACAAAATGTGTTTAATGCCTCCAGCGACAATATGAAGGATACAGAACAAGGAATTCATGTGAACTAATGGCAAGCAGGGTCTTACATTAACTGAACTGCTGACAATGTAGAGCTGGAAAAAAAGTTTCATCAAACAGTTCATGGTGCTTCTGGCTACCGATTTGAGCAGTGTTAATGTTTAATGTGGGAAATCGGTTCTTGATGCTGCTGGGCTACAGATTTGAGCAGCAGTAACCTTTAATGTTATGCTGGCAGCTGTATTTCAACAACATTGGAGTATCCCATGATTAAACAACACTGTTGTGGACAGCTTACATCCTGTTCAAAGAGTGACACATACTCCAAGAAGGACTGTAGTCTTATAAAACACTAACTTACCACATCACTTACCATGAAATCAACATTCAGACATCTTCCACTCCATCAGCATCACAAAATTCATGCCAATTGCCTTCATTTTGATTATTATATTAATTATAAAGTTGCATGCCGACTACCCCACTTATACAGTTTTGACTTTATTTTTTTTTTATACTGTACCACTATACTGTAAATTATACAATGTGTGCATAGCTTTCATGTTAAGGTAATATATATATATATATATATATATATATATATATATATATGAAACTGTTGATTGATTGCTATCTACAAAGTCTATTCATCGGTCATGCACCTACAGTATGTTCTAAGCACATAGTTTTAGTTAAAGTACTATCAACTTTTATAGCATAGGGAAGTGAGTATATCCATCCCAGTGGAATGATTCATTTTCTGAATGTTAAACTTCATTTTTCCTCTTACAATTCATCATACACTTTCCAAGCCTTTGGCTTTAATATTTTAATTTCCTGCAAAGATAAATTATGTCCAGCTGCACAAAATATTGCAATGCTAGAATATGTTAATTGCTTTTTTATGCATATTATTTTCACAGACTCTGCAAATGGGCATAACACATTTTTCTGGGCTGTTTGTAATGCTGTGCATAGGATTTGGCTTATCTATTCTCACAACCATTGGAGAGCATATTGTATTCAGATTGGTCCTACCAAGAATTAAAAAGAAATCAAAACTAAAATACTGGCTGCACACTAGTCAGGTAGGTATTTGTTTCAATTGAGTATTGAGTAAATGCAGTGTGTACTAGAAACTTGCTCATTAAGGAAGTTATTTGGTAAAACTAATTTTTTCTTTCTCATATTTTACCAGAAACAAACTGAACCTGCCTCCCATCCACTAATTAATTACCTAATATTTAAAAAAAAAATCAGATAAAAAGCTCAACTTTTTGGAGTCTACAAACATGAAAAAAAATAAAAAATTATTCCAATCGTACGACTTGACACCAACGGCTAACGCCCCAAAACTCCCCAAATTTTGAAGGTTAAAAATATCTTCAAATGGTTAAAGGGACAGCTGCCATTGATTTTTAAAAGGTTTTAGATAGAGTATTTTGGATTCAGACTTTTAGCAGCTCTGGAGCATAATAAATCATGAAAAATTGGAGTTTTGTTTTCTCTAAAAATTCATCTAAAAAAAAACTGAGTTTTAATAAGTAACCCCCAAAATGTACTGTAATTTCTTTGATCTCCTCTTTCCCAAAACGTTTACAGCTAAGGTACAGCTATAAGGGGAAAAAAAACTATAAATGATACAAAACTATAAATGCTAGAAGGTCTTGTCCATCTGCACAGATCCCTGTGTATAAATATAAAAATGTTTGCAATTGTTTGACTGCAAGTATACATGTACAAAATATTACTTAATGAATATAGGGAGAGTTATTCCAAAGCATTACATTAGCTATAAGTGGTGTTCCTAGATGTAATTAGATTGCCATACTGTAGGTCACATACCCTGAGTTAATTTGTGAAAACGTTAGCTGCTTATGTATGTGTGCACTGTGGCTGTATTAAAGACCTCTAATTTTATTTTAAATATCAAAACACAAACTAAGGTCATGGTTTTTGGGTGTAAGTGGAACCCCACACTGACACAGGGAGAACACACTGTATAAACTGTTTATGCATAGTATTCTAACTGCCATGGGTCCCCAGGGTACCAGTGTTGACCACTGCAAAACTGTGCTGCCCATGGACTGACACATACTTAATATATTGGAATTACAGATAAGAGTCTTAATAATAATTTTTAATGATTTTGGCATTTAAAATCATTGTTATAAATGCCAGTTTGTATGCAATGTAAAAGACATTACTTTAGTAATACCATCCATCTCATCAAATAAGTCTGAAAAGCTAGAATTGTTCAAACTCAAGAGCAGGTCATTGGTTCCCCTTACCAAAATGTGTCTGATCCCTGAGATTGTGCTGTTGGTATTTTCTATTGTAGTGCTTTAGCTAATTACTAATTTTTGGCATTAACTACTTGTACTACAGCTGAATAGTGCCCTATTAGCCTGGTGTTACATTGATTGTCTGCTGCATGTTCCATCTGTAAGTGATAGCATACAATTAGTTATTTAGAAAACTTTCACATCATGGCTTAATTTAGTAGTAGGACAGAAGGACCCTAGTGCAAGACAGTGGTCTGAGACTACCTTCCTTCTCAGTGCATCAAAAACTCATTCAATAACCCAAACTGAATTTCAGAAGCCCCACATTAAAACTCCAGATAGTACCTCCATTGACCTAAATTTCCAGTATCCTCAGATGGCTATCTACCTTATTGCAGCAACTTTAGAAAAGTTATAAGCTCATTGCATACATATGATCAAGGTTAAATATTGTATATTTCTTGTTTTCACTCCATACTATGTTGAAAGCCATTGTATGGTATTCTTTTTTTGACAGTACAGTATTTTAGATAATACTTAGAACACAATAGAAAACATTTTAAGTAGCACTTACTTACCCTACACTCCTAATTCTCTGGCAATTAATGAGCATGGCTTCCCAAGAGTCACTTTTCCACAAGTATCCAGTATTATTTCCATCTTTTAAATAAATGATTTTATTCACAGCATGCACATAAAGGTCATATCCACTGTGCTGTTTTGTAAAGTTAACACTAAAGATATTTCCCATCTACAATTTGTGCAATGCTCATAGGATTCTTCCTTTTGTTTGCATACATTGGCAGCTAATCTAGTACAAAGCTTTCAGTTGTACCTTTTCATTGTTTGTAAATGTTCCAGTACTAATGGCATTGCTGTCCAACTATCATTTCTTTGACTTGCCTTCATTTATGAGACTCCAACGCTGTGATACAAGAAGCAGACAGATATAAATGGTGATCAAGGTCCTGGCATCTATCTTTTTATGTGGTACTGTTTAGTTCTTCATGAAATATTTTGATAACAATAAAGGTACCAGACTAAATACATCAACAGTACAAAAACCATTTAAGTCCAGGACAAATACCTCTGATGAAAAAGAGACAGGACCAGCAGCATGGTTTTTAACTACAGTTACAGATTAAAAATACTTTTGTCTAACATCAATTTATAGAAATGACAATTTTATGTGCTGGTGTTACCAGTTTTGAACAGCAAAATGTGTTAAATAAAAATATGAAAAACGAACTATTTTCTATGCAGTCAAATATTACTCTGTGGAAATAAGAATGTTTCTTTTTTTTTTTTATAAAAATAGCGTCTTCACAGAGCTCTGAATACATCATTCAATGAGGAGAAATTTCAACAGAAAGTAAAACGCCTGGAGAAAAGGTAAATTGTTAGGTTCAACCCTGATAGACATTCCATTGTGATGGAGGAAAGTATTTTCCCAGCACAGGTTGTGTTAATAGCCCTCAATAATGGTTTGCTAAAATGTGGCACAGTGAAAGCTAAAAGCTAACAAGGTCTGGATCCACAAGCGAGTTGTCCTTTTATATAACACGAAGAAGGCTCATGCAGTATGTGCTGTCCTTACATATTATTCCAAACCAGGAAAATCTTAACTAAAGACATATATATTGCTGTGGATATATATATATATATATATATATATATATATATATATGTATATATATATATATATATATATATATCCACAGCAATAACTCAGCACTCACATAACTTTTCAGTGCAAAATCAAGAATTCTCTCAAGACTTTTGCTATCTTATTGTTACTTATTCCCGAATCTTCCAGTGAGCAATTTTAGGGCAGTAATCAGGAAGAACATAATTTCACCCTAAACTGGCCATGACCAGGCACTCCAAGGATTTCTGACAGAGGAGTTAAAAGAATAATCAGAAGAGTTGTCCAAGAGCTAAGGAACACTCATGGAAATCTTCAGAAAGACCTTTAATTAGCAGGTACAGTTGTTTTAAAGAAAACAATAAGTAAAGCACTCAAAATACCTGGCCTCTATACAGGCTCACCATGCAAGACTCCACTACTGAAAAAAAGTATGTGAAGTTCATTTAATGTTTGCTGCACAACATTTGGACAAGCCAGTGAAATTCTGGTAGAATATACTGTAGTCTGGTCAGAGGAAAACAAAAAATTTTAACAATTTGGATGTCAGTACACACAGAATATATTTGGAGGAGAAATGGCACTGCACATGGTGTGGGACTGTTATTCAGCATATGTTACTAGCAGACTTCATATTATTTAAGGAAGGTTGAAAGGAGAAATGTAACAGGACATTCATGATAACAATGTGATGTCATCTACCAGAATGCTGAAGATGAAACAAGGGTGTACATTTCAGCAAGACAATGAACACACAGTGAAGGAAGCTCTCATTTGGTTTCAGAGAAAGAAAATGAAGCTGCTAGAATGGCCCAGTCAATCACCCAAATAGAATACAATTGAAAATGTATGGAAAGAATTGAAGATCAGAGTTCATAGAAGAGGCCCGGAACATTCAAGATTTTAAGCATGGAAGAATGGGCCAAATTCACAACTTAGCGATTCACACGACTAGTTTCTCCATACAGGAGGCATCTTGAAGCTATGATTACCAACAAAGGCTTTTCTACTAAGTATGAAATATATTTCAGTGAGGGACAGATTTACTAAATTCACATTAATTCACATGAAGGATTTGAATATTCGATCGAATTTTCAAAAAGATTCGATTTTAATTTCAAATATGCAAATTAGGCAAATTCGACCAAAGTTGACCATCAAATATTCAAACTCAATTTTATGGTCAAATACTTCCCCTTTAAATTTAAATCACCTACTTCGCCAGATTAAATTTACCGAAATGGGGATCATTCCCTAAGATCGAATAAGAAACATTCGATCGATCGATCGCTTAAAAATCGTTCGAAAATTCAATTCGAATTCGATTCAAATTCAATTGATTTGATTGAATTTTCCCTATTCGAGCATTCGATCGATCGAATAGCGCAAAAAAAATTTGAATTCGATTTCGAATTTTTTTTCACACTATTCCCTGGTCGAATTTCAATTTTTTTTGCCATTCGAAATTCGACCCATAGTAAATCTGCCCCTAAGTGTGTTCAATGCTTATTCCCTGTGTCATTCCACTTTACTACGCATAACTTATTTGTTTTGATTTTTTTGTAGGTGTGGATTACTTGGGCTGTTACAGGCATCTTTTGTAAATTTCATGTCAATAGCCCCATTAGAAATATATTT
>CM044432.1:103303778-103333640 GCA_024363595.1 Xenopus borealis
GGATCTTACATGCGACTGCAAAGCTTCATCCCACTATGGAAATTTCACTGACATAGTGTAAAATTGTAGATATCTTTAATAAATAAATATTAAAAAATGCAGTAATAAAATCGCATAAAATATTTTTGTCTCCCACAATCACCGCTTCAGCTTCCCCAAGAGTCTACAGACTGTTGATGTTCCGGTGCGAAAATTCGCCGGCGTCTTTTCCCACCGCGTGTAAACCTCAGGCACTTAGTGATAGCGTGTTCACTTATTTAGTGTATATGCTAATCACATAAAGGTGTGTGTATATATTTGGAAAATACTACACTAGATTGGCGGAAATCTCTCTTTTTTTCTTTTATATTCTTTCTTTTTTTTCGTGGATCTGACCTCATGCTGTGAGCACTGATTATCCCTTAAAACTTCGAATCTGTCCAGTGGAGTTCACAAAAGCCATCTTGTCTCCTTCAGTCTTCTTCCTGTTGTGACCATAGTTTTTGGGCACATGTGCATTTGGAGTAATCCTCCAGTGTGGATCTACTGTGCATGCACAAAAGTCACAAAATGTTTTCAGAAATTTTCATGACTTTCGGTGCATGTGAAGTATATCCACACCGGAAGATCACTCCAACTGTGTATGCACCGAAAATGCAGGTCCCTACAGGAAGAAGACCAAAGGCGACAAGATGGCTGCTGTGAACTCCACTGGATAGAACTTGCAAGGAGGGGTAAGTAGACCCTTCAACAGTTTTTGAAGTACAGCCACAGTAACACTTGAGAGCTATTGTTGGGTGCTGGTCACAATTCTGCAACAACAGCTGAAGGGCACGGGTTTGGAATAACTCATAATGTTGTTGTGTTACTATCCTCCCATTATTCCTACTTACAGCCACTTCTCTGCACATCCCCTTTATGTATGGAGCCCATGGTATTTGTGCCTAGTTAGACCCCCAAAAATAAGTTTGAGATGTTGGATTTACAACTTGTGTTTTCCAGAGAAAGGTCTGAAACATTTTAGTTGTTGTAATAAATCAAGAAACTACAAGGTAGTCCACAAAAGGTCATCAGCTCAAGACTCCTTGAATCACTATATTTCTATTTATTGTTGGTCAGTCTTTAGTTTATTTACTTGTTATGGAAATGTTTAAGCAACAGACATCCACCTGTCCCTGTGCTAAGTGTTTCATATTTATGTGTAAAATGATCCATTTATTTTTGTTATAAAATTCAGATCTTGGCAACAAACAATTGCATCATTTACCGTAAAATCTATAGCATGGACAGTAGTTACAAAGCCTGATATATCTAATAGCCTGTAGTTTACTAGGGTCTTTATTTGGGCTACATGATCCTGTAACTATATAGTATTCATATCCTTACAATTGTTTCTCCTTTCTTTTTATGATACTGGTCATTTTCCTGTGTGCCTGACTGTGGGTCAATGGACCTTTTGCACATCATGCAGAGCAATTCCTGTAATCTTTTAAAGCAATTAAAAGCACCTTCAAACCTTTTTTTAACTCATACAGCCTGCTCAAGGGCAAGCAGCATACTATATTAACCTCCCGAGATACAAAGGGAGAGCAATATGGTTAAAGGAAAGTGAAACATCTCTAATACTAAGTCACCCCTGCTGTGTAGTAGCTGCGGGTGATGAAATTACTCTGCTGCAAAGATAGTGATAAAGACTAAGACAGATCATATCACAAGTGAAATTTGTCAGCAAATGTCTAGAGTCAATGAATCTTTCTTCACACTAACACTTATTAATGAGAAGACTGCACAGTACTACAGGCAAAATAACAGAAAGGGAGAGCTACAAGGAAAACCCACTCACCAGTTTTGCTGAAAACAAAAGAACATGAAAATGGCAGTATACTATAATTATCTTATTTAGCCTAAAATACTCCAGATATGTAAAGTTTGTACAAAATACTTCTTATTCAAACTGTGCGTTATGATTATAAAGTGCATTCAGTCTCAGTTTGCTATATACACCTACAGACTAATGCCAGGGATCCAATCTGCATTCACTGAATTACCAGTGAGTCCTGCATACCACTGAAAATAACACTTTATTTTACTTGCATAGAAAAATTGCAGAAGGAATAATAATCCCCATTAATTATACTGGCTATAAGACGCAATTAAAAAATCGGGAGTGGGTTTTATTTATCAAAGAAATATGGTGGTTTTATTGGAACTTAGCAAGTTTAAGGGGCAGATTTATCAAGGGTCAAATTTTGAAGTGAAATTCAACCAGTCAGAGTGTTTTTTCGATCAAAAATAGACCGTTTTCGATCCAACAGGTCTGTTTTCAATCAAACAGGTCCATTTTCAATTGAATTTGAATTGTTCGAAATATACAATTTTAATGATTTTCTCTGAAAAAACTTTGACTTCTCAAAATTTGCCAAAAGACCCATAAAGGTGATAGAAGGTCCCCCATAGGCTAAAACAGCAATTTGGCAGGTTTAAGGTGGCAAATAGTCAAAAGTCGAAATTTTTAAAGAGACAGTACTTCTAAATTTGAATGGTTGAATTTTTTCAATATGAATCAAATTTTTTCAGTTTGAATTTTGGCCTTTCGATAGTTGAAGTACACAAAAAAAAATTTAATTCGACTTTTCACTTTGAACACATGATAAATCTGCCCCTATAAATTTGCAAACATTTATTTAAACTATGGTAGTTAACTTGTTTCTATATTGTTTTCCAGAAACAAGTGGCTTTGTTCCTGGAAAAGGCATAACAAACTACTTGCTAAACACATTTAGCCTAACAATTATACATATTATTTTTATTTATTATTGCTCACTTATGGCAGTGCTAGGGATTTGCTAAATTTAAATCCCCAATATACTAGTATGAGGGTGGTAAGTCCTTCAGGGAAGGAGAAATTCAGGACCACTAGGGGCAAGACGAAACATCTGGAACAAGATAGAACAGTGTGTGTGTAAAGAAGTAAACAGATGGATTAGGCAAAGGAAAAGCTGAAGTAGGACAAAGCAGGCAAAGTAACAGAATACAAAGGATTGGGATGGAACTGGTTAAAAAGCAGGAACAGGAACTAGAACATGGCAGGAAAAGCTATGAGCCAGAAGAAGGCTCAGTGCTCAAGCAACAAGACCAGGTCAGAAATTGATGCAGTAGAAAGGTTTAAATTACTGCACATCCAGCTCTGGTTAGCCACCCTAAATAAACAATAAGGCTGCTAGGACATAATGAAAAAGGAAGGTGAAATGTTTCATTAGGAACCTTACTGTTGACCTTCTGGTGCAGCAGTAAAGTAACAGTTGCCAATAAGTCCTGGTTTGAACACCAACAACGTTTTATAATTTACTTCTGATTGAACATGCCATATATTTAACCAATCCATGAATTCATGACTTGGGGCCAAAACTTAGATAACAAATCTCAGTCTCTAAGTTTGATAAGAATTGCTTTATGAATTATTGCCCAGTCACCTGCACCTATTCACACGTTGTGATGCGTTTTTCTTAGTTGCTCGAAATTGCCTCATGAGGCAATTTCGAGCGACTTAGAAAAATGCATTGCCATGTGTAAATAGGCGCAGGCGATTACGGTTAGTGGGTGTGAGACATGGGCAAGCAATTCAGGGAAATTAGTTGCCCCAAAGAAGCGGTGATTAGTCACCAGGCGACTAATCTGCCTGAAATCTTTCCATGTGGTCTAGCCCTAATTCGTTCTCTTAGCTTACATGAAATGTTAGCAAGTGTACAAGTTGCCTTTGAAATCGCCAGGCCTATATTGATCAATGGCTCACAAAGGGGGTCACCAAACCCTATAGCCTTCTTGCAGACACTACTTACATCACCACAAGAAAAAAAACTGTCAGGGCAGTGAGGCATTAAGGAGCACCTGGGCATGTGCCAACTCAAGTGATATCAATTCAATGCTGCACGGAGTTTATTCTCCCGATAGGGAAATGGACATTCCCTTTAGCTTCAGAGGACAAGCACTGAAAATAGATAATACTTTTTAAAGTAAACATCTGTGAGTTAAATTATATGCCATGTTTTGCTGAAAACAGATGTACCTGCTTAGCTGGCCTAGCTAGACTTTTGTGCATGAGGGTGAGCCAGTAATGACAACAATCGCTTCAGAAAAACATAAAAAAGTTTAAATATATGATAACAGTTCAAAAACCCACATCACAGCATTCTATGTGGTCCCTGTGGCCCAAAATAACTAATGGGTGCATCCCACCTTCTAAAAACCAACATTACATTTGTGGCTGGTCATGCAATATGGCCCAATCTCCTACTGGAGGAGTCCACTAGGCAGATAAAATGAAAGACTTGAAAGAATGACTGTAAAACTATGCTGTAGTGGTTCATTAGATTTTTGCCCAAAGCCCAATAAATTATTCATGATATTCTGTTACAAAATGAAACACTTGTGTGTAGCTTGACATGGGTTGTGCCACGATGGGGAAAATTGAACAAAATATTCTCTGTATTTTATGAGCATTATGAGTGCAGCATTTACAAAAATTAAATAAATTTTATGCTGAAACATCTTTATGATACTGAAAAGTATAAACGAAGATATGTTGAAGCATTCTTTTGTTATGATGCCATTTTACATATTCTCTGGGAAAATGCAGCATTTTTATGTAAATTGATCTAAGATAAATACCATACTGGTCAACACTCCCCATCTGAAAATAATTTACATTATGTATTTGGCGTTGGGCTGACATAATAATAGTAAAGGCTTAAAGACAAGAAAATTATTATAATTTATGAGGTTTTTTTTTTAGAATTTTGCTAACATCACAAGGTATAATTTATTATATATTGAAAAGGAAACCTATGCAGTATGTGTATGACCCCTTCTTTTAAAAGATGATAATTGGCAGGCTGTATTTTGCTTAAATTGCTGTTTTACCCTAATGGGTTTTGAGGCTGTTATTCTGCCATTCTGTACTCTCCAAGTTACTTTATAATGTAGTCTATAATATAATTTAAAGTTAAGCACAATGTTTGAGACAATGCACAGATTACTCTTTGGAAGCTAGCGGATATGCAGTATCTCCATAATGGTGTAGCTCAATATTGCCAATAAGCCTTCCAAAAAATTACTAATAATTAAAATTTTATTGGGAGTTTAATAAAACATAATTGTTTTCTCTTACTCTGGAAATGTTTCTATTTTTTTAAACTTTTGTTTCAGTCAGTGCCATTTTAAACTATTTGATTGGGTTAATTTTGTAAGAGCAAATTATCAGATTAGGTATATTTATTTGCTTCATTTAACTCTTTAGTATGAATTCTGTTCAGAATATATTGACTTTTACATGGGGAAACTTTATCTTACAAACAAATGTAACCTTGTGAATTTTAAAAAACATTGTAAACTGTAAAACTTTGTGTGTTCAGTTTTATTATATTTTTTATATATATACTAATCCTTACCAGGCCTCACCTATCTGAAACCTCACTATTAAAGTAACTGACACATTTCACATTGTATCCACTGAAAATAGGAAGCGGAATGCAATAACTGATCTTATGCATTAATGAAGATGTTTTATTTTTTTTTTTTAAATCACCATCCCATTATACATTAGACATTAGACATTTCAGTACTGTATTGCCAGTTGAAACAAGACTTATATATGGCTGTATATAACATTGCTGTGAAAGAGCAATGAATCATTATTGGTTTCTCAAAGTACCATAACATTTTTAGGAAACTTTGAGAGGTGTTGCCAGAAGAGTAAGTGCATAAGTCATTGTAGTTGCACAATTATTTAATGTGTCAGGAGCCACTGCCAAACTCATGACAGTATTAGGCAGACAAGTTAAAACTCCATCAGGAAAGTGGAACTGAGACAGAATGAGAACACCCATTGACAGATATAGCCAGACACTTATAAAAAGAACCTCTACAAAATAAACAGTCTAAAAAACAACCATCAAACTGAACATAATCATTGTGACCAAATCACAGCATGGCCTGTGATTTTTAAACTTCAAAACCTATGCCATCTATTAGATTTCAAGTTTGAAATTCAGTTTAATATAACCTAGTATTAAAAGATTATAAGCAAAAAAAAAACTCATTAGTAGCGATTTTTTTGATGAATGTATAGCTGTAAAAAGCCACAGGGAAGACAATGCAAAATGTAGCATGTTGCATAATTGAACATGGCTTCACCCTAATTTTTGGAAATAACCTTTGTTTGTGCTACAAAAAGTTTAACTAGCAGTTTTATAAGTTTTATAAGATTTGCTAGGATAAATGGTTGAACTTGATGGATGTGTGTATTTTAACCACTACATTTAAAGGAACAGTAACACCAAAAAATGTAAGGGTTTTAAAGTAATGAAAATATCATGTAGTGTTGCCCTGAACTGGTAAAACTGATGTGTTTGCTTCAGAAACACTACTATAGTTCATATAAACAAGCTGCTGTAGAGCAATGGTGGAAATTGAAACATGGCTATATGGCACAGGTTAACTAATGGATAACAGATAACACCATTAGACAGACAGAGCGTATCTGCTATCTGCTGTGTAACTTGAGCTTTTTCTCCTTTGAATGGCTGTCCCCATTGCTACACAGCAACGTATTTATATAAACAATAGAAATGTTTCTTAAGCAAACACAGCAGTTTTACCAGAGCAGGGCAACACTACATTATATTGTCATTACTTTAAGACATTTTTTGATGTTACTGTTCCTTTAAAAGGGGTTTCAGTGGGAGTTTAACTGATAATCAACTGTAATATATGATAGGGGTCCAGTGGTCTTGATGTGGGGCCCATTAAATAGCCATTCCACTGCTGATAAATTAATGTAGGAGAGAACTTGTATAATTAAGTAAATAGATCAGAATATAAATAGTTAATTGAACTAATATGCTATTATGCAGTCAGGCTTCCCTAACTGTACCCTCTGTTTAAACATAAGCAGTTATGTCTTGCATTTGTATGCTATTACTCATTATAGCTCTATGTAAATGTTACTCTGCAAATAATAATAGCTTTATCTCAAGGTATTCGCATATTTTAAAACAAGCCTCAGTAATTTTTAAATTTAATGACAGGAGGTTCCAAAGGATTGACTGTATTTTGTTCATCATAAGATCACTAAAAGTGGAAAATGTATTAAAAGCCAATTGGAAAAATTATTTCTTTGGGCGTACAGTTGATCCTTTGCTTTTGGTGGCTTTTGCCACCATAAAACTAATTTGCTACCGTCAGTGGAAGAAAGATTTTGAAGTTTAGTTTGCACTAGTGAGCTGTTTATGTAATACAATTACTGAAAAAGTAAATAGTTTTGGATTAAAGAGGATGCCATCTTCTAAAGTGTGCTATTAAAATTCTCATTGCAGTGATTTTCTAATAAAGAATATTACATCGCAAAAGGCACATTTTTGTTCATATTTTTGCAATTATTTTGATTTTCACCTGATATTTATTGTCTGTACATGTGTGGGCTTTTTGTCATGTAATATGGGTATATCTCATTGACCATGACTGTCTGAGCCTGAAGAAGTAACTGGCAGTGTGTTAATTCTTGCACCTGTTTACATACAGCAAAATGTCCAGTATGCACTACACTACAGTACAGTCCCACATACTGCTGAACTACATCTCCTAACTACTTTTGTTAACCTTCAGCTCTTGTTGGGTTTTAAGGCTTCAGTTTAACAACAACTGGAGGACCAGAGGTTAGATAAAAGAGGTCCTTGGGCAAGATGTACTAGACAATTCCTCCGCTATCTACAAAAAAAAAACCCTGATTTCAATACAAATGAATAGCTCCTAGTCTGTTGAAAGATAGCAAAGGAAAAACAGTAAGGAATATAATGAATTGGTTATTGAGAGGTAATCTTATTACATTTTATAAATGTGGAAGATGAAAGCATCGCATTCTTTACATTCTGCCATTACAAAATAGCTGCTTCAGTAACATATACCAAAGTATCTCTCTTTCTGTTCAGTATAAATGGTTTTTTATTACCTTCTCTTGTGAGGCAAATTATTCAAGTGAAATTCTAAAGATATATCTATAGGCACACAGACACACACTTACACTAACATATCCACAAACATGCCTAGTTATGCTTTAAAGCCTTGTTCTGTATCTGGCTTAGCATACATTCACTGATTCCATTCAGTCTCGTATAGACGGCTTGCATGACGGGTGCATTGTGTTTGAGCTCCACTGAACTGAATGGCCAAACAGCTTGTTTAGCTGTCATTTGCAGATCAAATTGTGATAGTGATATAGTAATGATCCACGCACATCAAACGAAGGCCCTGGAGGATCAGAATGCTATTGTATGGAATCATGCAGTTTTCTGTTATTTCTGTCAGACAGTCCAGTGATATCCCTTGATAAGAGGACAATATTCAAAGCCAGAATTCCATAAGAAACTACCACCATGCTCTGCCATTCCTCAGTGAAGTGTATTAGGCTGTCTCTGCCTACAGAGAGGAAGGCCCCAAGCTCTGCTACCAGCAGGAGCTGCATCTCCCAACATGAGACCTGCTGTTGGTCCTGAATCTGCAGTGTCTCCATGACAGGAAATCCAAACAGGCTGTGAACTATCAGAAGCAGTTGTAGCGTCTGTATCAACCCACCGTGCAGTCACCAGAGAGAACCTCCTTTCTCCCTCTTCTAAATTCACCTGTGCAGTACTCTGACAAGGTCCTACCACAAATAACATCTACCAGTAAAACACATTAAAAAATTGTATAAAAATACATTGTCATATAAGCACTGTTTGAGGAAGACAAGCTTGATCTCAAAGTGCATGACGAGGGGACTCCTCAATTGACCCTTCACCTTCAGTGATCTCATTGAACCCCATTGTTACATACCATAAAGAAACACCAGGAGCCAGAAAATGGTAAAATGGCCACACATTTATTCACATTTGGTCAAATAAATAGGACCTTGCAAGCCTCAACCCAAAGTAATATTCAAAGCCAGAATTCCATAAGAGATTGCTTCTATGTTCTGCTACTCCTCACTTGGGATCAGCACTATGTCATTATATCCACCACTGAGTATTAGGCTGTCTCTACATGCAGAGAGGATGGACCCAACTCTGCTACCAGCAGGAGCTGCATCTCGCACCATGAGAGAAGTTCAGCAGCCCTGTTGTCGGTCCGTAATCTGCAGTGTGTCGGTGATAGAAATCCAAGCAGGCTGTCACCTAGCAGAAGAAGTAGTAACGTTGGTATCAGTCAACCCACTGTGCAGTCACAGGAGAAAATTTCCTTTCTCCCTCTTCTAAATTTACCTGTGCAGTACTCTGGCAAGGTCCTACCACTGCTGTGACAAATACAATTTAAAATACCATATCATATATCCACTGTTTTGATCCAGAAGAAGGAAAAAACACAGCCTGAAGCCATTGCCAATTATGCCTCAAGAGGGAAAAAATTCTTCCTGACCCCAATGGTGATCAGAAACATTCCCTGGATCAAGCATTTGACATTCATTTAACCGGAATAATAACATGCAAGCTCTCTCATGGTTATACTATATAACTGTACCAAAACCACAATATAACAGTACATGCAGGAATACATCCACATTTTCTTATTAATAGATAATATGACAACATAAAGAGAAACTCCTGGCATTTCACAAAATATGCAAAAAGGGGAGGGTGGGATGTTTCTACCTGCTCAGAAGTTAAGGAAGTGAACTGCTTCTTCCCCTGACATCACATCCCTGTCTTTCCCTGCCCCCAGCTTGGCTTTTCCGTGCCTTAACTTATTCCTACTCACAGTTTCATCTGATTCTGCCAATCTTTAAAAATAAACCAGTGTAATCTGGCTGCTGGTCATTCGGATCCCTTGTCATACAGCTCCTACATTAATAGCTCCAGGGCTTTCCTTTATTATGTTCATAAGAAATTTCAGCAAAAGATGATTTCCTTGCCTTTCTAGCAATGCAATGCAAAAATTATATATCCATGCATGATTTTTTCTTTTACCATACTTTTTTACACACAAAATCCTACCTGATTTTACTGAATGCTACCTCTTGCGCTAGACGTTACTTCGCCAGGTCAGACCTGGCAAAGTTCAATACAATATTGAACTTGGAGTTCAATAGGAGGGGTTTGAAAAAAAAAACGCTGGCGTCTTTTACCTTTTGTAGGGTGATAGTCTGAAAAATAGTGAATTTTTTTGGGGGTTACCCTCCTTCCCCCCCCTACATTTCCTAACATATGGCAACTCAACTATACAGTGGACACATGTTTAGGGCAATAGGACAACTTTATTTTATTTATTAAAGGTTTCCTGGGCTTGTGTAGTGTAATGTATTGGCTGTAACATACACCTCTATTATACGTTTAAGTTTGCGCCGTATGCAAATTAGGCATCGCTAACGTAAATGCGCTTTGCCTGGCAAAGTAACGGTAGAGCAACTTCACTACCATTCGTTGCCCTGAGGGCAACTTTGCATTTTAGTGAATTTGCATAACGCTGTCGAAGTGTGGCAAACGCCAGCGAAGCCGACGCTAGCGAATTTTTGCGCTTTAGTGAATTTGCCCCAAAATCTCATGCTCAAAATTACCGCTAACTGTATAAACATTGTAGTTACAATCTAGCCCACTTATATTCAAGAAGTAAAGGGAAGACTCAAGAAACAGGGGTTTTATGAATATCTTTATTATAAAGCTTTGGGAAAGTTACTAGTCTTCAACAAATTTTGAAATGGGTCCTGGCTCAATAAGTATTGTTTTGGGTACCAACACTACTTACCTTTCTGGCTGTTTATTTTCACTTGCAGCAAAACAACATAAACATATCAAAATAAACTCCAAATGAAAAGGAAGAACAACAAAAGTTTCAACCTTGTAGTGATTCAAAAATCTCTCTGTGCTCACACAGACAGCTTCCCTGTGTCGTTCTCCTCAAACTGAAGCTCTGGATTGAGCTGCTGGTTTAATTATCCACCTGAGATGCCTCAGGAAAACTTGGCCTGGACTAGCAGTCCCAGAACCATTCTGTTAGGAACCTGGGGCATAAAAAGCTCCGTCCTGGACTTTCCCAGGTATCCTATATATGAATTTTCCCCATTTAGCATTATTTTAGTTTTTTTCATGTTGTGCTGAATTATCCGTTAGAGCTTGTTTAATCACCAAAAAAGTAAGGATCAAATCTTACTTTATTCCTGTATGCTAGGCACCAATTAATTATCCATGGAGGCAGCACAAAACTGTTTTACTTGTTATCTTCTGCATTCACTAATTTCCTTGGTTATTTAAGTTCCTCTTTTCATTTTCCCTCCTGCACTGACCTTTTTGCCATGTTTATCGCACCTGAATAGGTAGCTATTGTTCTAGAGTGATTTATTTCCACTTATTCCCCTGCAGAACACAGCTTAGGCAATTGCTATCTTTCAAGACAAATACAATATAGGTTAATTATAGCAAAATGCAAAGCTTTAGCTCTCCAACACTCATATGCAATGCATGATTACTTTTCAATTAAATGCACCATTTACTCAAAAAACGCGTTCCTATTTGCCTTTTACACAAAACTTAAATTAAGACTACTGAACAGTTTGGAATGAAAACTTAGCCAATAAGCTCTTTGAGTGGATGCAGTGTGAAATTCTGAATAAAACATGGAAACAGGAAAAAGAGTAGAAATAGATAGGATAGAACCATGGAGCCAGGATGAATGTTTGGAAAACATCTCTACATTCCTGCAAAGTTACAGCTTTAAGCCAAAGGCCCATATCAATGGCAGAATATCAATAAGGTGCTTCTAGACAAAGTATGGGCATGGGGAGTAGGTCTGGAAAAAGGGGTAGGCATAATAAGGGGTGGCATAATAGGGGAGGGATTGGTTGTTGCGTGGAAGGAGTGAGAGGGGGAAGTTGAACCTGTGTGTACTAAGCACTGATTGTGGGGGTAGAGAATTCAAAGCAGGCATGTTCTTAAAATTTAAGGGGTTGAGTGTCCATCATCATGTTAATTCAAGTTCATAGTCAGTAATATGCTTTACTTTGGGCACTAGAGAGGTAAGCATTATATGGATGTTAGTAATTCTTCACTCGCTGGGTGATAACAAGCATAAACACTCATTATATCTTGAAGAGGCAGTATTTATTTCTAAATATCTTGTAACATTTTGGAAATATAATTCTTACTTCTTACTTTATTTGTGTATTCGATAATGGGTAATTTACACAAGAACAGAAAGATAGAAATATAATTTGCAGAATAATATTTGACTGAAAAAAATTCTTATGATACTGTATGGAAAGTCTTAACTTTTACCATTATCACTGTTATCTCTTTTCTTACTAATTACTTACTATTTAATTAATTCATGTTTTGTCTCTCAGAGAGATTAATATGGATTTTAGAAATCTGAGATCTGATAAAATTCCAAATTTCAGAGCTGCTGAACAAAAAGTTAAATTAAAAAAATTTGCAAATCATATTGAAAATTAATTTAAAGATGAAAACGCCTTTAAAAGTTAAGCCATGTTCTCTTTGTTTTAGGTGCAATGCAGGAAACAGTCAACAGCGTGTATGGAACACATCTAACCAAGCCGGCTGTAACAGAAGGAAATATATTTATAAAGAAGCACACAATGAATTAAGTTTTAGGCACCAACAAGATCTACCTTTGCCTCAGTTGAGACGAGACACTCCAAAGCTACTAGCAACAAATGGCAAGGCTGAATCCCTAAACATTTCTAGGAACTCAGTGGTGAAAGAATTAGCAGAGCTGGAAAAACAGATTCAAGTTATTAAGCAAGAATTACAAATAACCATGAATAGAAAACATGAACTGGAAGAGTACCAGAAGACAAAAAGGACTTCTAAAACTTAGGAGACTACTTTTTATTGATACAGGACATTTATTATCAGCAATCATGTTAAGAACAGAAAGTGCGTGGCACATTGGACATTTGCAGCATTTCCTACCTTCTGATTCCTAAATAGATTTGTTTGTCTTTTTGTAAAATCTAACCTGTATTTCTCTAGTCTACAGTATGTGAGATGTTAGCAGTATGGAAAATGTGACCTTGGACTCTTTTAAAACCCAGAACCACACTTGCCCTCTTATGCCTTTTATGACATTAAATGAAGGTTTTCAATTCTGAGCCCCTTAATGTACATTAATAAAACTAAAATGGTTTTGAATTATCGCTGCTGTGTCCTTTGCTAGTATTTTTTTAGTTTTATGAAGGGAATTAACATTTAATGTGTGTCTCTGAAATTGAAATTTCAACGGTTTGAGGCTAGTGAAGAATGAGGATGAGGAATTAATTACTCATTCACACTATAATGGACTACAAGGGGAAGCCGTACAAAGTGTTTGATGAAACCTTAGAACTTATTACTTTTACAGGCAGGTCACTGAAAGACTATAATAGAGGTTTTTATATTTATTGGATGTTACCTGAAGATCTCACATATCAGTAACTGTGTATGTTACTTCAGTTTGGGTCTATATTGAATTGGAAGTTGCTTGGAAAGCAAGACTTTATTAAACAAATATATTTTCTAAAAATCATTATTGCTGATTTTGTATTTTGGTTTGAATAAACACAGTTTTCCTACAGGAGGGTACGACATTTTTAAAATATATGCTTGGCAGCACTGTGATTAAAAGTCTTTTAATATTTTATGAGTGTATTTTAAAAATAGAACCACAGTATTAAATATGCATAACTTTTGTTAACTTTTTTTTCAAGGATATGCAGGTAAAGAGGAATCTATGCACCTTTAATAAAAGGGTTCTTATTATGAAGTTGACAGTGGCATTCTAAGACAATGGAATATTGGGCTTCATTTTGTTCACTCTGAATGTTTTTTTAATTATTAACGTTATGCACTCCAAACTGGAATTTAAATGCATCTATTTGAATAACAATCTGGATAGAAAGGTCTGAAAAGAAACAGACACACAATGACAATTGTTAATGGTGTTATTATTACATGCTTGACCAGTGAGATGTTAATTAAAATTAAAACGAAATAAAAAATATAATTATCTATACCATAGGTTAACTTCCCCATTTACCGTAAATAAGCAAAAAATTTTGGGGACTATTCTAGCAAAACATCAAACCAAGATGGTAGAAGAAGCATAAATGTATATGGACAGGCATTTTTCTATAGGACAGAAAAATACACAAAATAATGTTTGCTGTAACAACTGGAACATTTCTTTTGGATGCAATATGAAGGATTAAGCAATCCTACACCATGGCTTTTACACAGTTACTGAATATATATAAAACTTTTTATTTGTTTAATGAAATGTTCAGAGCTATCTGGTGAAAGGCTGACAAATCTGTATTTATGATAAGCACAATTTATACTTTCATTGCCACTAGGGAACTAGTTAGAAACAGCTAAGGGGGCTTAAGGTTACATATTCACTTTAGTGCATGGAGATTTGGGGCCTCAGAAGGCTAATACTGTATTAACAAAAAAGTAATTTTTACCAAGAATTATGTAGTGTTTATCAGATCAGTATTGTGTATTTGAATTTTTATTCCTTAAAAGACTCAGTTTGTCTGCCAACCAAGCATCAGATTTGAGGGTACAAACTCTGTGCTTTATGAAAGGCAGTACACACTGTATACTCAACTATTTAGTTCTGTAATGAATATGACAATTAAATGTCCCAAATTAAATGGTAATTTCTAGAATAGTAAATTAGCACCTTAATCTCTTGTCTGTTTTATAAAAAAAATTAAACACATTTTTTCAAAAAATTTGAATCTGAAAATACTCCAGCTAAAACCTGTCGAAAACACATAGAAGTCAATGGCAGATGGTCCCTTTAACTATTGGGACATGTTTTTACCTTCAGGATAGTTTTGTGCTGTTTGCACTGGTTTTCATTAAAAAAAATCCAATAAATTTGAGTTTTCAGGATGAAAAATCGGTTGACAATACAAAAAAGGCAATTCAAATTGATTTTGTCACAACTTTTTGTTGCCCTGATTTCTTCAAGAAGTTCTATTGGTAAAAGTGGATTTGGGTTTGGGAGTTTGGTCAAACTTTTTTTTAAAATAAAGTGAGAAAAAATTGAGTTTTAGTAAATAACCCCCTTAATATTTTGGGACCTATTTACTAATATACATTTTTTCATGAATCCAATTCTTTCCTCTAAAATCTTGTATTTTTTTTTTAAATTTCTCTAAAATTCAAGATTTATTATGTGTATAAACCATGAAAAACTCTAATGCTAAAATTCACCAAATAAAACCTGTTGAAGTCCTATAGAAGTGAATGGGCACTGCACTGATCTTCTTGGACCATTTTTAATCAAAATGGGTTTTTAGAGCAATTTTTTTAATCTGTATATGCAAACATATTGACATTGAAGAATTCACATGCTGTTTTCTACCATTACTGCACCTTCAAATTGTTTAATTCAAAATTCCCTGTTTTCGGGCTAAAATCCCTGGCCAATAAGTAAGACTGCTATCTGTATATGTATATGGTTTTGGAATGGTATGGCAGCAATTAACTACGTATATTCTTTTAATACTGTATACCTTCAATCCTTGGCCAAGCTGCACCAGAAGGTATACTTTAAAAAGGAAGAGAACGTAAAAGCAAACCCCCCCCCCACTGAAACAAAGTCTTCATTATTTACAAAAGCAAATACATTCTAACAAACCCTAAAGGTAGAAACAAATGCCATACAGCATCTAAAGGGCAATGTTTTGTAGACTGCCTTCTTGTTAAATCCTTTTTATTGTGCTGTATATTGACATTTCGGGAATGCTATTCACTTATTACATAGATAGAGAAAGTAAAAAACATCCTATTTAGGAAGTACGTTTACAAGTGATCTAGCGATCGGATCAATGCAGGGAACACGATCATTCCACTGGCAGGATTCTGCTGTGTTATCAAGCACAGAAGTGACACTAATTAAAGTTATTGATGTCCTTGCTGTGCTTTCTTTCCAGTGTATTAAGAACAATCTGGTATCTGGTTGTTAATCTACAAAGATGTTCTGTGCCTCTCTAAAAACATTGCAAAGGGAGAAGTACTAACTTAACCATTCAGTCTATAAAGGACACATCACATATACAAAATTAAAACGCTTAAAACGATTGTAAAAGGATTTGAGAACGTGATAGCTCTATGTTTACTGATATTCATGTTTCACTTAGTATGTTTCTGAAATTCGTTCGTTTTGGAGCCCAATGATTTACATCACATTGCAGTTAAATTATGGAATATCAAATGTTAAATATTGTGTGTGGTGTTTGTGCAAGGTGCCTGTAGTTGTCACTGTGCACACGAGTATACTGTGGAAACACTGTACTTTCTATAAAAGTGTTAGTATTCTGCTCATCCTCGGCTACCAAAATATAACACTGTGTAAATAATAAATATATTGGTTATATTCCACAAGGCAACCATCAACAAAGTAAAGAATTGGAATAATCTATCATTATATTCTAGATTATATAAAATAATGGAATTTATCTTAAATTGGGTTTATAGCTTTAGGACAATTGCTTCAAATAAAACCATTTTAAATCCAGCCTCCTAGTCATAGGCGTCAGACCAGCATATAAAAGAGCAAGTAAAAGTCTTGGGGCAGATTCACTAAAGGGCGAACTGACTAGCGTTAATCTTCTGTTACTTACATATTCATTTTTGAGTGGAATATGTTCTAAGTACAAAAAACTCTGGTGTCTTTTAATTTTTTCAGGTTGTTAGGTTGCAAAAGGCATACATTTTTTTGTTCAGGTTTCCCCCATACATTTTCTACCATATGGCACATTATTTAACTGTGGGCTTATGTGTAGGTAGGAATTAAAACAACTCTATTGAGTTTATTAAGGTTCCCTTGGCATGTCTAGTTATCAGTGTAAAAGTAATGTATTAGATGTACCATGTAACATAAAGAGGTCCATTCCTCTTGGGTTATTGGGTTAATTTCCGTAAGCCTAGCTGTGCATTATTTCTGATCTCCTGTTGTGACCCTGCTTCCTTTTCGACTCTACGCTGAATTGCTGCCTACCCTGACCTTCTTGCCTGATTCCGGATTTGATACTTGCTGCCAGCCCTCGACCTTTGGATTGTCTGACTACGCCTCTGCCTGATCCCTGGTACCTCGCCTTGTTAGTCTCACCGGCTACTCTCCATTGCCATTTTGGAGTCAGGAAGAAATTTTTCCCCTCTCTGAGGCAAAATGGAGAGGCTTCAGATGGGTTTTTTTGCCTTCCTCTGGATCAACTAGCAGTTAGGCAGTTAAAATTAAAAAAAAAAAGTTAAAAAGGTTGAACTTGATGGACGTGAGTCTTTTTTCAGCCTAAATTACTGTTACTATGTTACTATGTTTGACCCTGCCTGGCTTTGATGATTCTGACATTCTGTATCCTGACCCTTTGCCTGAATACCAACTCCGATTCTGCCTTAACCCTCTGATTGACTTCCCGGTTTGACCCTTGCCTGTCTAACTACGTTAACTCTCTGCCTATCTCGACCCGGCCTGATCTGCTCAAAGACTTTGCCTACAGATGTGCCCCTTTGTCTGCCCAGAAACCCTCACCTTGCACCTCTTGTTTTAAGACCTGGCGGCATCAAATTAGACGAGGACTCCTTCCAAGGTGAAAGGCGACTGTTATAGGCAGAAGTACGAGCCTTGACCAGGGTGTTTGGCATCGGTTCTGGGTTTAGGGTGCCAACCGTTACATTCATTCTGCCGAAGTAGCTCTAGAGAAAATTCACCAGCATTCGGTGCCATGGACGCAACTTTGCACTTTAGTAAATTAGCATTGTCCCAGTGAATTTACTACTGGCGAAGTGTTGGCTGGCAGAATTGCACTCTTTAGTAAATTTGCCCCTTGGAATTCTAATTAACAAAGAAAATTGCGTCACAGCATCCGATCTAATTAAAGTGTTCATTATTGTGAACAATGGTGCTTTGGTATGCTAATGAAAAGGTTAAATGCATTAAATGAGTTAAGATGACTTTAGATAACACAGTTTCTTCAATTAGCCCTGAGTCACGACGCATTTAACTTACAAATCCCAGTGGCTGCATCTGTATATTAAATTCACACTAAGCAAAATTTGTTTGCACAAAGGCATAACTTTTCCCATTGGAAATATTTTTTCCGTTACAATTTATATTGCATTTCCTCATTAGTGTACCAGGAGATGGTGTGCCCACTTTTAGATAACACAGTTTCTTCAATTAACCCTGAGTCATGACGCATTTAACACACAAATCCAAGTGGCTGCATCTGTACGCATCTGTAGATTGCACTTATATCTTCATGCTGCAGCTGATCGTGTTGCGCCTATTGCCTGCTACACTGTTGTTCAGTAAGGAAAGCTTATCTGCCATGCTTTGAGAATTTTTTCTCGAAATAAATCTGTCTGTAATCTGTAATCTGTCTCTGTCTCCAGTCATGTGTTGATTGTCAATGACTGAAATAATGGAGGTTGGTGAAGCAAACAATTAAGAAGGTGCAGAGGGGGTTAAACCTTCTTTTCAAGGCAGACTTGCCATTGTCTGGTCTGGAATGCTTACTTTCCCACTGCAACAAGTTCAGGTATCTCAGTTTCTCAGATTTTATAATTTTTTATTCTTTTTCAGGGCTCAAATACAAATTCAAATAGCCCAAATTCAAAAATAATTTTGGGCTGCTTCGACTATCAAATCGCCCAAAATTCTATTCAAATTGAAAAAATTATATATATAATTTGATATATACTATATGTTTGATGTGTGCATCCTTGTTAGTGCTTTATAAATACATAAAATAATTAGTGATGGGCGAATCTGGGGCGTTTCGCGCCGGTGTCCTTTTTTTTTATGTCAGTGAATTTTGCCAGGCAATTTTCACGAGCGTTTTGAGAATTTATATGCCGGCGATGAATCAGGGGAAGTCAATGCAAATTTGAGTCAGGCGAATAAATTCGCCCATCATTAAAAATAATAACTACTGTTTTATTCAAGTAGTTTACAGCATGGTTGGTTGGCCTACTTGTATTTAAAACATTGATTCTGGAATGAAGATCATTTTGCTATATGCTGCTGCCCTCAGTGTTGGACTTTCAAATACAGTGTAAATGATCCCTCCAAACAGCTATTCAATGAGGGGTAAATGTGATTCTTCAACAATGTGAAGTTAATTGTCCAAAACTTTTCTTACTTGTATTTTAGTAAATGAGAGATTTTTGCCCTTCAGTAAATATGCCCCCACCCCCAAGTGTTTAAAAAGTCTCATTGTAAACTCTGTGATGTGGCATTAGTCAGAACTTTAGACATTTTCAGTCATGTGTCACTAAAAGTGGGCACACCATCTCCTGGTACACTAATGAGGAAATGCAATATAAATTGTAACGGAAAAAATATTTCCAATGGGAAAAGTTATGCCTTTGTGCAAACAAATTTTGCTTAGTGTGAATTTAATATACAGATGCAGCCACTGGGATTTGTAAGTTAAATGCGTCGTGACTCAGGGCTAATTGAAGAAACTGTGTTATCTAAAGTTATCTTAACTCATTTAATGCATTTAACCTTTTCATTAGCATACCAAAGCCCCATTGTTTTCAATGGTGAACTCTTTAATTGGATGGGATGCTGTGACACAATATTCTGTGTTAAGTGGGATAAATGGGATATATGAGTAAACTTATTCTGTGTCAAACACACAATCCAAAGTGGCTTCATCTGTAGCTTTCAAAAACCCAGAAACTGTTTAGCGACCATTTCTGCAAATTTTATAGTTGGCACCAATACACACTTCTTAAGAGCGTGCAATTAAAATTCGCAATGCAATAACGGTTAAAGGAACAATATTATATTGCAAGATGTGCTTTTTTATTCTTATTGGTGCAAATTGTTTTTCTCTTTGCAATTTTATTTACATTGCTCCCATAGAGTTTAAAAGCTAGCACTTTGTGGAATGAACATGTACTGTAAACCATTTAGACTAAGACCAGAGTAATAATCGAGGCCGCATCATACATAAGGCTATACTCAGTACAACTGTGACCCTTGATTCTACATCTGTGTTCATAGTAGACACAATGTACCTGTATGTCTATGTCTCTGCTCACCATAGCTACAGGGTTATGCCTGATAAACTGCAAGATATTAATTCAAAATCTGGCTTCCTTGATATTCACAGCCAATACACTACCCTTGGGCATGCACTCCACGACTCAGTAGGCAGCGGTAAAATAAAAAGTATTTTATTTCCCAAACAGTATGCTTCCTGTTTGGGAAATAAAATGCTTTTTATTTTACCGCTGCCTACTGAGTCGTGGAGTGCATGCCCAAGGGTAGTGTATTGGCTGTGATTGTCTCCCCAAGCTGCGGGTTCGGGGTGGTGCACCTGGGCCAGAGAAGTGGAGCGGTGAGTAACCTGTTACCATTAATTGCGAATTAGGAAGAAGTGTGTTGGAAGCGACAGGTCTGGGGCATAGGAACCCAGGCCCACCCGAGGCAAGGGTGAGCACCTCCTCCCAACTCAGCCCTCCCTCCTCCCAACTCAGCCCTCCCTACTCGCAACTCAGCCCTCCCACCTCAATAGTCAGCCATCCGAACTCAGCCCTCCCTCCTCCCAACTCAGCCCTCCCTCCTCCTAACAGCCCTCGTTTTTCAGTTCTCTGCCTTAGGTCCTTGTAAATAAGTTAACCTCCGTTCTCATTCATAAGCCGCAGAGAATTGAAAAACGAGGGCTGTTAGGAGGAGGGAGGGCTGAGTTCGGATGGCTGACTATTGAGGTGGGAGGGCTGAGTTGCGAGGAGGGAGGGCTTAGTTGGGAGGAGGGAGGGCTGAGTTCTGATGACTGACTATTGAGGTGGGAGGGCTGAGTTACAAGGAGGGAGGGCTGAGTTGCGAGGAGGGAGGGCTGACGACGCAAGACGGAGGAGCGAGGACTGATCCCTTACTAAAGATTCTTAGGACGGTTGAGTATAAAAACATAGGATGCCACATTCAACAGCCTTACGAGTGCGCATATAGGACAGCGCTTTTTCGCAAGGATGTCCTAATATGCGTTCCGTATTATTGTCCAAAAGGTGAACCTCCACTTTAATGAAAACCTTACAAAATTTTGAGGAATAGTGAAAAATAGGGGGAATGTGGTAGTGAAGGGAGCATTGGGTAACTCATGAAAAATGGGGGGGGGGTTGACAGCTCTGCAACCAATTACCTAAAGATGATTAAAAAAATCCATCCTGACATCAGGATGTCTTTTTATGAGCACACTTCAGTATGTAGTAATACCATTAAATTTATCTTTTACAATTTGTCCTCCAACAAACCACCTACTGTTTAAGTTAGTAGCATCATGGCTGAGCATTAAACATTATCTTGCAATCTGTGGGAGCAGATTGTTCCTTAACTGTTGTTAACTGTTCCTTTAACCCCTATAGCTACCCTTTGGCAATCAAAAGGTAAAGGCTTATTAATCAGGCAAAAAGTAAGCTCACAAATGTATAAAGCAACATCAATATGGGGAAATATTCTTGGGAGCTCCAGAATAAGATTACATACACATCTTCTCTTCAGTGTTGTAATTTATAGAGCATTTCCAGCTACCATGGTTGCTTTGACAATAATATAATAAGCAATGAATTGTAATAAAGTTTGCATTCCCAAATGAAAGTTATCATTTGTCTGTCTCCTTAATTTTCTTTTTTTTTCCCAATTAAAAAAATGGCAACATGTAATGCAAGCTGTATCCTTTGTATTAGAAAACTCTAAAGCTTTCTGGCTTGCTCGGTGCAGCAGCTGGAGTTAAATCCACCTCTACCTCACTACCAAAATTGGCCGTGACGTTAAGCCATCTTGAAAGAGGCGGCAGCATATGGTAGATAGAGGGGCGCACAGTGTGAAATAGACACAAACAGGGAAGGAACTGTGCAACCATCAGTAGCAAGGGAATTAAAAAGAAAACATCATTATAGTCAGTAGGATGCAGCTCAGAATGGAGTTCATACAGTAAAAGCAGCAATTTATTATTAGAAGTAATTGAGACCTGAGAATACCTGCCGATTATTACTATATATTATGCTGCCTGGTATACATTCCATTAGTGCACTACTATTATATATATATTATTCTGAGTTTGTACTGAGCACCACTGGCACATGGCTATCAATCACCCCCAAACACCCCTGGCTTTATGTCTATATAATGAAGTTCAATTTCAGTTCATGAGCTACAATTTCCTTTCTTTAGAATAGTTTTTTTTAATATATATTAGCTAAATTAACCCATGAAGGCTAAGTAACTAATTGACATAGCAACCATTGCTTATGATATCATGAAGGTAAAGTTTAGTTTCTGCAATTTTTTATTTTTTTTTGTTTATTTAATAATGGCACATTTTTGTTGTGATTTATATAAAGAGAACCACACATGTTTATATAAAGAGAACCATATATGTTTGGTTCTGTAATCTCCCTGCATACAATAATAGCAGGTGCTAGCTACTATCACACAGCATTATAAGAGTTAAAGCTTTTTTGATGCAGCTCAGAATTCAGAGTGAGCCACTAGGACAGAGAGCATGGCTGTGATCAGAAACCTGTTATCTACTAAATCACACCTCTGTGGTTATTGAAAGCATTAATACCCCTCTAATAACATCTTGCCATTGGAAAACATTGCTAACAGTTATCTAGTCCATATCTCCAGAAGAGCAATCTACAGAAAGCAGTAGTGAATGCAGTATTCCATTGTTTGGGTTTGTGCAGGGAGCTGAGCCTGTGCTGTCACTGATTATGGGAAGTCTCCATTTGTTAGGGGGCAATTCAATATACGCCAGGCAGGACAGAAGTGCATTACATATAGAAGTTAGCTCTTAGTGTGCAATTATTAGAATCTTTCAAAGTATTGTTGGTCACTCTGTGCTTTCTTTTTAATGATTAGGGCACTGGTCTCTTAAAAAAATTCCTGTTATGAAACCTGTGAAATATATAATAGTCCTGGCTGCACAACTTGTAAATATGATACAGTGATATGTCAGCCATACAAGCTAACACAACAGTATGGTGTCCGTTATATTAGAACAGTGTTTATTAAAAAAAAAAAAAAAAAAAAAAAAAAAAAAAAAAAAAAAAAAAAAAAAAAGCACCTGACTAGACTAGGCAAGCTCAGCAGAAATACCTATACAAATAGCATGAGTTGCATTAGAAACAATTTTCTGCTCTCACCAATATAATATGCAGTACTAATCAGACCCGGTCACTGCAAATTAAAATGGACTGGCATTTTTATTGTGGAAAATCAGCATCCATTTCAGTTTACAAAATGTTTCATAAAAATATGGATTTCTGGGCAAGTTCCTTAGCATATTAATTGGTTTGCGGCCTATAAAAATGACACCTCTTCTTTCTCCCTAGCGTTCTATTTTAATAGTTTTCCGAATTGATATGTTTTTTTTTTTCTTCATGCTGAAAACGCAAGGGGCATGATGTACTGTTTCTAGCTTTGTGCAAGTTCACAGGCAAAACAGAAGGTAGAAAAGTTCTTGTGCTATGGAAAATTCATGGAACATCACCTCCATCTAGTGTTCATTCCATGCCATCTCTCTGTAAGCAGCTCCTTAGTTTTGTGCAAAATTTGCAAAATCATATCAGATGTATCAATATGTCTTTCAAATCGGATATTCTTAGCAAAAACTGCAAACATGAACTGTTGTCTTATCTAAAGGGTATATGCAAAAAATCAACATTAGTAACACAATTCACATGAAACATTTCCTAACCATCTGCCTTTTAGCCAAAAGGCTCTTCATATGCCTATATAACTTTTAGCTGCATAAAGATCACTGTTGACTGATCTGAAAATGTTTGTGGAACAGGTATGGGATCCGTTTTCTGTAAAACCATTAACCAGAAAGCTCCGAAATTATGGGAGGGCCATGTGCTATTGACTCCATTTTATTCAAACAATCCTCAGCTGTCTGGCTAGACTATGGCATGCTGCATTTTGCATTATGAGAGTTTTCTTTTTGCAGAAACCAATAGCTTGCACATCCTTACTATACACTGTATATGTTCTGGCAGGCACCTGACCTTTCTGTATTCTCAGTTGGCAATAGTGATGGGCGAATATCCCGAGATTCGCTTTGCCAAAAAATTCGCAAATTGGTGAAAAATTCGCGAAATGAGTCGCGTCAAAAACGACGCGCGACTCATTTTTCCAGCGAATTTTCGCCAAGTGAAATTTCACTGGTGATTCACGAATTTATTCACCAGCGGCGAATCGCGGGAATTCGCCCATCACTAGTTGGCAACACACATAGATTGCATATGGCAAATTCATGCTTCTAAGAAGGTTGGGTAAGACCATTTACCAGTTTGCTTGAAAATTCTATGTTCTTGAGGAATCATTTCAATATCAATTTAGGGCTCTCTAGAACCTGTAAAGTATAAGAAGCTGCTTGGACCTGTCTACCAGTTTAGTTGCACAGCTCTGCACTCTAATCAGCTTATTAATGTACTTCTGAAATGAGAAGAAAAGGCAATTTATACTTGGGGATGCCAAAAGTTAGGCACAGTTAGGTTCAGTCACAACAAAATCGAGCGTCTGTTCAAATTGTGACTTTTTCGATTCACTGCCCGAAAAACTTGAAATTGAACATGACTGCAAGAAGTAAAATATTTTTTTACAGTGATAATAGCCAATGAATATAAAGTACTAAGCAATAGCTGTAAAAACAATAAGCAATATCTGAAATATTCAGCTAGATTGTTATTATCAGAATATTATTCAGTCTACATTCGCTCAAATTACACTTTAGAATGTCTAGCCTCTTTAATCATACACAGCTGGATTTTATTATGCCTTAGTAAGTACAGTTAAAATAATATGTGTTTTTTATGTTAGGCTGAATAGATAAGAGATGATGCTGCAATTGAAGGAAGCAATAAAACAAAACAGCAATACAAAATAAAGAATGCACAATTGATCATAACAAGATCAGTATACGTTACTTATTATTTAGTCATTGTCACAGAGCCACCGCCTGAAGATGTTTTAACGTTAAATCCGAATAACATACTAATCTCTGTATCTATGAATTCATATAATGTCATTCTAAGTGGAGAATATTAAGTATTTGGATGTTTAAACACACCAGTTCCTCTCAAAGTATGGTAAATTAGAAGATAGGTGTGACATGGCACTTAATTTTAGACCCCTGTTTGCCTATGGGGCCCTGGGAGGCAGTGGGGGGGTTGCTGGGGGCCCATTCTGAGGCTGAACAGAAGAGATGTATGGAACTATTATCTACTGGTATCTATTGGGTATAATTATAGTAAATGGTCCTGGTAGCTAAGGTTTAAATACAGAAGCATAAAATTTTGTGAGATTTGTGGGGAAAAAAATCGCAATTCGATTGTTGGTAAATGGGCCCACCGTCTGTTTTTCATCATGCTCTATTTGTAAGTGATCTGTCTGAGCCAATCAAAGACAAAAACATGGCTCCACTAGGGAAAAAAGTATAAAGGACACCTCAGGTCATACACTATGGGGCCAATTTACGAAATTCACGTGAAATGATCGAAGTTCGATCAAATTACGATCGTACAAATTTTTCGTGAAATCAGATATGCAAATTTGGCCTCTTCGATCATCGAATATCGAATAGATCGAATGATCGGATATTCGAAAAAGTTATTCGACTGCCTACTTCGGCAGATTGAACCTACCAAATTGCAATAGAGGCCTATGGGAAGCTCCCCATAGGCTTCAGAGACTAAGTCCTGCTCGAATACCATTCGTACAATCGAAGCATTCGATTGTTCGAATCGTGTCAATTTTTTTCGGACGATCGAATGAAATTTTACGATGTTTTTGTGAAATCAAAATCGAACAAAATGATAGCCTAAAACTATTCGATAAGCATTCGATGGTTGAATGCTTATCGAATTTGGTCAAGCAAATTTTCTGGAATAATAGTAAATTTGCCCCTAAGTCCTGCTCGAATATGATTTGTACGATAGGAGCGTTCGATCATTCTAATCGTACGAATTTGTCGGAGGCTCGAAGGAAATTTTGTGATTTTTTTCGTGAAATCGAATGATCGGTATCCGATCGTACAAATTCATCCAGAAATCGTATAGCGAGCAAAATGATAGCCTAAAACATTCGATGGTCGAATGCTTATCGAATTTCGAATTTGGTCGAGCTAATTTTGGGGAATAATAGTAAATTTTCCCCTAAGGGCAGAGATTAGGATCAAACTCAGGAAGGGATTCTGTTTACCGATATCACCCTGAACAGACAAGCTAGCTCAGGAACTAGCTTTATCTAGCAGTCATCAAGCATCAGCAGGGGATTTAAAAAATTAAAAAAACTTGTGCATTGCTGACCAAGATTGCACAGTAATACTATAATGAACATATCCTGATGACGGCCTGAGTTTAGGAGACGAAACGTCGCAATAAATTTAAAATAATTTTTCACTGAAGTCCCATGAGTGCGGTTCATTTTTTGTTTTTTGTATATTATATAACCAGCACCTGGGCAGTGCTTTATGATTGAGAGTGCAGCAGCTCTAGTCCTATATATATATATATATATATATATATATATATATATATATATAGCATTCAAGAAAACCAGCTGTATAGCTGTATATGCACTGAAAAATACAAATTTTTGAATGATTGCACCAAAATCCCAGTGTTGCAGGTCTTCTTGAATGCTACGTGTATTTTTTACCAGGCACCTGGGTCTCTAATGACTGTAGCGGTGTGCCACCCAGCGTGAAAATTATATATATATATATATCCTAGATTCTGCCCTGTCATTCACTCCTCGTATCCAGTCACTTATTAACTCATGTCACTTCCACCTAAGGAACATATCCAAAATATGATCATTTATCACCCAAGATGCTGCCAAATTCTTATTCACTCTCTTGTCATATCACGTCTAAACTATTGTAACTCTCTTTTAATTGGCCTTCCCCGCCAGAGACCAATCTCATCCATAATGAACACCGCTGCAAGGTTCATATACCTCAGCAACCACTCCTCCTCTGCCATGCCATTTGGATACCTCCACTGGAGATATCAAAATTCAAACAATATGCGAGATGTTGGTTTTGCTATATAGATGATATCTTTATGTTGTGGGAGGGGCCACATTCGACCCTTGATGCATTTTTTGTGGAGTTAAATAATTATTTGACGTCTTTAAAATTTACAGTACATACTGACTTGAGTAAAATCAATTTTTTGGATGTGTGGGTATATAAACATGCGGGCAATTTAGCCACTGATATATATGTAAAACCTACTGATAGAAACACTCTATTGTTGTATTCTTGATTCCATCCAGCCCATGTCAAGAAATCGGTTCCTAAATCACAATTTGCTCGGGTTAAGAGGATAGTATCTGAAAGTGACGTGTTGACAAATAGCCTGGATGAAATGGAAAATAAACTAATTAATAGAGGTTACCCAAGGAAGGCTTTAAAGAAATATAAAGGGGAAGTAATATCTAAAACTAGAAAAATAAAATCAGAAAAATGTGAGCGATTGGCCTTTGTGAGTAGCTATAACATCTTGGGGTAACTACATTCCAAAATCTACCTCTATTATCTTTTAAGAGGGCTGAATCCCTTAAGGATAAATTGGTACGAGCTGACGTGGGATCAGATAAAATTTTGGGACAAAGTACCTTGAGTGATGTAAAAAATGGTACATTTCCCTGCTTGTCCTGTAGGCATTGTAATAGTTGTAATTAAAGGGGATACAGTATACCATCCGCAGAAGGGTACTGCAATGAAGATTAAGGGTTACCACACTTGTTTATCTACCCATGCAGTTTATGCTATAAAGTGCCCATGTGGATTAATGTATATAGGACAGACTAGCAGACAGGTAAAGGAGAGAATAGGTGAGCATAAATCAGATATAAAAAGAAAGGTTAGACAAAATCCTGTATCTAACCATTTTGTAGACATGGGCCATTCTGTCACTCAGTTACGCTTTCAAATTTACAACAAATTCCGAGACCCAGGAGAGGAGGGGACAGATTACAGTTACTATTAAAATGTGAAGCTAGATGGATTAGGAAGTTAGGTACTCTGACACCTGGAGGCCTAAATAAAGAATATGAACTTAACTCTAATATAAGAATGACAATTCTTGTAATAAATTTGAACAAAATGGTTTTTAAAAAATGGTTTTTATTGATATCTGTTTTATTTTATTTCTTCTAGTGGCCACTATCAATATACAAGCCTGACAGCAAACAGCTAAGTCAGTTATTATGATTAAATCGCAACATTGTATAATATGGAATTGTGGTGTATGTGAATTGTATACAATATATTGTTGGTATAAAGTACTTATGTACATTGTAACCACTAGAGGGCACTATAAAAATGGGTATTTAAGGAAGGTTTGATTCTGTGTATGTATACTTTGTCAGCTTGAGAAAGAACCAGGAGGTCTGAAACATTGCTGTGCCAATGTAAAGTGCAATAAAGGCGATTTTATTATGACTTGGGAGTGCTGCAAGATGTGAAGGTGAACACATTATTTTGCTTGCACCCCTTTAATAAGGAAAAGTACCTATCACTTAAGTGCTGGATGAATATTTGCAAATCCCTCCACTACCCTTCAGAATTAAATTCTCTCCCACGGTCTGACCGACTTTCTCCCAACCTTTCTGCTTTCAAGAAATCTCTTAAAATGCACTTATTTAGAGAAGCCTACCCTCATTCTTAACTACCAAATGCAACTCTATATACAGTACCAAATTTCTCACCCACTTAACTCGATCTTGCCCATTCCTACACCTTATGTATAACTGCCTTACCTTTAGATTGTAAGATCTTTCTGTATAGGGCCTCCTCACCTTTTTTATCGGCATTGATTGTGATTGTATGTAACTTCATATGTATGTAATTTGTGTGATTTAGTTGTATTAACACATTTACTTTAAAGCGCTAGGCAATATGTTGGCGCTATAGAAATACATGTTAATAATAATTATATATATATATATATATATATATACTGTATATATAAATGGATATAAGAGGATCTAACATGTATATACTTACATAAAAGGTACAGGTAACAGCTTCACCTACTGCTTATGGTGATAAATGCATGCTGTACATAGGCCCCATATGAAGCAAAAAGGGCCCTTGTTTCTGAAAGTGGGAAAAGCCACACACCGTACTGTACAAAACAACAGAAAATTCACACTAGAAAGAATGTTTTAATGGAAAGTTCTTTATGTATCACTCACAGCTTGCATTTCATGAGATGATTCACACAGGAGAGCAAATGTTCTCTTGTTCTGAATGTGGAAAATTATTTAAACAGTGAAAGATCCTTAAAGAACATCACAGAACTCATGCAGGAGAGAAACCATTTAATTATTCTGAATAAAAATGTTCTGTTCTTGTTGTGACTTATCAGAGACTTCACACTGAGTGTAAGTGACCGAAAAATCAGTCACTTACACATCAGTATTTGAACAATTTACTAAGGTACACCATTTAAAGAGTCAATCTTTAAATGTAATCAAAATTACTCCAGAGAGTGCATGATACATTATACATTATATATTGTTTTTAACATATAATGTATAATGTATCATGCACTCTCTGGAGTAATTTTGATTCACAAGTAATGACATATTGTTACACTTATATTAATCACCTTAAATTATGTATTTTTAAACTTTAAATTATGGATGGCAATGTGGATTGCTATGTGGGATATATATGCACACAGATTGGTGGATATATATATATATATGTATATACATACACGGTTAATTATGCACTTGTCACTTTAAATTGGTTATGTTAAGGCCTTAATTGATTGAATACTACTGGCTATTTAACTCTGTTTCAGTATGGGGTGTGGT
>CM044432.1:103335162-103348086 GCA_024363595.1 Xenopus borealis
TTGCGTCTATGGGGAGCTTTAGAGTGAGTAGGAAAGAGGTGATTACAAATACACCAGAAAATATCATAATAACAGCCGCAGCCTAACCCAGCTAACCTAAATACAATACAGGCTTATTGGCAAACCTATTCCTAAATACTCAAGTTGAAGTCTCCAGGCAAAATTATGTTTTTATCTCTTGAGTTAAGGCTCTTTTTTATGCATTGTATTGCGTTACACAGTTTGTTATCCACAAAAATGCCCAAATTCTCATTTAAAAGGAAACTATACCAAAGACCATTGTCTTTATAAAATATATTGTATGTAAAACAACTGATTCATATAAAAAACATTTTGTATTATGCACCTTGGATAATCCTAAATAGAAAAAGTGCCATTTTAAGTACTGTGGGTTGTCCCCACATAGATATTAGTTTACATCAATTAGTTAATAGACATAGGGGGTTACATTGTATAATAAAAGACAAGTATGCCCAGGGGCAGTAACCCATAGCAACTATTCATCAGGAGGCATTTACTGGTCACCTGTTTAAGGCTAAGGCCAGACGGGGAGATTCGGGGGAGATCTGTCGCCTGGCGACTTCTCGCTGTGGCGAATCGCCCCCAAATCTCCCCGAATAGCTAGTTAGCGATGCGCACCCACTAGGCGTAAAATCGCCTGTGCTCGTTCACACACATCGGCGCGATTTTAAAAGTCGCTCAAAATTGCCTCGCCAGGCTGAGCTGAATCCTTTGCCGAAATACACCAACATGATGACTCACATCCAGTGATAAAATGGGAAGCATTAAAAGCATGGGGCTAGAATTAAAAAGGCTTTCTCTCAGCATGTCACTGATCTTCTACACAAAATCTCAGTTTTGGAACAAAAACATAAGAATACACTGAGCGGGGACACGCTGACAGAACTCTTACGCAATGCGAGAGTTATTAAAAGGGAAAATAAATAAGAAATCAATGTCTGCATTGATGAAATGTAAAAGTGTTTACTATGAACACATTAACAAGCCTGGAAAATTTTTAGCGAAAGCAACTAAACAAAAACAATGAAGTTCCTTCATCCCTGCAATCAAAACACAAAATGACCAAATGTCCACAAGCACTAAGAAATAGCCTGAGTTATGCACACATTTTATACAGATTTATATAACATAAATCCCTCACAAAAGGAACTATATGAAAAAAGGATGTAGAAACTTAGGAACTATATTGCACGAACTGCTCTACCACGTCTTAATCAAGAAGACACTGATTTCCTAGAAGCCCCACTAAATTAGAGTTGCTACTCTCTGTTAAAAAATTCCCCCACAGGAAAATCCCCTGGCCCAGATGGATTTTCAATTATATTTTGCAAAGTGAAGCCTTCTGAAATCAGAAGTATGTAAATCACCCCTTTATGTCCCTGTGGCCAACTATGCATCCAGAACCGCTGGTTTATAGCACAGATACAGCCTAATAGTTCAGAGCCAAATATCAAAACTTGCAGACAGCCTGTTTTGATCTTGTTAGATCTCATCAGTGCAAGATATTGGAACATAGCTTCTGAGGGGTAGGACTTGGAGAGCAGCAAATAGGGAAACCGAACCTGGTTAGGATGAGAAGATATCATGACACTATACAAATAATCTCAGGCAAGGATTAATGGAACATTTAGCCGTGGCTATCCAGCAGAATTCAAATATTAATTGCCTTAACATTAAAGGTACTAAACATAAAATTGCATTGTATGCAGACGACCTTTTCGTCTTTATCACTCAACCAATTATTTCCCTGCCCTCTCTGATGCATGAATTCAAAAAATATGGCCAATTCAGCAATTATAAAATCAACTTTGGCAAGTCCAAAGCCCTAAATGTTTCATTACCATCCCAATTGCAACAAACTTTACAATCAGACTTCCCCTTCAAATGGAAACACAATTATATAAAATATCTAGGAATACAAATATCAGCAGATCTTACAAAATTATTAACCCTAAATTATATAATGTTAATGTCACAAATCCAAACCGACCTGAAGCGTTGGCGACCTCTCCCACTGTCCTGGTTTAGCCGTATTAGTCGGATTAAAATTAATGTATTACCCAGAATATTATACCAACTACAGACCATCCCTGAGGCTCCCCCCAAAGCATTTTCTTGTCACTCTGCAAGCAACATTTTTCACCTTCATCTGGAAAGACTTCAAACCTAGGATCAGTAAAAACATTTTATCAAAACCTAAATCCATTGGGGGGCTTGGTCTACCTCACTTAGACAATTATCTGAGAGCAGTTACACTAAGCGGAATATTAGAATGTTTCTATTATCCTACCAGCAAAAAAATGGACACTGCTTGAACAATTCCTGGTAGATAATTACAAGCATTATGCTCGACTTGGCCCTCCCGCAGACCATCCTTCACACCTCTCCCTAAAACCTGTCGAGAAACCATACCTCAAGCAGACAGATATCTTAAGAAGACCCTAAACCTATTTTCAAGAGAAGGTCTCACCCCCATAATCCACAATTTGCCCTGGTTATGATGAGATCGGGCTTTCTTGGGAGGAGGTACAAAGAAAGGTTCACATGTATACAAGTGCTAGATAAAAATGAGTTACTACCATTATCCCATATCTGTCCAAATGAACTGGACACATTTTTAACCAGGTTTAAATACATGCACTTACGCCATTGGTTGATGCAGGAAGAGTCTGAGGCTCTGGAACACATGCTTCAATTTAACTCACACGTTTTCTATTGCTTGTAAAACATAAGAAAGGTGTAAGTGTCCAGATATTTTACACAAAATGTACCCTTCTATATCAGAGCTTTGCTGAAGGTGTAATAGGGAAGTTGGCGCTCCCTCACATATTTGGTGGCACTGTCCAATTTTGAAACCATTTTGGACATCTATCTTTCAAACAATAAATATACTTACAGATCTGTCCTTACAGGTGGAGCCATGCTTGGGCTTACTTTCTATGCTACTGGGCTTGCCGACTAAACACAAAAAATCACGTACGTATACAGTAGGTTACTGCCTCAGTGCTGCCAGGGTGGTTATTCCATCCACGCTTCTCCACTCCCCCCACAGTGACAGAATGGTGGGCAGAAATGGCTTCCATTAAGAGAATGGAAGAGCTATTAAGCTATACACAGGGAAGTGAAGACTCATTTGTGAACACCTGGTCCCCATGAGTTATTTTGATTGAATCGGAGTCTCACTTTCGCCACTAAATGGCCTAGGAGCTTTCTCTTGCTTTCTTTTGGCAATATTTCTGATATAGCAGCTATCCATACAACTATATTAGACCGTTAAATAATCTTGAATGTTCAATAGGGTACCTGGGAACGTCTGAGCATCCTCCTTTCTTCTTTCGTTCTTTTTTTTGACCATTCTTTTTTCTCCTTTACTCTTTGAATCTCTGCTTATAGACAACAAGAGGTATCAGTCCTTTACCTCAACTTAATACCCAAAGGTAATATTGGTTACCATACTGAGTTAGTATTGTGTTAATAATTACCACTTATAATAATGTTTAAAGTACTGTGTGTATAAATGTATAACATGGCAATAATCGGATCCAATGTAAGCAAATAATGTCACTGTGATTTATAATCTGTACAAGCTGTGTAACACGAAAGTACCATCCCACTGCTAACTTTCTGGATTCCACCTCCTTGCCTTTTGATATTTTAATGTAAATGGAATGCCTTTTTGTTGATAAAAAATATCTTGAAAACTGTTTTCAGCTCAAGTCTGATTAAATTAATGACCAACATACTGATCAATGGCCATATTGATGAGGCCAGTGACATAATCACGAGAAATTATTTATCAAACTCCTGCTGCTTAAGCACTACAGGAACATTTTCTTTCATTGGGTTAAAACAGCAGATCTGACTGGAAACACCCCATAAGAAGATAGTTTACAAAAATTATATGACATGTTATTCCCTTACCTTTTCATACTTTTTCATAAATGTTCAATAAAAATTTCAGTACAAGCTATGCTACACTGAAAGTCAAGTAATAAACTGACAGCTACCCTATTGTTTTCTCTGTTGAGATGAAGTTACGCACATTTTTAGAGCCAAAGGAGATACTGCTCCAAGTGGGAAAGTTAAGCTGGATATGGTAAAACACTTTCTTGACAAACTACACATCTCTGTTACATGGGAGCACATTTGATTTACTAAGCAAGAGTAATTTAATCAATAATTGAATATATAGTATGTTGTTTTTAGTTGCATATAAAGTATAGATAAATGATTAGACATGTATAGCTTTTTTATATTTGTATCAATTTTTTAAAGCAATCATAACTTCTCCTCATTTAATTTTTTAATCTGTACAATCACCTGATGCATTTCATGCCTATCTCTGGAACTTCATCAAAGGTGCTGATGAAGTTCTGGAGAGGGGCATTAAACACGTCAAGTGTCCACAACTTGTAATTGAAGTGTGTGTCTTAATGGTACTGGTTCTATACTTTTAAAGAAGTTTTTAAAATTTTTAATACTGCAACTTGCAGGACCATTTTCTTGCTCTTTGTTCTGCTTATATTCTTGAATGTGCAGAAAGCCCTTTTGAAACGGTGTATCCAAGTGATGACCTTTGGTGGGGAGAGAAGCATGTGAAAATCATATTTAAAATATCTCACTACAACTGAATAGTTCACTGCTAGTGATGGGCACGACAACTTTTTTTTTATCTATTGGAGTTTATGGGCATCTTTTTTGTTTCAAAACTTGGCGAAAAATTTTACTCTTAACTATCACTGCTCAAACATGATTTTGAATTATTATTAGTTTTTATTTATGTATGGTTTGAAGCTAAACATTATCAATAAGTATTGGTTTAAAGTTGATCAAATATGGGCATTTTGAAGTCAAAATTGATCTTACCATGTGAGTGCAGCTAAAATTTTATATAGTGTTTGATCTTTTGGGAAGCACACACATTTTCATTCTTTTGCCCTAAGACCAGCTTTTAAAATTCCCACAACAATTTTTATATATAAAAATACATACATTTAGTTATAATTTTGCCATTGAAAATTAATTTCATGGTTTATGATGTGAAAATTCCATTAAGTCCAGGAAGATCTGTAGAAGATAAGTTTTTTGCATTCAATTGAATCTGACTCCTGTTCTCTTTTTTCATAGAGAAAATTATTTTGCAACCTCTTCTGTTTCTCAGGAATATACACAGGGCTTCACTAAATCTCCTTAGCCAAATGCTCTTCATTTTATTCAAAGGATGAATTGCAAGAAGGAAAGGGGTCCAGTCTGAACCTCATTTTCTCTGAAGGAAATGTAAGAGACGTAACTATCAATTTTACATATAAACGAAGTACAATAACTTTACAAACAACAGACTTTATTATTTAAATGGTAACAGGAGAGATGGCTAAATGCAGCTTAAAGTCTTTCAGTCAGTGCTTTTTCAAAGTGCCAAGAAAATCTTCAAATTCATTGAACTGCACAATATTTATTTAAATTAACACTGAAGACAGAATATCCCATTCAGCAATACAGAATTTTTTGTTTAATTTGCTGCTACCAGTCACTGTTTTATTTAAATGTTTTCAAGCCAACAGAACAAGCATTCACAACTTTCTTTAGTATCAAGTTGTACAACAGAAAAAAAAATTTTTTCACTCCTGTACACGTCAAGTATAAAATTTTCCTGTTCATTTATGTAATAAAGGTCAAAAGTATATGATTGCATTAATTTACATTGCAGCTTAACGCATATAAAATAATACAAAAATTGTATACAAACATCACATAACATTAACAATCCAAAAGAGGCATTTTTCTTTTCCTTTTTTTTTCTTTGTTTTTTAGTGCACTATACACAATAGAAGAGGGAGTCCCATAATGGTAGAAATGGTATAAACACATGATGTCAAAGTTGACAATGAAAAAATATTCAGGGCAAGCTACATCACTTCCGTAAACAAAAATTTACAAAACATCAGCTTCTATAACTAGCTATAACATAATACTGGTATTCACAGTTTAAGATTATTTCACTGTGTTTTCTCCCCAAACTTGCACTTAAATGAAATATAAAAACAGATCCTTTTTTATCAGTTACTTCAGGTAACTTCTGTCATAGATGATGAGTGATTCTGAAAAAGATTTAGAAAAGATTTAGAAAAATGTCAATAGTTAGTGATCAGGATAAGTTTTGTCACAGTTTTGCCAATAAAAATTATATACAGTAGTAGGTTAAATCGGTTAAGCAAAACTTAAGTCTTAGTTTTCTAATTTGTACAATGTCTGGTTTAGAATCCCAAATGGTTCACAATAACCCACTTTAAAGGACCAACATACAATTGGTTATTTGAAGAAGAAAAAAAACACTAGAAAAACAAAAAAAATTCTTGAAAAAGAAAGTGATACCAAAATTCGATCTGAATTGAAAAACATTTGATTCGAATTTAAAACCTCGACCATTAAAAAATTGAAGAACTGTCTCTATAAAAAATTAGAATTCGACCCTTCACCGCTTTAAACCTGCCAAATTGCTGTTTTTGTCTTTGAGGGACCTCCTAGAACCTTTAAGGAGTAGTTCTGAAAATTTTTTGAAAATCAAATTTTTTTGGTGAAAATCGTTCCAAACGTTCAAATGGAATGATTCAATCAAACTATTCTAACGATTTTCATTCTATCAAAAAATGGACCTGTTCAATCGAAAACAGTCCGTTTTCAATTGAAAAAAGACTTTTGAAAAAATGTGATATCGAAGTGTTTTAGCTAGATGTGTGTACTAGAATACAAGAATGTACTAACTAAAATGCATGATGTTTTTAAAGGGAAGTGATGAACTATAACATGGCTAATATATGTATATAACTTTAAATGTATTGGAGATCATTTGTAATGTTGTCTATAAAGTTTGCTCTTGTTGAAACACGAAAATATGCTCTGAGGAATAGTGATGGGCGAATTTATTCGCCTAGGTCGAATTCGCGGCGAATTCCCGCGATTCTCCGCTGGCGAATAAATTTGCGAATCACCAGCGAAATTTCGCTTGGCGGAAATTCGCTGAAAACGAGTCGCGCGTCAGTCGCGCGTCGTTTTTGATGCGACGAAAACGACGCGCGCCGAAAACGACGTAACGCGCGACAGACGCGTGATAAAATCGACGCGCGACAAAATCGTCCCGCGACTCGTTTCGCGAATTTTTCGCCGATTCGCGAATTTCTCTAGAAATTCGCGAATTTTTCGGCGAAGCGAATCGCGGGAGATTCGCCCATCACTACTGAGGAAGTGACCCTTTGAGGACACGAAACACGCCAGCAGCGTAAGAATGGAATTAAAGATGGATGGCTACAGTACTTTTTTGTATATATGATGACACTGTTGCCAAGTGGGATTGGCCTGGAACCCGCGGATGGAATAAGGAAGGAGTGTTCAGACTCCACATTCACAAACAAGAGAAGTTCTGTTTACTAATTCACTTAATTAAGCTAGAAAACTTAGAAAAACTATACACAAATTTTTAAAAGGCCACATCAATACATTGGTCTATAATACTCTAATATTGTTAAATATGTTTATTGCGTGGTTCTATGCCCAAAAAAAAACAATTGATTCAGTCCCTGTTTAATTTATCATTCTTACACTTTGCACATAATATTTAAATCAATTTGATAAAATTAATTGTATAGTCCATTAGGCACACCCTATTTGTAGCACTTATGCATCGTTAAAGCCTACGCCATCTGAATATATTTCGTTCTTTAAAATTACCTGTGCACTTAAAGTCTCCAGAGGACTTTCAACTCTTGGAAAACCCATAAGGGGCACCCCTCTTGGATCTTCAGGCTTCGGTTTAGAATGAGATCCATACAGTCCTTTGAAGTTGTGAACAACACACAGTCCCTAATGATAAAAAAAGTTTTAAGCAAGTTGAATGAAGCAAACAAAAACATATTTCCAAATTGAAGAAATTGTGAATACCCAAATACCAGATTTTATAAATTTGTAAATCTGATGTCTTTATTTGTGTAACTCTAAACCAAACAGAGTAATTTAACACAGCTTGGTTTGTCCTGTCCAGTGCCATCATTTTTACATTAGCCCTACATTTATCATTACTATAAGTTTGTTTACTTATATACCTAAAATGCACCAAGATAAACTGGATTCTAAACATGGAACCTGTGCACATTTTTCTCAAGATCCTTAGGTTACTTTTGAGCAGGTGCAAAAAAAAGAACAGAAGGGCAGATTTACTAAGGAAGGATTTTACCGCAAACTGATTGAATAGTAAATATTTGATTGTAAATAGTTAAATCCAATTCGGTAGGTTTAATCTGGTGAACGAGGCAGTCAAATAAAAATTTAAAGGGCAAGTTATTCGACTGTTGAATATTTGAATAGAATTTTATTCGAACTATTCGATTCAGTCGAATTTTCAAAATTCGATGGTTGAAGTGGTCTTAAAAAATATTCGAAAATTAGAATTAAAATCTTTTTAAAAATTCGTTCAAATTTCGAATCATTCATGTGATTTTGATAAATCTGACCCTTAGAAATAGACAACTTTGTGTTTACTCAGAATACAACATAGCCATATAAACTATATGTATATATATATAAATATATATGTATACACATTCTATTTCTTCTTTTTCAAAATAGTTATACTTACCAAAAATAATGCTATAGCTGTTCCTAGAATAAAACCACCTATGACATCTATGCAGTGGTTCCTGTACTCTGATACACGGTTAAGTCCAGTAAGGAATGCACAGCAAAGCGTGCCAAGACACAGTACCGGTTTCGCTAACCTGCTGCTCTTTGTTTTTATTGTGCTTGTTATGTACATCTGAAAATTATAGAAAAACAATGCATGTCTGACTTTGAATTGTAATAATTTTCAAGTATGCATAAAGCATTATAGATACTTGCACATACACTCATAGATATATACACGCAGCTAAACAAAGAGTTATCTGTTTACTTTTAAAGGAAGAAAGAACAAGACAAATCACTTTTAAAAACACCTAATAAAAAAGTAAAAAAAGTACAGGTATGGGGTCAGTTATCTGGAAACCTGTTATCCAGAAAGCTCCAAATTACGGGAAGGCCTTCATTGATCCGCAGATTCAGTAAAGTGAGGATGTTACTGAACACTGCCTCTTTTGACAGAGTTGACTTCACCACCTCAGACCAGGAGAACTGCAAAAATTAAACTAGATCTTCCTCAATCTTATGTCAGTTAAATCCTATCCTGTCTGCTAAAAATGCATTAAAAGTAAAAAAAAAAAAACGCCTTTTTTTTAATCGGGATTGTCTGCAAAGGTCCTAACAAACTTTTTTTGGCTCAACATTTTTCCCCAGACATTTGAGAACATATGGAGCATTCATTTTACAGTGGGTTTATGTGTAGGGCATAATATCAACTCTTTTGTCTTTATTAAGATTCCTTGTGATAACAAGTGGTAACTTCAAGCATTAGCACCAACATTTTAATAAAGACCTCCATACAACTTTAATGTACTCGCCATATTCAAATTTACCTAAGTGCAAGATCGAATTATCCCTAGGCACAACGAATGCTAGCGCTATGCTTCGCTATGAAATGCTCACACTGCCAAAGTAATGCTAGTGAAAAGTCACCAGCGTATGACGCCCAGGGTGCAAATTCGCATATTAGTGAATTAGCGTAGTGGTAGTGAATTTGAGGCAGGGTGTGCGAAGTGGCTGCTGGCGAAAATTCGCCCATTAGTGAATCTACCCCATAGACTCCATTTTAGTCAAATAATTAAAATGTTTTTTAAATTGTTAGCTTTTTCTCTGTAATAAAAAAAAAACAATACCTAGTATTTGATCCTAGCTTTGCTATACAGTAAATAATCTTTATAAGCGAGAAAACAATCATATTATGTGAATTTAATGTTTAAATTACTTTTTTGTAGTGTTAAGGGATGGAAATCCAAATGACAAAATTCAAAAATTCAAAAAACCCCAGGTCCAGAGAATTCTGGATTTTTTTGTATGTTTTTTTTCTGAAACCAGCTATTTAAAAAATGATCATGGGGCAGGGAAATATATTATGACAGTCTCTTTTTAGTGAATATGTTACATAAGCAAGTATTTATTCAATATATTACAAAGTCTCTGTACATGAAGCAGCTAAAAAAAAAGTTTAATTCATTCTTTTTTATAAAAAAAAATGCTAACCTTCTACCTCAGCATACTTGGCTAGGGAGTGTGGAGCCTTCTTATTTCTTCAGTTCCCTGGCATCCTTTGCATGAGCTATATATACTGTATATCAAAGTTCTAATTTTTCCTGTGTTCGTTGTTTTTTTAAAGTTAGAGTTTCAAAAACCATGAATGTTTGAGATGTAGTAAGCATTAAAAACTCAAACGACTTGAATGCAAAACTTTGGAATCTAAAATCTGTTGTTTATCCTCAGTTCAGGTTTTTACATATTTTGAAATTTGGTAGACTTAAAAATGATGAGTAGAATGCAATTTCACTGCACTCATTGGTTTCCTTTTTAAATGTTTTTAAATTGTGTTTTCAAGATTTATGTTTTTAAATAAATAAATGATTGGTGAGTGAGTTTTTTCAACATTTTCCAGACATTTTTTAATTCTCAAACTGTGATAACTTTGCCTCCATGACTTGCTACTGCAAGTCATGAACAAGTTCCCCAGCTAAATATTCTAGATCAGTGCTCAGAGCAAATTGGCACCCCCTAGTGATTAAACCTTTCTTTGTCTTTTATTTGATAACCACCAAATAAAGAATATTAGTGTATAACCACTAGTCACATGGATAGCTCTTGAGCTACACGGACATGTCTATCTGGGTCACCGGTGTAACAATTCACCAGCAGTCCCCCTAAAATTGTGTGCCAATGTTCTGCCAGCAAGCGAGGTTGTGGTGTTTATAAAAATGGCCTGCAGGTGTCACTGTGCACAGGACTTGTACTGGGCATACACAGGACTTTCTGTACAGTTTGAAAGTGAAAGTAGGAAGTAAGGCAGTTATGTAACGGTTGTATGAATCTGTTAGTAAGGCAGTTATACCCTCCTCATTCTCAGATACCAAAACATAACAAATGGCAATGAGGATGTCTTTTCTACCTCTGCAGCAGCCTGCACCTTTTCTACCAAACCCTGGTGAGCCTACCATACCTTTTACTGCTTGGATCCGTATGTTTGATAATTACATTATTGCTGCTGACCAGGGGAGATTTCTGCAGCTAGAAAGCGTGCTTTACTTATTAATTGCCTGGGAGCAGAGGGACAGTGTATATTCTATACATTACCATTACCTGATGAGTAGTGATGGGTGAATTTATTCGCATGGGGCGAATTCTCAGCAAATTTGCGCGATTCGGCGCTGGCGAATAAATTCGCGAATCGGCAGCGAATGTTCGCCGAAAACGACGCGACGCGCGGTGAAAACGACGAGACGCGCGCCAAAAACGACGCAACGCGCCGAAAACGAATTTTTCACCAATTTGCAAATTTCTCTAGAAATTAGCTAATTTTTCGGCGAAGCAAATCTCGGGAGATTCGTCCATCATTACTGATGAGACTTATGAAACTGCTCTTACTGCTATAAAGAATTTTTTTGTGCCAAAAGTAAATGTGGTTGCTGAAAGATATAAATTCCGCCAATGTGGACAATGTAATGGTGAATCCACAGAACATTTTGTAGCAGCTTTGAGAGAGCTGGTTGTTACCTGTGAGTTTGGGAATGATGAAATGTTAATAGACCAGATAGTGGAAAAAACAAACTCGCATTAGAGAGAGACTGCTCCTAGAGCAAAATTTAACCCTTGCAAAGGCTATTACAGTTGCTAGCCAAATTGAAACAGTTGTGACAGAGGCTAAAACTCTCAGTCAGGGAACTGCTGTGAATGTACAGATTGTGAATTCAAAACTGTGGCCTAATAATGAGCAGTCACAGCAAAATACAGTGCTAAGGAAAGGGATTCACTGCAAAACCATGCAGCAAATACAAATAAAAAATACTGCTTTTGCTGTGGTTCAACACAACACCTTGCATACTATACTAGATGTCCTGCCAGAGTGCTGCAATGCCGCAGATGCTGAAAGGTTGGTCACTTTTCTGGGGTCTGTTGTAGTTCTGCTAAAGATGTTCATGAAGTCGCTACTACAAATGTTACAGTATTAAGTGTGGATAAAGCTGGTACATTTCTTCCAGACAAGTTTAAATGCACTGTCAATGTCAATGCTTCTTCTGCTGAAAAGGGACACTCCATTAACTTGATGCTTGATACAGGTTCAGCGGTTTCTATACTACCAAAGGATATTTTCTTGAAATACTTTGCCAAAGAGACACTTGTTGCACCTGCCCCTGAGACTGGTCAGGATCCAATCCCTGTGCTTGGTTGCTTGCCAGGGACTGAACAATTTGAATCAAATACTACAAAATGTGACTTTTACATTGTGAATAAGGGTACTGCTATACATGGAAGGGATCTCTTTGCTGCATTAAACCTACAATTAGTGGATGGTCTCATTACTACAGCACCAGTACCTGCCACACACCCAGTGTCTACAATTTCACCACTTCAACCAGAATCATTTCCTGATACAGCATGGGAAAAACTTGCTATTGATATTGTTGGCCATTTTGCAGATGCTCCTATAGACTGTAGATTTGCTATAACCTTGATAGACTATTACAGTAAATGGCTTGAAATTGCATTTGTTTCTCATGTAACATCAGCTACAGTAATATTATTTCTATCTACAGTCTTTAGCAGATAGGGAAATCCAAAGGAGTTTATATCAGACAATGGACCACAGTTTGTCTCGTATGAGTTTGAATCCTTTCTGAGAGAGAGGAATATTGTGCATAGGAAATCTTCAGGCTCCAGGGTAATCTGTCGTCCGGATCGCTACAACCGAACAGTTTGCTGTCTACCTGGTGCCAG
>CM044432.1:103351823-103362334 GCA_024363595.1 Xenopus borealis
GGACAATCTAAATTTACTACACCACTTGAAGTGAGACACCAGCAAGGACCATACACATATTAACTGTCTGATGGACGCATTTAGAATGCAAGTCGTCTTGCTTCTGCTAGATGTGACTTTGGAGACATTCCATTTGATGAAGGACATTTTCCTACACCTGATGCCAACTGCAATAGGCCTGAAGAAAATTAACCTATAAGGTGTAGTGAGAGAATCAGAAAATTACCTGCATGGACCCAGGACTATGTCATGTGAAGAATGTATATGATTGCTTTAAGATGCATTGTTGTTGTTTATTACATCTGTCCAATTGCTTTCCTACTATAGGGGGAATATGTGGTGTTTATACAAATGGCCTGCTGGTGTAATTGTGCATACACAGGACTTTCTGTACAGCTTGAAAGTGAAAGTAGGAAGTAAGGTAGTTATGTAACGGTTGTATGAATCTGTTAATAAAGCAGTTATACCCTCCTCATTCTCGGCTACCAAAACATAACAGAGGTGAAAAATCTCCCCCTTCCCTGCTGCCTGCTATTAGATTTTGGTGCAATTGCACCCCACCAGCACTCCCAGAAGTTATGCCACTAATCTAGGGTACAGTAGGTATATAAAGTTCAACATACTGTAGCTATTTCCAGAGAATATAGAAATTAATGATGAGATCATGTCGGAGTATAGATTTGGGTGGTAAGTGTGGCCTTCCAAAAGCTTGAGAAATACCTTCCATTCTAGGAAATCTAATGAACTAGGAACAAGAAAACAAATGTTCTTGCTAATTATGCCAGTTGTTTTCCAAACACTGCATCAAGGAACTTGAATTAGGGCTCTTACACACAAGCTGTTCTCCACTGGAGCTCGGGAGTATTCAGTTTTTTTCAATGGGGCTGTACTCACACAGGCACAAGTAGACTCCAAACGCAGGAAAAATGCAGCAGGTTGTGTCTCAACCTGTGTGAGTAAAGCCCCATTAAAAAAACTGAATGTGTCTACTCCTGTGCTCCCCTGCAGCTCTAACGCATAAGGAAAGCAGCGGAGCACAGCTTCAAACGCTCGTGTGTAAGAGCCCTCAGACTCTAGTTGAGATGTATTCATATATTAACTCATTTGTAGCAATTAAGCTCTTCCTTGTATCTGGTTCTTTGTTGTTATCAGACACATTGTAATATACATGCTTGCTAATAAAATATAATCAGTTGTGTGTTGGTCTTCCTAAGGACAGTGTGATGAGATCAATTAACTCCATTATTAATTATATCATTTACAGATTATTCATTACTTGTTTGTGCATTGAATACATCTCATTTTAATAAAATGCACACTTTAACAAAAATGTACACTGATTTACTACCTAGATTTTTACTGGCTAGTTTAGAAAATTTCCACTAGAGGGCAGCATATTCTTATCAAAAAGGTTTATTATAACCATTGATTTTAAAAACAGCCATTAAAATGTACCTTGTGTAGCTCCCTTATATTGTAAAGAAATAATTTGCCGACACTCTTATGTTTAATATTGTGTGAAATCATAAGAGCCTGCATCCATTCTGCAAACCCATGTGATGTATTCTCAATATTTCTGAATATGTTTGGTATTTTATAAATATAGGCATGTAACCACCCTAGCATAGAAAATTATAAGGAAAAAAAAGCTCTGCAGACTTCATTAGCATTATCTTACTATCTAATAGCAGCAACTTCAGTGGTACACACTTGCACTGCACTCCTTACCGTTGTATATAATGCAGAGTAAATACTTAAAGCAGCATGCTTGGATGGAAAAGACCTTCTTGCTTTCTCAATGACTTCAGGGTCCCCAGTGCAGATATTTGCATTGTTCATAAACTGATGGTGAATGAGACAGTCTGATCCAGTGTAGTTTGGTTTGCACACCGTCAAGAAATAAGGAGTCAGGTTTCCTGTTACTACCTGGCCTGCATTTACGAAAATGTCCGTGGCAAAAAGTCCAAACGCAAAAACACCTGTGAAATATAAAAAGAAGGCATGAGTTAACCTTGTAGTGACATAGAGTATAACACATAAGATGTTCCTACACACACCAAGACAAAAAGGCCAATCCACCCTATACTGCTCTTTTCTGCTCTGTGTGAACTGACAGATATGGCATCTGCCTGTCAGCACAGTTTTGGCAAAGAAAAGTATGTCATTTCAAACCCAAATCTGTGCATGCTGATACACCGACGTGCTACAGAAGGGGAGCAGAAGAAATCGGTTTGGCTATCTGCGTTTCTATGCAGGAATGCTTGCATTGTCTATGTAGGGACCTGTTATCCAGAATGCTCAGAATATTGGATTTTCCAGATAACATATCTTTCTGTAATTTGGATCTTCATACCTTTAATTTACTAGAAAATCGTGTAAATTTTAAGGATTAATTATATCTTAGTTTGGATCAAGTGCAAACTACTGTTTTATTATTACTGAGAAAAGGGAAGTTGTTTTTAAAAATTGGGATTATTGGATTATAATGGTGTCTATGGGAGACAACATTTCTGTAATTTGTAGCTTTCTGGATAATGGATCCCATACCTGTACTGATAATCTACTGATAACCCACACCATTAGAGGGCTAGTTCAAATTTAGCACGAGGAAGATACTAGATTTTGGTCTAAGTGAGACAATGGAATATCTATAAATAAAGAAACATACACATTCAAGCTAAAAACATAGTTTGGTTAATTAAGGGTATGTACTTAAATAAAAAGATTAAGCAATGTAAGAGCTAAAGTCTGATGATGATGATGATGGCTGAGCTGGCTGTAGAAAAAGGGACAAGACCGCATGGCTCCAATGACCTTTATACTTTAACACAGTGCCATCTTGTGTACACTGTGAGAACTACAAGGGATTACATAAGCGCAAGGCCCCATTTAGGCATCCAAACTATTAGTGATGTGTCTAATTTTCACATGCATACACAAACAAGAGCACACCTAGAGAAATCAAATGCCTTGGTGCTGGATAAGAAAAGTAAAGATTGAAAACAATTGTAATAATTGTAAAGAATATTAAACATAAGAGTGTCTTAATAACAAAATAAAAGAGTTTTTATTGCAAAACCAATGTTTTCATTCACATAGAGTGACCTTCCTCAAGTGGCAAGTGAACCACTCCTTAAAAACATAAGAAATGGCACCAAAATAAGAAAGGTAGCTGTGGCAAAAATAAAATACGATAGAGACTGACAACTCTATGGAATACTACCTGTCTCGCTGTATGGTATACTGCAATACATGCTCTATGGTATACTGCAGTACATATGTTTTGGTATAATACATTCCAGACTCTATGGTAAAATACATCAATATTGATAATCAAAAAAAAAAATGTAAGTGAACGTTCAGCCAATGATTCTCTTTTTCAACCAGCTGCTGTTTCGAGCACTTTTTGCAACCCATAGTGCAACAACTGAGTTCCTGGAGGAAAACACACATCTCTTTAGCCTGATCTAGCACCTCACTATACCGGGCTCTTGGTTGGTTACTATGGATGTAAGCAGCTTTTACACCATCATTCCCCATCAGGATGGAATCCAAGCATATGCTAAAGCTCTGATTAAATTTCAGCATGGCCTTCCACCTGTATAATTTTTATTTGAACTATTAGATCTTGTTCTGTCACACAACTATTTCATATTTGAGGACACCTATTATTTCCAAATGTTTAGGATGTTGATGGAGTCAAATGTTGCTCCTTCATTTGTCAACATTTACATGAGTGGATTTGAAAGGCACATTTTCCCCCACATAGGTGCACTTATTGTATTCTATATGTGGTACAATCTCTTCCTTATTTAGCATGGTACTGAGGATAAGCAATTTGTTGAACACCTTAACTTCTTGTCTTCTCCTGTTAAACCCAGTATTGGTATTTTCATCACTATTACTAAGCTAGGCACTTCTCTATATAGGAAGCCCACAGATTGGACCACCATATTAAATGCCAATTCCCATCATCCTCCTAGCACATCCAGAGTGGTCCTCTATTCACAAATCCAACAGGTTATATGCAACAACTCAGTACAACAAGCAGCAGAGATCCAGCTCACTGAATTGGCAGATCAGTTTTTGTCAGAGGGGATATTCAGACTCATTAATAGACTAACATATGTCTACGGCCAAACTTCTGAGACAAAATGATCTCCTGTACAATAAGGATGACAACACACATGTTGATCCACCGTTGATGTTTGCAAGCACTTTTTCCACAACCACCCATATTTGAGACACCTTTACGCAGTGCTACTTTGCCACATGCCCGGGTACTGAAGGTTTGTGCCTTGTTTAATTAGGGGCTTATAAAGTGCTCAGATGGCTATGCCAATAATAATGGTGACTACCAGTCTTTATATATCTGTCTGTGAGCTCTAAGTATACTTAAAGCTGTACTATTCAGCACTGCCCATAATATATATTTGTGTGGCCTGTTACACTAGAGTGCTGTGCATATTAAAGAAGAACTAAACCCTAAAAATTAATATGGCTAAAACTGCCATGTTTTATATACTGAACAAATTGCACAAGCCTAAAATTTCAGCTTGTCAATAGCAGCAATGATCCAGAACTTCAAACTTGTCACAGTGGGTCACCATCTTGGAAGGTGTCTGCAACACTCACATGTTCAGTGGGCTCTGAGCAGCTGTTGAGAAGCTAAGCTTAGGGGTTGTCTGAAATTATCAAGCAGAAAATGAAGTTTGTCTGTAATATAAGCTGATGCAACAGGGCTGATTGTTAAAGTCTGATGCTAGTTGCACTGGTTTCTGAGCTGCCATGTAGTAATTTTCTGTATTAATTACAAGTTCACAAACTGACTTCCCCTTTAAATTTTAATTCGACCACCTTCTTTGCCAGATTAAACCTACCGAAATGGGGATCATTACCTAAGATTGAATATAAAAAATTTGATCGATTGTTTAAAAATCGTTAGAATATTCTATTCAAATATTGGAACGATCGATCGAATTTTCTATATTCGATCATTCGAATTGCGGTAAAATCCTTCGAATTCGATAGTTGAATTCATAGGATTTTACCTCCCCACTATTCCCTGGTCCCTTAGGGGCAGATTTACTAAAGATCGAATTTCGAATGAAAAAAAAAAAAATTCGAAATTCGATCTTTAGTAAATCTGCCCCTAAGTGTCTTTCCCCACTAATGCCCACTATAGATATAGATAGCAATGAGGTAGAGGTGTGCACTGGATTAGGAAAATATGTGGTCCAGTTCAAAAGGAGTAGTCAGGTACAGTAGGTACTATGGGGGTAATGTAATTAAAGGCACTAAGTTTGCCCAGGGACAGTAACCCATAGCAACCAATAAGATGCTTCTTTTTAAACAGGTGACCAGTAAATGTTACCTGCTGATTGGTTGTTATGGGTTATTGCCCCTGGGCAAACTTAGTGCCTTTTATTACATTACCCCCATAGTACCTACTGTACCTGACTACTCCTTTTGAACTGGACCACATATTTTCCTAATCCAGTGCACACCTCTACCTCATTGCTATCTATATCTATAGTGGGCATTACCAAGTAGTAAGACAAATGGTCCACCTGGGCAAGCTGATGCCCTTGGTTGCCCTGCCAGTGCTGTGGACAGATTGGTATCGTACACTCTATGTTGGCTATGCAGAGCATGAACAGTACCAGCCTAGTCTTTATACAAAGCTATTAAAAATGTGTTTACCCACCTTTCCAGTATTTACAACATAACTTGTTTTAGTGCTGTTTAATAATTTAACTGTTTGCTGTTTTTTGTATCAATTTTTTTCCTCTAGGCTCACACATTATAAGGACACTTCACTTTCTATATTTGTTTTCTTTTTTTCATTGTCAGTATTGGTGTATTTTACCATAGAGTCTGGGATGTATTATACCATACAGTGTGTATTGCAGTATACCACAGAGTGAGCAGTGTACTATAACATAGTGTTGGCAGTCTCTATGGTTTATGGTTTCCTTAGTTACCCGTATAATTTTGTCGATATTTTTTGTACTATGAGTATGTATTGCAGTATACAATAGAGCATGTACTGCAGTATATCATAAAGCATGCCATTTACTATACTATAGAGTTGACTGTCTCAATGGAATAATTCTTTTGTATTGAGTGTTTTTAAGGAGTGGGTCACTTGCAGTTTTGTTTTTTTGTACCTGAGGAAGATCAATCTATGTGACAGAAACATTGAATTTTCAATAAAAACCTTTTTATTTTGCTTTTAAGACCTGTGAATGTGGTATTATTTGTTAAAAATATATATACACGTTACTAAAAGGTGTAGCCATACAGTTAAAAGACTGAATTTCTAGCTGCAGCTCTGTATCACTGCCCTATCTCTACACGTTTCTAGTCTTGGATGCCGGCAGAATAATGAGAAAGTAGGCTTAATTCAAAATCTGTGATACTGTGGAGAGTGGCAGTGAATGTGCAATACTGAATACATTATTAATTACATTTCAAGAGAGATCTAGCACTGCCCCCATAGGAAGCATATCTGACTGGGTTAATGCTCATTTCATGCCTAAAGGCATTTCCGTAAACTACATCCTACATTGTATCAATGGCAGGATGCCAGACATCAATTCATGATCACAGAAAAGCTGATATTCAAGGACATTTCAAAGTTACATAAATGGACTCATGTTTGTTAAAGTTAGCATTCAGTCAGACTTTTGTCTAAGAAAATGCAGGACAGGCTAAGTATTAAGTATCTTTTATGCTGTGTCTGTTGGAGTTAAAATAACAAATATTGGGCTTGAATTTGTCAAAATCTAACAAGCATAAAATCATTGTTTACTGTAATATACTGAGACGGTAGGGACAGTCCTGTGGATCCAGTCACTGAATCCAGAAAGGCTCACTCCTCTAAATCACCCTTTTCTAAAAATGTAATACCACCTTGAATAACAACCTGGGCTAAATATTTTTCTCCATTTGGGCCTCCAACTGGGTAGTTTAAAAGTACTTTTACATAATTCTACCTGTATATATTCCATTTTAAATAATGCTTCTCTTGGCCTTTGCATAAAGGCTTAGTCCTACAGCTTCCTATAAAATGTATATTTGGGGTCAATTCCATCATTAAATCACCTAGAAGCAAGACACTTTCATAATGTTCTCCAGAGCCTACAACTTACCCTGATCTACAACTCTAATCTACAACTCTGCCCAGAATTAGAGTTATAAATGTCAAGAACTAAATACTTGAAATTATAGTGTTGAATGGAATGCCAAATGCACCATCTCATTATCTAAAACAAACTAGGGGCCATAAAAATGTTTTGGAGGGCCATATCTGGCCCGTGGGCATCCAGTTGGATGGTCCTCATCTAAAAATAGATTTAACAGTCACATTACACACAGTCCTTATATTTCCCCTCACCAATAATTAATCTTATTTCAATAGGTTGCCCAACTGTTCAAACTGAACTTCATGATTCTTTGAATAAATGCTCCTTCCAGAATAGAAGAATGAATGAAATACCTGCTTGTTGTACCTACAGTAGGTGACTTGTTAGTACATCAAGATGAAAATTCTTTATTGCAAAAGATAAAAGGAAATACTCAAGTATCTGGATATCTAGTATAGAGAAATCAAAGCGCAACAGGCTATAAAATGAGAAATAATAGGATAATGACAGAGAAATAAAAAATAATTCTTATAGGTCAATAAGCATCACTGAAGCAGTGTCTTTAAGCAACGGATTCTTACCAATAAAACGTATAATCCTCCGGATGAATGGATTCAGGTAACAGCACTCCCCTGTCAAAATCATTTTTTCTTGAATGATCAGATTTTCTCTAGTAGATTTTATGAAGTAGGTAGTCACCTCACCAATAAAAATCTAAAAAAGATAGGTGTTACTAACAAATCAATCAAAAATTATACATGAACTATACATGAGATTACAGGATGTAAATACACTTGGTTTAACAATACAGCACCATCAGGGTTGTATACTTAAAGCAATAATTGAAATCTTTCCTCAGCTCTCAAGGACCAGCGGCCCAGTTAGAATACAATAGAATTCTGCAGTGTGACTCCTACCTGATGTGTAAATCTGACTCCATGTAAACACACTATTTCTACAACAATATATTTTTCATCCTGATGTTCGAATTATAGCGCAATATCATTATGCCAAAACTATACAATGATCTCAATTTGTAAGATGAAAAGAGATTTGTAGCATTCTCATTGGTGAAGACATAACATGTATAAGGTAAATTATATGCCTTGGTTAAAATATCGTTTGTTACATTCAGTACTGTTGTATGAGTGATGTTTTGACTCTGCATTAGTAAGCAAATCCAGATCAGAGGAATGCTGACATTTGTTGTATTGTAGTCAAACTAGTGTTCTCAGTAATATTCTTATTTGTATACAGTATGTTTTGCATGGTATAGAAGACATATGAATAGTATTAAAAATATGAAACTAAGCTGGATACAACAGTGTATTGTTTAAATAAAGTTATTTTAGGATATTTTCTGTTGCTGTTCTTGCTTTTCTATTCTCTTATTGCCAAAAGCCCTGACCTATCCCTTTGATGTTGTTTCCAACAGACTCAAATCAGGTGCACATTTTTTAATATTCTGTCTGGGAAGTAACACGAGTAGACACAAGAGTATAGCCAAAACAACCTTTCACACCTCCTGGATATTTGGTGAGCTTGTGGAGCTCCAACCACATGTTCTTCATTTCACTGTAGCTCACAGGTTAAACAGGTTTGAGGGTCCTGCCTCAAACCTGCTTGCGGCAACAGAAAGGGACGATGGTGCTCCAGAAACATCATGTATAGAGATCCATAATAAAACATTGCTATAGGATTACTGCACCTTGATTACTGCAGAGTGTGTTGAAGATTGGCCTGTGTATGGCTGTCTATAGCGATTCATTCTGTTCTACATAGACTTTACTAAATATACTCAATAAATTGTTAATACAATTTAGCAGTATAATAACTTACAATTGCAGTTGGGGTTGCTGCCAAGACACAGTACAACACCAGCGGGGAAATAAAACTTTCATCCTCAGTCCCTGGATATGGTTTCATAAGATTCCCATCTTGGCAGAAAAATCCTTGTATGTGTACTTGGAAAGTATCCGTGCACTCGAAATAGTAAGAAAGCAGAACAGTCCCAGCCATGATAACGAGCTGAAAATAAAGCATGGTACATTACAAACAGATTAACAGACGTATCTTCTCTTGAGAACAATTCCCATGGGCAGGTGCTTTTCCCATCATTCAGATACTTTCCATGACAGAAGCAGTTGCGTTAGTACGTTCACAAATGCCATACAAGAGCTGTTGCATAAGCCTTTCGGCAAACAGCTTTGATGAAAGCCTCTAATCGAACTTAGCCTTTACTCTGCCATACAGACAGATATGTGCATTTATCAGCCACTTCATCAAAGGGCATTTGAGTGTCATTTAGGATATCCAGATCAATAGAGCTACTGGCATTGCAGCTGATTTAGACATCAGAAAACAATGCAAGCTCCAGTTCTGTGGCTCAGACAGCATAATTCTGCAGTCACATTATTACAAATATATGCATATAGGCCAATGAAAGAAGAACTATCGGAAGTTATGTTAGCAATTGAATTATCTCAAATACCTTTAGACCTTTGCAAAAAAAAAATCGAAAAACCAAACCTGAAACAAAATAATCTTTCACTTCTAGAATAAATGTTACACCACATTATAAAAAAATGGGGAGGGGTAAAACGTTGGTTTAACATAATAATACAATACAAGGGTATTTATGTATATATTTGTTAACTAGATACAGGCATGTATTGAATATAAGTAATTCAGAAAACATATAGATATACCATGTCCTGGATGAATAAAAATTTTAAGTCATAGATACCGGCCTGCATTTATCCTATAACTTCCTCCCACCCTTGGGCTAAATGTCTTGCCTACACAAATAATGTTATAGTCTGACATATTGGTTAGTATAAGTCTGAAACTTTGAGTACAAAGGAGACAAGTTGCAATTAAAATAAATTTGTTAGTTAACAAGGACCAGACAGTTTCACATGCCTACAAAGGCTGATGGGACAGATTTATGTGTTATGGGTAGTGATGGGCGAATTTATCCGCCTGGGGTGAATTCGCTGTGAATTTGCGCGATTCGCCGCAGGCGAATACATTTGAGAAACCCCATTAAAATTACGCCGGGTGAAAATTTGCCAGTGTCTCGTTTTAGACGTGGACGTCCGTTCTTGGACACTGGCGTTCGTTTTTTTCTCCAAAATAAGACACGGCGGCGTTTCAGAAATGTTTTGCCGTCTCTCTAATTTCTCTAGAAATTTGTGAAAAATTTGGAGAAATGCCACAGATTCTCCCATCGCTAGTATTGGGCCAGATTTCTACATAGATTTATATTGAGTTCTCATGAGATACATTTCTCTTGTTGAATTAAATCTGGCAAATTGGCTGGTAATGTTTAAAGTAATCCTTAACAAAACAGTCTTTATGTTG
>CM044432.1:103368992-103384847 GCA_024363595.1 Xenopus borealis
AAAAAAAAAAAAAAAGCAGCAACTTCTTCACAGCAAATATACAAAAACATTTTTGTATGGAATAGGAAATGGCCCCACGCCCTATGCCTGGAAACACCCTAGGGCCCAACGATTGGAACAGAATCGAGGCAATGCAGGCTGTCGGATTGCAGGACCACATCAACGAACAGATTCAGTCGCAATCTGACGGGATTTTAACCCTCCCCAATTAACAATTCATGCAGTTATCGATCAGGGAAGCCCATCAGAGTGCCCCACACACGAGCCAGTAAGCTGCCGACTAGGTCTGTCGGCAGCTTTTATCGTATGGGAGCCATATGTGGTACAACATAATTCATTGCACATTGGGTCTTCCAGTGCTTTAATGATGGCCCTAGTCTTGCAAAAGGCCTGGCACTGCATTTTAAATTGACAAATTGTCCAGGGTAATGTCATGGTAGGTAACCAGACAAATGACAAGATACTGGGGTATATTTATCAAAGAGTGAAGTTAGAGATTGCCACGGCCTCTAGAGTGAAATTCCGCCACTCTCCATTCATTTCTATGGGATTTTTAAATGAATATTTATCAGTGGTTGAAAGTGAACGTTCATAAATACGCCTTTCAAAATCCCATAGAAATGAATGGAGAGTGGCAGAATTTTACTCTAGAGGGTTGTGGTGATCTCTAACTTCACTCTTGGATAAATATACCCCACTGTATCTTTGCTAGGTATGGATAGTAAAAGGGCTGTTGGAATTCAGTATTTTTCAGTTGTTATCTAGAACAATCACATTATGTTCTTTGCACTCCATGTTTGAGATAAGTGCAGTACAAGCGAAGAAGCAGGCAGCATGCCTTTGTTTTGCACATTACAAAGATTTAACTTTCCCAATACAATTTTGGGTCATTCAAAATGCTCAGAATAAGGAAGTCATTTAGCTGAAGCTAATATTACTTGGGTGATTACAGAACTGAATGTGATCTTTTTTCCTGTATAACAGCATGCAGCAAAAGTGCCCTTAATAGCTAGATTAAATCATAACTCCACACTTTTTCCAGCTTACTCAGAACATGATCTTATTAACAAAGCGAGAGTGTGAAACAAGTTCAATAAAAGTCGAGTCTACTAACTATATACAGTAGTGAAAATAAAATGGCTTTTAACAGAATTAAAACATGAGAGTCAGCCAAGCATTTTGGCAGTAACCAGGCAGTCATATATCTGCATGTCACAGCGGCTGCTATCACTTCCAGGAAACAGAGAGAAAATTCAATAAACCTTTCATCATAAAATCCATCACAAATTTCCAACATCAGAAACTGCTGTGCAAAGAAAAGTAAAAATCATCACAAGGGATGAATGTCACAGATTTATCATATGCTTGGCTTTGGTAAAAACTGTGTTGCTATGGGCTTTTAAAATAAAATTTTAAAAGTCTTTTCAGAAGATAAATTTGTTTAGTAGTATGTACTTACTGTATATCGTATCATGTTGGATTTTTTGTGTAATTTTTTTCTAATTCATTTAGGATGTTTAAGTGGGTTTATTCTGATTATTAATTTACAGTTGCTAATAAAAAGGTTTCATAAGGGTCCAACGGAGTACATTTAGTAGCATAAGATACATTTATTCTCCCTTTAAGCCTTTAGGAATAACAATGCCTTTAATGTATGTTTAGTTATGTACTGCAGCACCAGTGGGGACACTTTATAATGTAAACATGCAGATATCACACTCTCTGGCCAGTATTGTATTTAGATGTGGTGCCACCTTAAGCACCAGATTGCAGCTTGCACCTTGTTGCAGAAATGATCATGTGTGTGCATGTCAGATGCACAAGGTATGACATAATTTCCACTGTGTGATGTCAGATGCACAAGGTATGACATCATTTCCACTGTGTGATGTCAGTGGTAACTCCTTACTCCTAACCCCTAAATGGGCTCTTCTCACTTCTCACCCCCAAGCTTATTCATCGGTTTTGCCCACAAACCTCTAGTGGTGGCTAGGTAATTTTTTTTATTTTAAAGCTGTCACCTAAGACACAAGCCCTCTGGCCTATAAAGATATGGCACTGTCTCCAGATCTTCCTATAGCCAGAGGCAGAATATGAGTGGTACCAGGACACGCATTAGCTTTGTATGATCAACATGATTTAATAGTTTGTCTGTTACGTCTTTTAATCTACACAGATGTTATCATTATGACATAAAATTCTCAGGTCCACAAAACAGTTATTTACAGCAACAAGTGCTATTCTGTTTAGTGGTGCTGTATAACAGAGTAGAATTGAAAGGGTCCAGCTCATCACTTACTTTTGGCACTGGAATATCAGGAACTCATCAAATAAAAGATACATCTTGAAAGAACTGGTAATTACAACTTCACAGTAGACCTGCTGACATTTTAATGTATATGAGAAATCATTATCTACATGCAATTTTTGCAAGAGAAGCAGAGTGCACTCTAGTTTTTTAGCTATATTGTGCAGTGACATGGTATATGATGATCAGCCATCTTAAAGTATATCTATAAGCCAACACTGGGGTGCATGTACTGTGCCAACTCAGGCCAAAATGCTTACAGAAGAGTTTTTGTGCAAAAATACATGTTGTATGTACACACTGAAAGGGATTTTCTCCCACTGGTGTTTTTTTCCACTGGAGGAGATAGCGCCAACTGTGCCATTAACAAGTATAAAGAGTATAAAACTGATTTATTTGACAAATTCAGATCCTTCAGTGACCTTTATCAGGACCAAGTGCAAACAAACACGTTTTAATTTTATTTTATTACCTTGGCCACATGAAACATCAACATGTGGAGAACATTTGTCAATATAGCAACTGACAAAAACTATCTTGTCATTACTTCCCCCTCAAGGTTGTAGCAATCTCTTCTGACTAAGGAAGACAAAATATTGGGCAATATACACAAAATATTGGGCAACATACTGTTAAAATACATCTGAGTATACTGGAATCAACTGATCCTGTCATTGCAAAAAATAATTTAATAAGTTAGCGTTAGATGTGTTGGAGTACCTGCTCTCTCTGTACTAACATTGTATACTGTATGATAATGGCACAGTTAATAGTTCATGGTAAATATGTTTTATGGAATCATTTGATGCATCAAAATACATCTAGTGGAAAAAAGTAGTATGATACGCATAATTTTGAAACATTTAAAGTGATTTTTTTCATGATTTTTATGGTGTAGTTTTATTTCTAAATTACATTAACAGTACAAATGATTCCCTAAACCATATAAAATTGTATTCTTGAACCAACAAGAGTGTTTTAGCTGTTATATTGGTGTGTAGGCAGCCATCTCAGTCATTTTGCCTGGTCATGTGCTTTCAGAAAGAGCCAGTGCTGCAAAATGAAACTGCTTTCAGATAAGCTTTTGTTTCTCCTACTCATTGTAACTGAAGGAGTCACAGAAAGACTTTAAGGCTATGGGCACACAGGCTGTTGGCTCTGGCTGTTGTCAGCCTGTGTATTTTTGCAGGCTGAAAGAAGCAGATAGACTCAGTACCCTGCTCCATTGATTTGAATCAACCCGTATGTGGCAGAGACACTTAAAGCAGTTATTCTTGATAGATAATACAGGAAGTGTATTTTTATTAAACATGGATATACATGACCTCATCAACAACTATATTATGCAATCTATAGTAATAGTGATGAATAGTAATAGCACATAGTGATGGTATGACACCAAAATGTGCACCTGGGCAAAGAAACATTAGGGAATATATTTACCGTATTTTCCAGTATCTACTAGTATTTCTGCATCCCCATCTGCACTACTTTACATCGGTAATAGTGATGGGCATATTTATCCAGTTTCAATTTGATGCGAATTTACTACTTTCCCGCGAAACGGTGAAAAAATCACGAAACAGATTTTGGTACCAGCATAAATTTACAGGCATCAAAATTGATGCCAGCTACAATTTATTGACACCGGAGACCATTTACTGGCGTTAGTGTCCAATTTTTTGGAATTTTCGCAGCAGTTTAAAGAATGTATTCACCCATGGAGAAATGCTAGAATTAGCCGCAAATTTGTCCCTGGTGAATAAATTTGCCCATCACTAATCGGTAACATTATAGAAGCATTACACAAGGGATGTTATATGGTAGACTATATATTATTATTAATGCATGCATTCTGCTGGAGTTTACTGTACAGTCTCTAACATGACAACATACATGTGGGGTTGATTGACCAATCCTACTGTAGTGTTCTATAATTTAATACAGTCATTAATGCAAAAAGGCTTGGAAAAAAAAATGAATGCCAATAAAAAGATTTTTGACACAGAAGAAGGATTTGGATTCAGTTAATTATTTGGTTATATCTGTACCCCTGGATTCAGAAATTCGACCAAACCCTTAAAAGCAAGGTTTGGTGCATCCCTAGACCAAACCATAATTTTATCATCTTGTGTTGTTTGATCCACTGGTCATATCACATATAAACAAGAAAAAAATAAACCATGGAACACCCAGTTGCTACAATCATACAGCATGTATGTACCAGATATGTGTAGGTTAACATGGTAATCATCCTATATATTGAGTGATTTATGTATACACCCATATGAATTTAGGGCAGCAAGACATTTCAGAATGCAGAATTGCACAGACTCTCAATCTGCCCACATGCTCTATGAAGCCTGCAAGTTAACTGGATTCCCACATTTATACATTTTTAACACATAGGTTTTTTTTTTACTAAAATTTGTTTCTCATTATTTTAGTAAAACAACTTCAGCTAAACTTCCATCCACAATTGTATCTTATTTATGAATAAATTAACTCAAAAAAAATCTGGGTTGGGAAAACACTTGATAAAATCTTAAAAAAAGATTTGACACCTGAAAACTCAGATTTTGTCGGATTATAATTATTATTCGTATTATTGTACAAAGCCTAGTGCAGATCATATCTTCCAGTTGTAAAAGGGACATTTGTCATTGACTTTTACAGTACATGACCTTGACAGGTTTGAGATGGATTATTTTTTAATTGGACTTTTAGCAGCCTTGGGCTATAATAAATCTCTTTAGTAAATAACCCCCATAGTGAATGCTTATATTCTTTAACTGTGTTTTGGCAGATCTTTCATGCTTAATTATTTTACTTCTGATTTAAACTAGCAGCCATGGTGTGACAAAATTGGAAATATTGTGAACATTTGATTTTTCTTCCATGAATTCTATAATGATTTGTTGATTCACAGTGTCCACTTTTTCCACAGCATGGAAGTTCCTTTGTATTCAAAATATTTGTTATTTTATTTCCACTAGAATAAGTAAGTTATTTTTGCCAATTAACAGCAAAGAATACAAAAAAAATTGAAGACTGCCAAAATATATTGCATAACATGAACAAGGAACAGGTGGAATTAAATAAGCAATTACAGCTGAAAATAATTGTTTTCACAAATTTAGACATAATCATGATGCCTATATTTATTGCTCCTCCATCCCCACCTGTTTTTTTTTTGTTTTGTTTTTGCTGCATTTGGGAATTTTAAGTCAATAATATGCAAAATGAAATATTTTTTCTATTAAAGGAGAAATATAGGATAAGTGAAACTCGCCTGATCTTGTAGGCAATATTGAATAATATACAGTGCTGGTTTCACTCTGGGCTAAAAATTAATATTATCTTTTAAAATTTAAATGGAACTCCCTGTAGATCTGCTACAGCTGTGATCCCTGTTTCAAAAAAGGTATTGGCATGTCCTAATGATCACTGCCAGAAGCACAGTAGGAAGTTGCTAGCCAATTACAGCCCTGCTTTCACACAAGCAAAGACAGGCTTCAGTTCTCTATCAGGTTAGCCTAGCTGCTGACTGGATCCTATGACACAGTGTTGCTTAGGAAAGGAGGCATTAGGAAGTGGAAAAGATGGCTGGGACTAGTAGGATATTTGCAGAAATTTTCTATAAATCAACCCCAAACACTATTTATTTTTAGTAGTGCAGTATGCTTTATATGATTTTTATCACATTCCCCAATAGCTATAGCAAAGCTATAAATAGAGCAAATTAATTTGATACCAAAGAAGGAAGGGAATGAGATACATTGTCCCCTTTGAGAATTCTCAAGAGCTATATCAACTGCTTTACCATTTAAGTCAATGTAAAGTTGGCCATGCATGTACTAATAATTCTAACTATGGTTCACACAATTATTGGTGTGTTTGTGGTGCCATGACTGATAACTTATCAGGTATAAAAATATTTCCTTTGTTGATGTACAGTAGCATATTGGCATGGTACATCGACAGATGAGGAAGTGAAGAGAAGAGGCAGCTAATTTCACATACTGCTGTTCTGGTCGTTCAAGCATTTAGAATGGGAATGGGAATGGGAAAAAACTTTGAAAAGAATCAGATTTGCCTCTGTCATTGTGACTTTTTTTCCATCAGAAGCAAGGTACATTTTATTGAGGGGTCTCCATTGAGGGTTGAACTCCATAGGCGATTTCTATGTGATTTTTCTGAATCCGATGCACTGGGCCAGATGTGACAGGAAACAAGGTAAGTAATACAAAAGTCAGATGGTGTCACAGGGTGAATCTGACATAACACAACTGTCAGATGCATCCGATAGTGATGGGCGAATCTACCCCGTTTTGCTTAGCTGAAAAATTAGCAAATTTCCAGCGAAATTCTCGAATTGGCGGAAAAATATGAAACGAGTTGCGGCACGTAGTGATGGGCGAATTTATTCGCCAGGGGCGAATTCGCGGCGAATTCCTGCGATTCGCGAAACGGCAGAAAAAAAGAGTTGCGCGTCATTTTTGACGCGACGCGTCGAAAATGACGCGATGCGCGCCAGAAACGACGCGCGACTCATTTCGCAAATTTTTTCGTCAATTCGCAAATTTCTATGGAAATTCGTGAATTTTTCAGCGAAACGCGGGAGATTCGCCCATCACTAGCGGCACGTTTTTGACGCGCGTCGCGCCATTTTCAGCACGTCGAAAACGATGTGCGACTCGTTTTTTTCAATGAATTTCCGCCAGGTGAATTTTCACTGGCGTTTCACCATTTTATTTGCCAGCGACAAATCGCGCAAATTCACCCATCACTAGCATCCGACAGTCGTGTCATTTCAGATGAATGCTGCAACACCATCTGACATTTCTTGTTTTCCGCCGCATCTGACTTGACGTGTGCGTTTTGTCACCGGGGTTCTAATCCATCGCCCGTGGAGTTCAACTTTTACACTGTTCATCTGATACTCAGCTGCCACAGACTCCCACACACTTATGACTTTCACAAGAGTCCATATGGAGTCAGTCAACCTAATTCTGATTATAAGGACTCAAATCCCTGTGATGTGAATTGCATAAAAACTTTTGGTTTATGAGCCTCAGTTGGCTAAGTCATTGTTCACAGTGCCTTTGACCCATTCTGGTGAGGCTTATAGATCTGTATTGGACGTGATTTTTTTAATCCGTTGGATCCGAATTTTAATTGAAATCAAACAAATATTGTTTGCATAAGGCTTACCCCTCATTTGATTTGTCATTAATTTAAATAAAATGTGAACGTAAGATTATAATTCATACTGTAGTTACTACACCATAGCAGTGAAATATTCCAAAAGGAACACCATTTTTCACTCTACTCTTAAGAGTAGAACCTGATTCAGTTTCCCACATATCATGGAAAGAGGAAAACAATCCTATAGAATATGTCTCTTTGGCATTGTATACACAAACTGAATGCCCTGTCTATTATTTCTCTTTTTATATATTTCCATCTGTTAAGCAGGTTTTCTGTTTTGCTGCCCATATGTACCTGGTGATTTTTTATTCTAATTTGTTGTAAGCTGTATAAAACGGTGACAAAAATATCATAGCATAATAGAAGACACAATGAGCACATTTAAAGAATCCTTAAAAGTGGCAGTAGGTACAGTAACTTAGGTTTGTATTAGTTGGTCCTGTGTTCCCAGGGGCCTTCCTATTGTCATACTAATTAATCATTGGGCTGTCTGTAGAAAGAAAGATATATTACAGAGATACCTTTCTTTCTGCCCTTACAGTATTTCTTTCTGTCTTACAGTATTTCCAAAGAAGTGGCAGGTCTGTAAGTGAAAGTGATGGGCTATGTAAAGCCTTTTAATTATGTCCTGCATTGATCTACTGAATCTCTGCTACTCAGTAGCCATATCTCCTATGTGTGTACTGGCCATTAAACAAAGCATCTAACAAAAACAAATATTAGTATGAAATCACTTTTAAGGTCGTTGATGTTTAATTTAAGTGCAACACAGTACTGTATATGTAGCATTTTAGTATTGAGGCTATATTTACTAAGATAGCTTCAATACAGTTTGCTCAAACAAAATAGTTGTTTTTCGTAATTAAAATATTAGTGTATTCCACTGGCAACAACAAATGGGTTACCTAAGTCCTTGATGTAGTTTGAATAATTCTTTAACAGAGATCAAGACCAAACATACACAGTACAAACTCCAGAGAGACTTATGCAATTCCCTATACTGACTATATCATATCAAGGCAGTCTTTAATGCAAAGGACAGGTACTCACCTCCACAAAAATGAAGCATGGTATAATTGAGTAACTTCGATGAGTGTTGGTTTCTAAAGCCATTTCTTTACTGTTAGGTAATCAGTGATTTCTCAAACTCCTGGAAGAAAAATTAAATATTAAAAATTAAATATATTTACTACCCCAACCTTCTGTAAAATGTGTTTATCCTGAAGATCTGGATGCTAAGCTGCATTGATTTTTGACTAAAGGGATCAGGTAAAGCGAGGGGTGAAAAAATTCAGCTCTTTCTACCTCATTTTATTTGATCATCTTCCATTTGCAGATTAGGAGTAAATATCTATTAAAAATCAGGCTAACTGGGTTAGTCAGAAGAGAATATGCAGGTGTTTTCTGCTTTTTGCCAGTAACAGGTCAATATTGGGTACAATCCTATCCTTCATCATTTTTTTCTGACGAAAATAATGGTGCACAGCATCAGGAAGAGCACTTTCCAAAATTTTTGGTATGAAATAAGTTTCTGCTTATTCAAGAGGCATTTTGAAGAAATCACAGGGTTCTAATGACATTGTCAAGATTTACAGAAGTACACATGAACATATGTAAACAGTGAGTTAAACAAGGACAGTAGAGGTAGATAACGTAAATAAAAATAAATTTATAGAATAGATTTTAGATTATAATATTATTTATGCTCACTATGTAGTGAGTGTTGTTTAAAATTGAGAGGGAAGAACTATTGGGGGTTAATATGTTCATGACATGTCTGATGCAAATTTGATTGTTATACCAAGCTTTATCCTATTAAATAAATTTGCCCCATCTAAACTGGACTATTAAACCAGGATTTTACATTTTGTAATTTTTGCAGGAATACAAGATGCCCTGTTAGCAAGATTTTTTGAAAACTAATATGCCAGTAATTGGAAAACATACAAAAAATATGAACAGCATGAAATGTTGCAAAATGCAGAAATAAAGAATAAAGCAGCAAATAATGTCCACTACTTTTCAAATACAAATACAAAATATGGTTGCAATACACCATTATCTATCTTCTTTGTATAAATGATTTTGCAGTAGTGTGTATTTGCTTTGCTTCCAATTCTGATGGTTGAGAGCATATGTCACGATTCCTCTTATCTTCTGCAGAAGTTATAATTTAAAGTACCGTATAATGGCTGATGGAATAAGTAGCTAATACATTTCAAAGGTATCTTGCCAACTCTATAGCACAATGTGACTGATAATACAAATTATGGCATCAATTCAGTAAAATTAAATAGCAGTCCCCTTCATCACCCAAGGAATGTATTAAACGTTAACTACCATTTGAATGTATTCCCTGTCAAAAAGTCCTCTTGATATTGGTACTAAGTGAATCATCCTCACTCTGCCTTCAGTACTTCCTGAAACATGCTGGGTGTTTTTTTTTTACAACACAGGGCAAATTTGTACCTTGTGCAGTAACCTATAAAAACTGCCAAAACGGCATTCACGAGGAGAGGACCTGTGACACACCTAGACATTCCTTCATCACACCCCTTAATCATTTATAAATTATCCAAATGTCCATGTTAAGGAGGACTGACCAGCACAGGGTGCTATGGAGCCTTGTCCTTACTGTCATAGCTGCCTTACACCCACCAGAGCTGGGCTTTGAACTTTGCACCAGGTTATTAAATGGTGCAAGGTGCACAGCATAACAAGTACCCAGAGGCACATGCTTAGACTGACATTTTTTTAAGAGTAATTTAACAATAATGGGAACTAGAGTCAGTCCAGGTTCTGAATCAAAACTGAATTTGTGGAAAGATACGAAAATCATGGGATTAGAGGAAAGACCTTTTTTGGAGGCCAGCAGAAAAAAACAATGTGTTCTTGTGCTATAACACAAGATTTGTTTTAAAAAGAAAAAAATGATTGCATTAGAATTTATTTTAAAACTAAAATAACAACATGGCCTGTGATAATTACGTTCTGGAAAGAAATTACACAATGCATTGTATTCAAAACACTGGTATACTAGAGGGATAGGTCTGCTTATCCATGCCTACTGAAACATTGCTGGATACTGCACAACTACACAAAGCAAATAGTTTCCAATTGATAATACAGTATTTAAAAAAAAATGTGCTTATAATTAACACATAATTTACCAAGTATTGAAAGTGTTACCCAACACTTGTTCAGTTAGCACATAATGCACAAAATCTTGTTAGCTTATGATGATATGTAGTGTTTGGAAATTTTAATTAGGTAGCAATGTTCTGTATAGCCAAAACTGAATGTTAAATGTCTGGCTGTGAACAAACAAGCTGTGATAGTTTGCTAACCTGTTAACCGGGTTAAATACTGCAAACATGATTTTAGTTATTGATTAATCATATATAATCTATATAAAACCATCTTTTCTGAATAACAAGTCCTTGGTTTAACAGCTGGAGAGTAGGTTTGGATAATATTGCTGTTTATAATTATGCAGAGTGCATACATCACTTTGAAGCAATAACACATTGCCCTGTGAATATAAAAGGGGTGGTTCACCTTTACAGTAACTTTCTAGTATGTTATAGAATGGCAAATTCTAAGCAACTTTTCGATTGGTTTTATTAAACCTGTCTTATAAGAACAAGATCAGACTAAAATCCATGTTTCAGTTGGATAGAACTGTGGTTCTACGTGGTGAGGACAGTGAGGTTATACAATGTTCTGCAGTATGATGTTGTTCCTTGAATGATTTCTCAGACAAGCATTATAGCCAGGGCTATTGTGATACTAAAATCTACAATCAGTGTAGATATTGGTACATACATGTCAGTGTATAGACAGTTATGTATATGTACAGTATGTGCCATGTGAACTGGGGTTTATGACTTATAAGGAATGATAGGGCCCTAAATCATCTACACTTATGGGCTTATTTATCAAGAGTAAAAATTTTAAGGTTTTAAGAGTTTCTTTCTGCTTCAAATAAACTCAATTGAATACAATCTTAAAAAAAATTCAGAAACCTCATCTGTGAGTTGAATGCTGTCTAGGACAACTCCCATGGACTTTGATATGAACTAGCAAGCTTTTAGAAGAAGGCAGAAAATTTGAATTCAACCTTTGATAAATCATCCCCATAATGTTTATAAAAGGCTTGATCACAAAGCATTTGCAATGATATCCAATAGTAAAAGAAGATTCAAATTTGTGAATTTCTTCTTACCTACATCATGAAAAAGACTCATCTAAAATATAACAATTGCTTGCAATTTCATTGGGGATTACAGTTTTGCACAAATTTTCAAGCTCAGTCTTGCTGCCGAACTTTAACACTCCACAGATTGATGTTTGCCTGAAGCAGGCGGCATTCTGATGAGCTGGTAAATGCATATGATTTGATCATTTAAAACTGTCGCATATTTTTCAATATCTGTAGTTTAAACTACTAGTGTGAATTTTGGGGGCAGTGGCCCTTGGGGGCAGGGATATAGCTGACAGCAAACAATGTTATAAAAACCAGGGGGCAGATATACTAAAGGGTAATGTGGCCGTCACTAACACAAATTCATCAACATCAGCAGGAACATTGGCAATTTAATTACAGTTTGCTAGTGAAAGAGATCGTTACTAGCGCAGTTTTGCACCCTTTCACCAGGTGAACAATCAGGTGAACAATCATTACTCCGCAAATTTGCTTAAGTGCAAATTTTACAGAACATTACCTCTGTTGCCAGAGTTTCCTTCACCACCTTAAACTTTTAGCAGTGACCTTACATCCTGTATGCCAAAAATTAATAAAAAAATTTAAAGCAGGATTGTCTTTAAAAGTTGTAACTATTGAAAAAAAAGGTGTAACTATTAATATTTTTTATTTTAACATTTTTTTAACTATTGGAGGGGCATGCCACATTTATTTTTGGGTGGGCTCATGTCTAGGGCATTAGAGGATCTCTCAACATGCAGCTGAGCCAACCTGTTATGTGAATAACCATCAAACTAGTGATTTTATTCACCACCTGCTAATTTCTGCATTCCACGTCTGGCGAATAAATTTGTGAAACAGCCGTAAAGATTCCCTGGCAAAAATTTGCTGGCATTGTCGGCAATAATTTAGAGCGCACATTAACTGAAGCAATAGGAAAATAGACATGTGTCAAATTGTCACCAGCGTCGATCTTGACATCTGCAAATTGTCGCTGGTGTCAAAAGTTCAGTTTCGTGAATTTCACAGAAAATTCTCGGGACAGAGAAAAGAAGAAAAAAGTGGCACAGAAATTATCAAAGATGAAGTGCAAACAGTTCAATTCGCTGCATTTTATGTTTTTATTTTATCCGTTCTTCAGAGGCTGAGAAAAGCCATTTGTTTTGTATTTTCAACCAACTGGAAAGAGCTGGAAGATTTAAACAACAGCAGCTATTGGTACAATATAACATATAGTTCTTATTCACTATACTGTAGGAAGGTTTAGCTTATATTCATTCAGTTACTAGCACAGGCACTAACTTGCACAAGGGCTGTTGCCAATAGCAACCAGTCAGGATTTGGGTTTGATTTTCTAACTTTTCTGACTGCTTTTGGCAGCTGCACTAATATAATTTATTAACTGTACCTATGTTTGGAAATCAACCCCAAAACATTTAAAATACTGAGAGTGATAGTTTACTCAGGGGCCTATTTACAAACATTAAAATGTATTTTTCTTTCATAAATCTCCAAACAAAATCATATATTTCTTTAAAATTAAAAAAAGTAGGCTTGAATAGTCAAGCTGCTGAAGCTCTATCCTAGGGTTATCACAGCTGCATTATTTTAAGATGCTACAAATGAATGCCAATATTCCTTTAAGTCCATGTTTTTATGTACAACCAGGATCGGACTGGGGGGCCCGGGGTCCACGGGGACTACTGTCTAGTGCCCCTCTCTGGCCCCCTCCACCCCCTGCTGTGACTTGCGGCTCCGCTCCATTCATGAAGGCGCTGCTCGGCAAGCATGCACGATCGGCTCATGCTAGAATCCGAATTGGGAGATGCGAGGCCTGGCCAGTCCAATCCTGTGTACAACAATTCTTTACCTGGTTTACATTGGTATTAAACAATAATAACCACCAAGCCCTCTGCATAAAGATATCACTTATAAAATTCCAACTTAATAAATAATTTAAATGAGTATTGATTTGAAAATGCATAAACTTGCACTTTCTAGTGTTGTTTAGCCATTAAGTCATACAATACCTCTTTAACCAAAGGTATTATACTTGCTAAAGTAGATACATTAAAAAAGGGTCTTAATACCTCACCTTATAGGAGTACTTCCAAGGGCATATTTGGAACACACTATTAATTTCTTTTTGCACCAGTAGTCATGGATGTTCTGCCAATACAATGAATCACATAATCTACAAATATACAAACAAAATGTGACTGTAAATGATTGTACAACACCATGGCACAAATAAATTTGTGTACTCCAAATACAAAAGAGAAAATGGTTAATTAAATGCAGTCTAGCCTTAATTTAGTTTTCAAGAAATAATGGATGGTCAAAAATTGCGTGTATAGCTGATTGGACAAAGCATGTTACAGGATTGATGCACAAGAAGTAGGTCATGGCCCCAGGGACCTCACCACTACTTATAAATTCATGTCTGCCAGGCATATCCAGAGAGATGCCCTACAATGGCTACAAATGTTCTATGCTCATCTGATGAAAGTATCAAAAAGAAATGAATAATTGCTTTGAGATTACATCAATGCTATATGTAATTAAATGAAAAATAACACCAGAAAAACATTATAAAAATAATATGACTACTATGAGGTTTCTTATCTGGAAACCTGATTTCAAGAAATTCAGAAAGCCCATCTCCTGTACAGCCTTATTTATCAACATTATCATTTTAGTGGTTTTAGATGTTTTTGAAATCATGGCTAAACTAACAAACTCTAAAACCATGATCATTATGGAATTCATTAAAAGGTCAGAATATAAAAAGTGTGGAAAAAAACACAGAACAATCCAAAAAATATGACTAGATCTAAAAATTAAAGTTCAGAAAAAATCAGAAAAGCTATTAAAAATAAAGTCAGAATCGAGCAAAAATTATTCAATGAGATCAGCACAGCTTCCACTACTTCTACTAAACAGGACCTCGACAACTTTTACTTGGTGAAGTTTTGTAAAGGTATTTGTGGTTTTTACACTTACTCTTTTTAGAGCTTTTAAGATATATAGGAAAACAAAATTTTTGAGATTTGTGGTAAAAAAATTTAAATTTGATTGTTAGTAACTGGGCATGTCAGTCAAATTTAATTTTAATCTGTAATAGTGGTAACTAAGCTACTTAAAATCAAACTGGTTTTAATACTATCATACCAGGTCTATAAAATCTTTCAATATCTTTTTAGTGGGCTAAAGAGTCAAAAAGCCCTTTGCAAGACATGCAGCATAAAGCCTTCGGAAAACAGAAAGTATTTACTTGCCTTGTGCCATATACATGCCACTGCCTTAATGCAAATAATGAGAGTTTAACGCTCAAATAAGGCATTATGGGTGGAGACATACAAATTTCTCCTTTATGTCCTTAAAGGGAAACTGTCTTGGGAAAACATGTTTTTGTGCTGCTCCAGTAGACTTATACACTGAAATCCATTTCTCAAAAGAGCAAACAGATTTTTTTATATTCAGTTTTGAAATCTGACATGGGGCTAGCCATTTTGTCAATTTCCCAGCTGCCCCTGGTCATGTGAACTTCTCCTATTGTGGTCAAGTCTCTTGTCTATTGTGTGTCTTTTCTATGACTGACAAATAGTAACATCTGATTACGTACATGCTTAGAATTAATTTTGTAAACAGAATTTTTCATTTACAGCTTTTTAGGTAATTCTTCATTCTTATATTGTAACTCAGCTCATTGTCCTTGACTTAACTATAATTCTTGACTTTTCTTTTCAGAAATCTGACTGTCTAGCATTCAAATGGTATTGCTGTCAATAGAAACAGCAGCCCAGTTGCAGAGGTGGCTTCGCAAATGTTAAAGCAGAATACAAAAATACAAATCAATTTATTATACTGTGGTTTCTTAAGATAACTCTTAAATACCTCAATACAAAAACAAATCATTAAATAAAAAATATATAATATACTGCACGACTTTAAGCTAAATAATATTTCATTATTTACTAACTGCCATTCAAGGAAAATTTTATTTAACTGGATACTTTAAAGCAGTGCTGTCCAACTTCTGTGTTACCGAGGGATGAACTTTTTCTAGCCTACGTGGTGGAGGGCCAATAATGTGAGCCAGTGTTGACCACTCCCCCTTTTTAAACCACAC
>CM044432.1:103411245-103423363 GCA_024363595.1 Xenopus borealis
GATGCATATTGCATATTGCATATTTCTGTTAATCCAATAAACTTTATCACTGCTGAAATACTGCTGGTTCCATAAGGCATGTTTTATATTAAAAGAAAGTTGCTACTTTGAAAGTTCAGCCAATTATGAACAAAACTCCAAAGAATTTTCATATGACTGTCTGCTGAGGTCTGCTTTTAATTCTTGACAAATACGTTTGTGGTGTGCATTTGGGTGTTTTCATATAGCTATTCTGTTATCATCTTTTTGTGTGAGCCACCATGTGCCATATCCCTATAGGTAAATAGTAAAAGGATAACCAGCCACAACCTTTTTTTTACTATTGAACAAGTGTCTGTCTGAATATGCTAGGGTTTGTCATTATCAAGCATCTGTAGGGCCATTGTGGAACGTATGCCTCCTCCAATCTTATTTTAGTGAATAGCACTATAGGTGAAATGGGCATGTGATTTTATTGAAATATGTATTAAGTATTGGTAACATTATACAAATAAGGATCATGTTTTATACTAGGAGAGGCAGAACATTTGACCATTTTGCTGACACTGAGTGATGGATCTGTTGACTGCTAAGCCACTTAAAGTCCAGGAGGTGAATCAAGCCCCTGCTGAACGTGCCATGCCTGTTATTTACAGTGTAAGTATCTCTGTGAGAGCCACAATTGGGAGTCAATGTCTCCACTGTGACATTTATATTAAAGAGGCAGGTATATTATTGACTGAATTTTTCTTTTCCATCTAGAATCACCTAAGGGTACGGTTACTTTTTATTGATTATGTTTTGTTAGTGAATCAAATTACGGTACAGAAATTGTCTTTATTATCAGTACAGTTTGAAATAGATGGTCATAACTATTTTCTTTTACATAAAGTACAGTCTTATGCTTTACTTTTCTGGATTAGCGTTTCATTAATTTATGGGATTATAGTCGTATATTTCATACTCCCGCTGGGTGTATTATCATGTATAAGGATTTTCCAATCTCCTTGTTGTAGATATCATGGTTTATTTTCAGCAGATACAGTAGGTGTTAATTGGAGTGTAATCCTACTTTAAGTGACTGTAGCCCTCATTTGCTAATGGAACAAAGTGCAAATAGAAAAAAATCATCCTTTACTGCAGTATTTATTTAACAGCATGTCCGAATCTTTACACATTTAGGTGTGAGCCATCCTGGGATGCGGCTATAAAATGCCCCAGTGCATGCAATATTGTTGGCACAAACAGCAAAACAGACTTTGTGCAAGTGCTTTCAATATTGCAAGTACAGTGTTTTTTGTTTTACAGTGTTGCAAATGTTAAACAAAGGCCTTCTGTCGTTAACAGTGATATCCTCTTATTTTTTTTTCTTTTCATTTCTCCTGCCACACTAGCCTAACCACCTATGATAGTTTTAATGATCATATCTCATTCAAATCCCCCTTAACTAAACTTACTGCAGGTATGGGACCTGTTATTCAGAATGCTTGGGATCTGGGGTTTCTTTAACAGATCTCCGCATCTTAAGTCTACTAAAAATGCAAACATGAAATAACCCCAATATGATTGTTTTGAATCTAGTAAGGATTAATTATATCTTAGTAGGGATCAAGTGCAAGGCACAGTTTTATTATTACAGAGAAAATCATTTTTAAAAATGAATTAAAGTGGAGGCTATGGGAGAAGGCCATTCCATTATTTGGAGCTTTCTGGATAACTGATCCCATAACTGCATGAATTGAACTTGCATTTATTGTAAAAAGGTATGTGGAGCTTCTCATGTGCATGCATGTTTAGATCCAGTATCTTTAAGTTGCCATTCTATGAAACACTGTGGCACTCCTGTAATCAGAGAATCAAAACAGCCAACAAATGTCAAGAACAAACCCAACAGCTATAATAGACTGTAGCAGGTATATTCACAGGACAAATTTAGTGAGAATCAATGTGACTTTACACATTGCCATCCCCCTTCCTGTAGGATATAAAGCTTTATGACAAGGCAAATTGTGTGAAACTTTTCTGTGCTACTTCATTTCTATACCCAACATCAAGTGATTCCATTTCCTAACGAAATCTAATTAAAATCCATTTACAGAATCATTGACCCGTTTCCCTATAAAGTAAAATCCTAGAATAAATATGCCCATTTAAAAGTTGGAGCGTATTTGCTTTGTACTGTACTCTGTACTTCAGAGTAGTCTGTGCATCTATTATAAAGATGGTAAAACCTAATCCAAACTCATTAAGGTTGTTGTAAAACATAGCTGCCCTCCTCCTTTTCATTCAAAAGCTAAACCAGGCTTCCCATTGTCCCATCCCCCAAGAAGGGATTGTATAGAATTCCCTCTCTTTAACTGAATACACAGCAGATGCAAGGGGGCTCTCATTTGCTGACGGAATTAACATCTCAGAATAGCATTTATTTAGTAAATTGTCACATTTATTTTCCATTATTCTGCTTTAAGAAAAATGCAGCAAAGTGCTGGGAATGCTTGGCACCAGCATTCTAAGTGTTAAAGCGAACATCAGCAAAAAAATGAGACAAAATGCAGTTGAATACAACAGCATAGCCATGTGGAATTTATATTTCATTAAATGTAAAATGGATACATTTACAGGGAATAAGAAGGTGTATTCAGCGAGAGGCAGTGGAAACAGAAAGCAAATTAAATATTGCAGATTTTATTTTCCGTGGTGCATTAGGAATTCTCTCTCTTCCACACTCCGTCATTACAGACACATTATTTCCCTCCATAAATTGCATTCCTCCTCGTGGGAATTGGGCCACCGTATAATTAGTCAACACCAGCCCCCAGTTCATTTTAGATTTTTTTGTGGTTGTCTTATACAACAACTCATCATGTCCACACGTGCCCTCAGTTGCATCCTTTATTTTTAATTTTACACTCCAGTGCAAGGTGTGTGAAATTAAAATAATAATAATAAGTGGTGCATCGATCAATCTAATGCTTTGTTCTCTAATTTCACAGTGATTTTATGTATTCTTCTGGCTGGTTATTACAGCTCAGCCATCCCGTAGCTGCAAACCTGCCATGCCAAATGCTGGAAAAAAAAAAACTCATGCAAATCCAGACCTATTAATGCAGAGCTGAACAAGCTGGTGTTTGACAGACCATAAATCTTTAGTCTGTTCCCAAGGTTGCAATTCCCTGCACAATTCTTGATTCTACTTTATGCTAATTGTTGGTTTTCAAAAATAAACACAAATATATTGAAATAATATTTCTTATTGCAAAACCTGGAGTACTTAATGTTGTACCATATAATGTACAAGACTGAGCATCTCAGTCATCCATTAGGGTGCCAAACAACAGGAAACTGTCAAAGAGATTGGTTCAATCGTTCCCCCTTATAAGAATATGTAGCTGTGCCTCTTACCTGTCTCTATTTTATATCCAATATGTTCAGCTAAGAGTCCCAATATCCCATGCAACTTGCAGGATAGTAAATCCCATACAAATGCATCCTGATCCTTGTTCTGTGATATCCTTTTTCCCTGCAGAAATGCACCTGCTTTTAAGTCCAGATCAGTGCATCAAACGCCCATTCCCTTGCTCTTGTCTCTTTATCTGTATGTTCCAAATACTGTAGATCCAGGTTTGTCAGGCTTCCACTGCTTGTATTAATGGAAGGAATTAGAAAGCCACTTGCTCCGGAGAGGAGAAGGAGGAGGGGGAGTAACCAAGACAATGAGCATGCGCATGGCTGGTCATTAGTGTCTCTCTCAAGCACGAAAACAAATCTATTGGGTAAAGGGAAAAAAACACAGCTGCAAAATCGTTGAGAGAGTATATGTTTGTGTCAACAATCTAGTGATATTTTTAAAATAAAATCATACAAAAAAAATGAGTATAACCATCAAGCACATTATTCCCTGCGCTCCTCTGCATTCACTTTTAATGTGTTGCACTACAGAGACGTACTTACTGGAATGCATGTAAGTGCCGAACAAAACATGTTGCATTCCATCTGCATTCAACAGTTACATGGGTCTGTGTGAGTACAGCCCACTTTTAAAGAAGTGAATGGTTTTGTCCTGTTCTCCTCTGTTGGAACCCATTATAATGAAATGCTTGTGTATTTCATGTGTGGCCCAGACAATTTTTCTTTTTCCAATGTGGCCCAGGGAATCCAAAAGTCTCCTGGTCTACAAGGAGGTTGCATTTGGAGGAGTGGTTGTATGGTGAACTGCTGAGAAGGACAGACCTAAGCTGATCTGCCACTATGACCCCAAAAACAGCAGAAAGACTTCCTGTATAACACATGAGCGAGTGGTGGTTCAGGAAAACCATCCTAAAACATCATGTAAAGAGCTGTGTAAACAGCTGCTCAAAGCCTACTGAGCATGACACAGACACTTGGATCATTGCTGCTATTGACAAGCTAAAACTTTAGGCTGGTACAAAAAGTTCAGTATATAAAATATGGAATTTTTATCCATATTTATTTTTAGGTTTTAGTTCTTTATGTTTAATTTTTGCCCCAGTGGTTATGGCCATTTATGTTTTCAGGCAATCCAGAGTTTGAGGACATTTGTCTGGTAGACTGGAACATTTCTGCTGTATGAAATCCAGACTACACGAATAACTCTGTACTGAAACTGAGTATAATAGCCCCGTGGAACTGTCCTGAAAAAATAAACTCTGTTCTGTTTAGTTATTTCCTAGAACTCCTGACGTCCTTATTTCATTCATACCTTCATATTCATTAATTATCCACTTAGCGAAGGCCCATCTTGGGTGTTGGAGTCCAGTGTAACCAATGCTCTAGCCTTCCCTAGCTGGACAAGGCTTGACCTAGTCAAATAAGGGTTACCCTCTTTTAACCTTATCTGAATGAACCAGGGTCTTCTTAGATAATACATCTGTCTTAGCAAATAAAAAAAAACAGCCTATGCAATTGTGTCTCCTACAAAGTGAATATATCTCCAAACAAACAAATTTTCCATTCCTGACCATAAATCAGATTTGCCATCTCTAACTCCAACAGAAACATCAGCCTCTGCATTACATTCCCTGCAACAACAAAAACACTCATTGCATCCCTCAATAATTACATACATTGGCCTATCAATACCTATCCCCTCCATAACAAATACCTTAATATCCCACAAATAAATGATCCCTTTCCACTCTATAAACCTATGCTCTGTCTCCACCAGTCGATTATTTCTCTTTACTTTGACTAATTTGCTTCCCTCCTTAGCAGTAGAGCCTCCCTCCTCCCCCATAATTATTTTGCCATCTTACTCAGCTCCCTGTATGTCTCTACAACATCTACGACAAATAAAAAATGCACCTGCATATTTTTGTACCATTCAGCTTCTTTATCTTTCTCCTTATCAACACATCAGGCTCTGAATACATCAGTCTATGCCACTCCCCCGGTACAGCAGCTCTTTTCATTTTGAAGCAATAGAATTCTTAATGAATTTGAGAGTACGACTGGCCAGATATGGGATGACTTTGACTTAGTTGGCCAGCTTAAATATATTGCAATATATATGGACAAACAATCCCTGTTTTGTTTAAAGGGTAAGGCATTTTTTAGTAGCTGTATGCACTGAATGTCTCAATGTCTTAAATATATTGATAATGGGTTGAGTGCAGAGGACCTCTTGCATTTGTCTATATGTATTTTGTGGTCACAGCCTCATTGCACCCCCGCCTAATGGTTTTAAAAGTTAGTGGTGATATCTGTATATCTAGCTAAATATTTATTTAAACAGAAAATACATGCAGAATACTCAAGTTTCCGTGCCTATACAGGGACCTTGATCAGGAGAATATACTCAAGTAACAAAATGAGATCTTAATACCTTACTGTATGTCTAGGAAATCATTTGAACCTTCAATAATCGATGGTTTTGCTTTTAGTAAGGATTAATTATACCTTAGTTTAGATCAAGTACAAGGTACTGTTTTATTATTACTGAGAAAAGGAAAGAGTTTTTTTTTTAATGTGGAATATTTGATTATAATGGAGTCTTTGGGAGATGGACTTTTTGGATAATAGGTTTCCAGATAATGGATCCCATACCTGTATCACCAAAACAAATGCCTGTTGGTATGTATTCTCAAACTATAAAATGTTATAAATTGTTATTCTAGATCTTTTTTTACTAAAGATTTTCTGCTATCTTATACAGTAAATGGCATCTAATTCATAATAATTAAGTCTAATTGTAGTCAACAGTATTTTATGAAAAGAAAACATATTATAATCCTTTGTTTACTTATTCTGCAGCACAGAGATTACATTCATATTTAATGTCCATGATCTTCTGTATCAGATTCCTTTTCTTCAGCCATAAAATCTCCTGGCATAAATGAATGTAGTTTGCTTACAGTATTGATGTATGGAGATTTGATATTCATACAGTACTTCCTGCTCTCTTCCTAATATTTATGCAAGAGGTGGAGGTTGGTCTACTGCATGAATCTCTTTGGGCTATTTCAACCAGAGAAAGCAGATCTTGGCTTCTAAAGACAAAAGTCACGATCACAATCCCAAAACAAGTAACAATAAGTGAAATTCAGTGGCTAGTGAGACTACAGCGGGAAGGCTGTTGGTAAGTCAGATAAAAGGTTAGTTATATTTTCCAGCTAAAGGTATAATCAAAAATAAATAGATTTTTTTAAATGCCTATAATGAATACTATTTATGTAATTAATTCCATTTCTTAATCCCACTCCAGCTTGCGTTAAGTGTAAGCACTCAATGAATTAATCCAGTATCGTGGTTTGATTTTGAGAAGGATTTGGTTCAATGTTCCATGAGCTATGCAATCTAGTCCTTGCTCTCCTTTAATAGGCTTTAATAATCATAACTACAAAGGCACTCTATGCTAGAAAGGTATCACAGCGCTACGAAACAAGTTGGCGCTATAGAAATACATGTTAATAATGTTAATAATAATGCAATTCTTATGCTCAACTAATCCTAAAGGAGAGTTTTATGGCGCAGCTAATACTTTATTATTTATTTTATCTATTTCCATATGTATGCCATAGTATTATGCAAATATCAGTATAGTAACTTGTTATCCTTAAGTTTTACTTCCTCAAACTCAAATTCATTAAATTGGGATATCATTTCCAAAACATTGCCTGTACTAAGTTAGTTTATTTGTGTTCTATTTTTTTTATAAAGACGAAAAAAAAGACATTTTCCCTCTTTGTAGTTTTTTTTGCCTACTACACTCATTTACTGTATATACAGTATATTTACTGTTATATACAGTTTATACAGTATACTTTATAAGCTGTGCCCTTTACTGAAAGGGCACCTATTGCCAAAAATGTCAGTATTCTAACTATGAATATCAATGGCAGAGTCTAAACAGCATATTAGCTCTCTAGCTGAGCATTGCATTGACCTCCATACGCATTACACATATATAGGAATGCATAAATTCAGGATTCGGTTCAGGATTCGGACAGGAATTGGCCTTTTCCAGCAGGATTCCGATTCAGCTAAATCCTTGTGCCTGGCTAAACCGAATCCGAATTTGCATATGCAAATCAGGGGCAGGAAGGGAACTATAACTGTGAGAAAAAAAGGAAGCAAAAAATGTTGTTTACACTTTTTGCCTTCATGTCACTAATTTGCATATGCAAATTAGGATGCAGTGTTCGAATTAATCTTTCATCCCAAATAGTGGTTTTGGTGCATCCCTACATATACTGTATATAGTTCTGAAAATCCTCTAAATATCTATTTGAACAGTACTTAGTGATGTGAGCGCTAAAATTTGTGTATTTTAAAATACACATATATAATCCGATATATAGATATATATTAAAAAAAAAAGCGCCTAAGGCTGAGGCTGAGGCGCTTTTTTGCCAATAAATTATATTTTCCTTTGGTAAGTCCTGCGAGTGCTAGCCTTTTTTCTATGGTGTTCATCCTTGTTCGTTGGCTTTGTGCACCCAGGCATTTTTGTACCTATACGAGAGTGCTGGCTTCCTGGACTGTGTATAGATATATATATATACACACTAACTCCTCAAAAGTTTTTTTCTGCACTGGAGCTTGTTAATTTTTTGGGATATTTGATTTGTAACCCCCCATTGCATATGTCTGAATTCTCAAATGACATAGTTACATAGTTAAATTGGGTTGAAAAAAGACAAAGTCCATCAAGTTCAACCCCTCCAAATTAAAACCCAGCATATATACACACCTCTACACTCTTTCACACAAACCATATATGCCCATAGCTATACTAACTGTACAATTTAGTATCAAAATAGCCTTTGATATTATGTCTGTCCAAAAAATCATCCAGGCCCCTTTTGAAAGCATCAACAGAATCAACCATCACAACATCACCTGGCAGTGCATTAGTCATACACATTCTGGCAAATTGAGCCATTGATCTGCCTTTATAAATGTGTCCGTTTGTTATATTATTTCCAGGAAAGTGAAACGTATTTAGTAATCTACAAAAATTGTAACTGCTGGGAATCTTCCAAGATTTCACATTTAGAATATTTGTAAATCAGGCCCATGTACTGCTGAAATTGCTTAATTAATACTAGAGATCTAGGAAAAACACATCAAAATGTACACATTGTAGTTCCAAATTTAGAAAGCTCTTACATTTAATTTACAATTATGTATAATAAGGTCTAGAACTGTAAAATCAAATGTTTAGGGTTTATTAGAAATTAATAAAATACTAAAAAGATCCAAACATCTTTATATAATGCCTTAATATCTTACACCATGCTGTTTATTCTGTGGATCTGTCTTCAAAACAAACCCATCTGCTGTTTCTAGGATTTTTCTTCTTCGAGAACAGATTATTTTATGAGGTTCAGGATTTTGACACAAACTCTTGCTAAGCATTTCACAATACTGAAAAATAAACTCAAAACCTAAAAATCTAGCGTGATAAGAAATAACCCATGTGAAAGGTAATCACACCTTGTTTTTTATATTTTTATACATATTTCATTATCTATTAGTTTTATAAGAATCCTAATTAATAAGTGCCATATTTATTACGTTGTATTAGCAATAATATTTAAAGGGATTCTGTCACAAGAACATTTTTTTTTTTCAAAAAGCATTAGTTAATGGTGATGCTCCAGTATAATCCTACACTAAAATGTTTATCAAAAGAGAAAACAGATAACATTGAAATCTGACTTGGGGTTAGACATGTTGTTAAATTCCCAGGTGCACTTAGTCGTGTTAATTTTTGCTCTGATAAACTTTAGTCACTCTATACTGCTGTACTGCAATTTGAAGTGATATGACAGCAATGGGAAGCTAACTGTATAACAGATCCCTGACACCTGCAATGCTCATATGTGAGCAGGGCTGTCATCAGAAATCGCAGGGCCCTGTACAACAACATTTTTTATGGGCCAGGCTCCATCCACCCCAGGTCAGCCTTGGTTCCACCCCAGACCCCCCTACCCACACAGACACTAAAACAGTAAAAACACTTTTGGCAAAAGGATTATAAAGTCTGCCACAACATAAGAGTCATTTGGTTTAATCAATTGGTCAAAATAAAAAAGCCCCTAGTGGTGCCAAGCCCTCCTTACAAGTTAAACAAAGATCATTGGTGGCCAGGGCCCCCTTGCAAGTTAAACACAAATTATTGGTGGTCAGTAGTGATGGGCGAAACGGCCGATTCGCGAAACGAGTCGCGCGTCGTTATTGACCCGCGTCGCGTCGTTTCCGACGCGTCGCGTCATTTCCGACGCGTCGCGTCATTTTCGGCGCGCGCGTCGCGTCGGTTTCGGCGCGTCACGTCAAAAACGACGCGCAACTCGTTTTTGCGCGACAAATTTTTTTTGGCTAATTTTTTTGGCAGTTTCGCGAATTTATTTGCCAGCGGCGAATCGCGGGAATTCGCTGTGAATTCGCCCCTGGCGAATAAATTCGCCCATCACTAGTGGTCAGGCCTCCCCCTTCATGAAAAATTGGTAGACCGGGCCCCACCCCAGGGTTCCCCCTTTAAGGTAAAAAAAAAAAATGGTGGCCAGCCCCATCCCTGTAAGTTGAAAATAATTGGTAGACAGGGTTCTGCCTACATATTAAAAAAACATTGGTGGTCATGGTTCCCCCTTACTTTACTTAATTAACAGCTGTCAGGGAAATGCAGACTTCAGAAGGTAGGGCAAGAGATTAGGGGACTCTTTATGTATTGTCAATTGGTCACTGAAGTCGAAGTCCCTGTTCAGCTGCACAGGTATTGGATGGGTCAAGTTTAAACTTCCCTTCAGTCTATCCAATCTCTGTGCAGCTTTCCTTGGACTTAGACTTTAGTGACCAATCGGCAGTCAAGAAAAACTGCTAGCATGAAGATGATGCCAGTGTGTGAGCTCCCACCTTCTCTGACTGCATGACGGCCTGGCTGAATAAGTAACTGCAGCACAGGCCCCCCCAGGACAACTGTACCCCCCTGATGGCGGCCCTGTATATGAGTAGTAAAAATCCAAGCCCCACAACGCCTCCAGTCACACTGAGACAATAGCTCATCTGTCCATTGTGACCTGCTGGTTCCTTCTAAAAGTACATGACCTAAAATGGCTGCCTACAACTATATCACAACTAAGAAAAACATTTTGATATGGAGTAAATTATTTATAATAGAAATAACACCATACCTTTAAAAACATTACACTAACTAAACCATTAAAATATAGAATCACTTTCAGGGCTTTATTTACAAGGACACGGCAGGTGCAATGAACAAAACCTGGGTGCGAACTTGCCCACATTTTGTTCCATGACCAACACACTTCACACTTCTTCTTGTTTAGAAGTGCTGTTTTCCTGAGAGCAGCCAATGGAATGCAGATAGACATCCCCAATCCACTTCTGGATCATTCAGACGTGCAAGTTCAGGGTCGGACTGGATCTCTGGGGGCCCACTGGGTTTCATACCTCAGGGGCCCCCGCGGTGTGTGTGTAACGCATGCACAAACACCGGCGCATGTTTGCTCATGCACCGGTGCATGCGCGAATGCCAGTGCCTGTGAAAACACTGGCGCATGTGTGCATTCACGAAGCAGACTTATGTGTGGACCACAGCACAAACGCCCTGCACACTGCCACTGACCCACAAATTTGTTTTACATGGGCCCTGCCACTTTGGACCAGCGGGAGCCAACAGGACCCAGTCTGCCCTGTGCTCTAGCAACTGGGGGGCAGAAAGGACTTTATGTATGGGCCGGCGGGGCCCACAAGTCCGACCCTGCGCAAGTTTACCTCATTTGGTGTCAGATGAAGAAGAAATAAAGAAACCTGGGCACAAGTTTCTACTGAATAAGAAGTTTGTGCCATAATATATAAACTTTAGTGATCTTACATTTGCATCCATTGCTTTTGTTAATGGGGTCCTGTGCTTCACATGAACATTTTCTACTGTGATATTCCTGAATAAAGGCAATGTAAAAAATTATATTTAAGAGTTGGAATACACTGTACACTAGGTATGTGGTTTGAAAAGATATTTATCACTTTTTAATGCATTAAACTTCCCATACACACTGCTTACAAAGTAATGGAGGCAAATCCTTGCTTATAACAGAAGCTTACATATATTCTCTCTCAGTTCCTTGGCCATTGATCACTTTTTGAGCTACTTTAATTTTTGTGAAAACACATTTAGCACACTCTGTTGCTTTTACGGCAATAGGTAGGCTGGTTTTACATCTGAATTATGCAGTTTGTTGTGACAGTAAAGTATAAAATAAACTGCATCCAACAGTTTTTGCTCAGCAGTCAACAATAAATCCATTTATATGTTTTTATAGTTGACTGTAACAGCCTACATCACAGGTCCCATTTGTCTTTATGCAGAAAATACTTTCATTTGCAAGTCTGAGCTGCTGATAATATACACACTGTGGGGATATAATAAATGGTGTCATTTCCATTTGACTTTTTAAATCTTGTTTCTCTCAAATTCCTATGGCATTTTTAATTAATTGTTAAATGGAATTGCATCATTAATAATACAGCATTTCTAAGTCTCTGTGACTCTGAATTGCTGTTTGCCTTCTGCAGCATTTAAAAGTTCTGTGTTAAAGTAAAATATGGTCAATCACAATTGCCATTTTGATGAATTGCTTAGAAGTATGGTCTATTG
>CM044432.1:103434853-103448008 GCA_024363595.1 Xenopus borealis
GTTAATTATTCAGTAGCTGAAGTGAAGTGTATACAAAACTGCCTTTTGGGGTCTTTAAGTGCCAGATAATTTGGTAATCCTATGCACAATAGGCAACAAGGGAGAAAATATGTATGCTTTGATGTGGAATTTTTTTACATACAATAAAATATTTTTCTAGTATGAATCCCTATATCATGAAAAATAGCAGTTTTCATTTTTAGAGCTCTAAATTTTGTTCCAAAAAATACACAAAAACTCAGGCAGGGTTAGAAAGTGCAGGTTCTTCTGAAAAAAAGATGTATAGGTAAGAATTTCCCCCATGAAATGCCTCTAAAGTGAGAAAGCACAAAATGTTTAAAAAAATGGCTGGCATTGAGTGCCAATGAAATACGAAATTCTGCTGGCACTTAAAGGTTTAAAACTGTTAGAATTTAACAAGTCAGCCTCAATTTGTGCAAGCAAACATTTTGAGGAAATTTAAACTTAACTGTACTTATAATTGCACTGCAGGCCAATAATAGTCAATAAGCCGCTATTACGAAACTGTATCCATTATTTATTACGTACATAAGTAATGAGTGTTGTTCAGTATGAACTGCAATATTTAATACTTACAGTACATACTTCTATTGAAAATCAGGATTCAGGAACCGGTCTGGATCAGGAACAAGGCATGGTGGGAGAGCTAGGAGCTATACAATGAAGTTTATATAGAGAACAGCTGGTTTTGATGGGCTGAAACCAATAAATAATCCTGCAAGTGCCATTATTTGTCCATAGTTGTATCCATACCTGTTACTGGTACACTGAATGTATGTTTGTTAATGGTGTATATCTTAGGACAGTACATATAGATACTGTACTTACATGTATTTGACAGTTTCCTTTTACATATGGTCATTACTAGGCAATAATGGGGATTTATGTAGTATAATTCCACTAAAAATGGTGCATGCACTCATATCAAAGGCATTAAGAATGAAATGTGTTTTTCTTATTTTAAGCAGAGGTCAGATGTCTGTGATCCTTATTAAAAGTAGATTATCATTATTGTAAAATAAATCTATTTTGGCAGCTTCAACTCCGCTAGTTTTCATTCCCCCCCGTGTGATAAAAATCTCAAATATACTGCTGTGTTAAATGAAATCACAAAGGCCAAGTTCCGTCATGTCACAAAGAATTAATCACATCATTTTACAATACAACCAGTCTGATGTATATGACTTAAAACCCAAAGTATAAAGTCTTTCTGTTACTATGGTTACAACCAGATGAATAGACTATTTATAGCAGTGTGTACCCTGCTTCAAGTAAAGAGAAATTTAGCTGGGAACAAATCTTAATACTTTTGACAAATTAAATACATAAACACTTTCAAAGATTGTCAGCCATTGATAAAATTTTCTATTACCATATAAATATCAGTCAGTATAGCATGCATGTGGCTAAAAAATTATTATTCTCTTTAGATGTTATTTTACATAGTAGATTTTAAAATTTTAAAATACATTTAAGACATACATATTTAATTAGCGGACTTTAGTCACCCCAAAACCTTTATCCGTGTAGGTCTTATTGCACCCTGTACATGTAATAAAAAAGTCACAAGCAACAATGTATTTACTACATCTCTTTATTCCCCAAACTACCCTCAGGTTTAGGATGAGCAATCCACCCTGTGTCAATGGGCTGCACCAAGTTTCATCTGACTCTGACAGCATGACAACTTGGGAATTGTCTTACGCCATTACATCACACAGTGTCATTATGGTGGCAAGACCCACCACAAAGCTTGGGACAGTTTTGCCGCCATGCTAGAAAACGCAGTGCATTTCAGCAGAAATGTGATGTCTACGAAGTACCTTTTTTGCACTTGGCATTTTGATTTTGGGGCACTTTGTTGTGATCTAACAAGTCAGAATCCAAAGAAGGGACAAATTCACTAAAGTGCGAAGTGCCTACCGCTAGCGCTAATTAGCCAGTGATGAAGTAACGGTAGCACAACATCGATATCGTTCGCCTCAACTTCGCATTTTAGTGAATTTGCATAGCGCTGGCGAAACTACCTTTGGTGATATGCGGCAAACGTCTTCGAAGCCAACGCTATGCATTTTCGGTGCTTAGTGAATTTGACCCAAAAAAATACAAGTTTATTTAACTATAAACTATATTTAACTATAAAATCAGAATCCTCTTTGGTCTGCGGTCTGTGTTGGAATCAGCCTGAAAATCTGACTATTTCAGGCTTTTCGGTCAACGTTTTACCTGATCTAAGTAAATTGTGCTTTTTTTAATAGTAAATAAGGTCCAGTCGTGGATTCTAGCTTGGTCTGACTTTTTAATTTAAAAAATAAAAATTCAGATTTTGATAAATAAGGCCCCCAGTTATTATGATCTGCACTGACCCAGGGAACTATTGAAGGGAGTATCGTGCCAATATTCACATTGCAATCCTCGCTACTGTCTTGGGTATAGCACATGTAAAATAGAGTCAAAATGGAACTGAATACTGAACGCTGAATTTTTTGCACTTCACAACCCAGAGCAGCAGCAAGGACCTGGGTCTGGGATACCCTTTATTAATTAACCCTTTTCATTCCCACTTGAAAAAAAATAATAATGGGTCAGAATAATCTGGCAAAATAGAATTTCAAGTAATGTACAGGCAGTACTAATTCAGTAATAGAGCTAATTAAACGGGTTACTGGCTGCAGATTATGAAACCAACAGCACTTGCTGGCATTATGAAGTGTTTTTATTTTAAGCTAGTTTATATATTAAAGCTTATTATGCTATTTTAGTAACGTTGTTAGAATCAAATGATATGGAAACACGATTTGTTTTTCTCGTCTAGTAATTAGCCAAATTACTATTGCCTGTGTACAGCATGTCTGATGAAACATTCTGCTAAATTTAGTCATGCATGTTACAACTGTAGAATCACAACACTTACAGAACAATCATTATGTTAGCACCTATATTTAGGTTTGCCTGTTCCTTCTATCAAACCAGCCTGTTTACAAATACCATTCACAGTGGTACCTATACATGTTTAGCCCCAATGCAACTGTTCAGATTGTGCTCATTACAGGTAACCCTGAAATGAATAGGAAGAAACTGCAAACCTGCAAGAAGTTTACTTGGCCTTTTTGGATAAGACAAATGTAGTACCTGATCAAATTTAGTACCTGTTCTTACCATACCCTCGGAGAAGTGACTATGGAGTGTACTAGTATGGCATTTGCACATGGCACTTTATGTTTTTATGTTACACTAGCTTTTTCCCCCCTGAATATTTGCCCAATGCAAAGAAAAGTTTTATCATTTCAGCCCTTGTTCAGGAACATATGTAGAAGCCACATTTTTACTGTACATTTTTCTGCACTTTACATAACTGCACTTTTCTATATGTGACTTTTCCACTGGTGTTTTACCATGAGCAACATCTACCACAGGTAAAGCTTGCACCCAGAGGGCAGGGAGTGCTTTACTATGGTTGTGAGTTGTGAATTAACAACATGAGTCGAGGAGGGTTCCCTCTGTTTGCTGTGTCTACACATGCACCTGACGTGCAGCTGGTAAATTCTATTTTTAGGTTTAATTAAATTAATTTATTAATTTTTTTCTGAAGCTGCATGCAGTAGACCACTTGAAGTGGATCCATTTGCATGCACATTGATTAAGAAAAGACTGCACAGCTTGCGACCTGTTTACTAACACAATTTACAAACACCTGCTATTTCGAAAACACACACTGTTAAACTGGGATTTTTATAAAAGAAGCATGCATTGTGGGTAAAAAAACAGGGTGATGAATGCATTTTGTACCCATCACTTTGCACTGATACTAGCAAGTCACCAGTGGTAAGGTGTTAGTCCCAGATCCCTGCTTCCTCCCCACATACTTTATTACCCCTGAAAGTTTCCCTAAAATATTGCTCACCAGTTCGTAGCAACTCACATGTGCCAAAAGTGCCGGTAATTGCCATTGGGAAGGAAGAGGACGCAAAGAAGACTGGAGAGCCCAGAAGATGGTGCCCATGAGCTCTGCTGTGCTTACTTTGCACCAATTGGTGAGCAATATGTTAGGTACACTTTCAGGAGTAATATATGTGGGAGGGGGAATCGGGGAGGGGGGTATATCTAGGGTAGTAGGCAAGGGCTTTTCTTAATTGGGGGGTTTAGTTCTCCTTTAAGACTTACAGGTATAGTGCCCTACCATAACATGACCATTAAAAAAATGTTACCACAAATAAACATTTTAATATATTTTAATATATAATAATGACAAAAAGATTACTTGGTTAAACTATAAATAATAATTGTAGCTTTCCATTAAACGAACAAGTTTAAGTTTCAGATTCCAATAGAACAGCCGCAATTCCACTATAATCACTGAACAGATGGTTAATTTGTTACTTTATTGGCATTTTGCACCATATTCCTAAATTGGAAATTACACACTCTGAAAGCTAAGCCAATACCAAATGCCCAAGCTACAATACAAAATGATTATGCAAATTGGGTTTTTTGTATTTTGTTCACACAACACTAATAGTGGTTTTAAATCAAAATGTATTAATAATATTGATGGAGTGATCTACATTTTGCACACCAAAACTGGAAAAAAACTATAACTTTCCTAAAACTAGCTCCCTCAACCTCTATAAAGTTACCACCCGAAACGTAAAGAGATACTGACACCAGAAATTAAACTCTTTTTTACATCGGTCATAATAATGCCTTTGAAAACTACTTATAACTTTGCCATAAAGAATTTGCACAATGCTTTTACATTACCTGTCTGATGCCCCATGTTCCTGTATAAGGGGGCTGCCATATTTCTGCAGCAGGAGTCCGTTCATATTAGAAACTCTAACTGATAGGCTGAGATTGTTGAGTCAAGTTGGCAAAACAGTCAGGTTTAGAAACTTCAACTAACAATTGTGTACACATATATACGTAACTTTTAATGTACATTCATATTTTAAAAAGTCGTTTTTTAGTGTCAGTTTCACTTTAAAAGGATAATCTGTTGAAAATGATGTGCTTTTTTTCTCAGGCTATATATTATATCATGAAATAAATGGTCTGTGAAAAAAAAATCTTATCTCTACTCATTATGGGATCCTGTTATTGGGCTAATTTACCTTGTCTGTACCAGCAGGTGACATGGAACAGGCAGGGGTAGACATAAAGCACTTTAATTTTAATCATCTATGGCAGGGTTACATGCAACTGCAATGGTATCCTTGGAGGTCCATGATTTCTTATGATAAGGATTATTCCCTGGAATAAATCCTGAAGTTGAAATCCAACTGCATTTATATCAGTATTATAGACTCCCCCAAATTCAGAAAAAGAAAATGTATTCCTAAAACAGTAGGCCTCATGTATTTAAATAATTAAATAATCTCCTGCCTAATTATGTATTCAAATGAAAGTATACTTTATATTGGGGGCAGAGGCTGCAGTGCCTCTCCTGATGCTAAGGTTGATCCAGATCCTAATGCATGAAGTGTAAGCCGCAGCCAGAGCTGCTAAAGATCTGCTGCCTAAATGAGCACTAAGGGGGATGCTCTTACATTTAGGACCTTCTAATCTACCAATAAAAAAAAAAAGCTAATCTTCTTTAAAAATGCTTGAATCCTCATTCTAGAACAGTCTATTTTGAATGTAAGCTAGTAAGTCTAATCACAGATTTATTATGATACATCAATCATAGCCCTTTAATGAGTGGATCAATCTCTCATGCAAAAAAAACGAAGGCTCAGTAGGCACAATGGAAAACCAAGTTGTCCTTGTATCTGCTCATAGTTTTGTCATTATTTCCCAGGTCTCCACTTTCTTGTCTCATAGAGACCAAGGGCAAGTATGGTGCATCAATTTGTCCAAACCAGTTCCACCAACAAATCAGGATATCCTTGTCATTGATGTAAAAAATGGTGACAATGACTCTATGCATTTGCCAAATCAGCTCATAGTTTCAGTGAATTCTGGTGCAATTAAACTGGGTTGAATTGAAATTTGTTGGTATTTAATGTATTTCATTTACACTTTAGTTTCTTTTTGTTGATCTTGTCTAGTTCTTTCTATTGTTATACAAACAGCATCTCATTTAGCTGCTGCTGTTTCCACGGAAACAGATAACACCAGATAAGGCACAACATTCTTGCAGATATATATGGATAAATGCAAATGTATTACTTATTACTTTTTTAGCTGAAACAGCATAATGCACAAATGCCACTCGACATGATGATCAAATGTATGCACCAGTCATTTCACTAATACATTAACATGTAAAGAGAACATAAAACCTTACATGAGTTAGGACAGCTATAGGACATGTAGCATACCTCAGAGGGAATGTCAACATGATCAAATTAAAGTATAGAACTTAGTTGATGTGTGTCACAAGATATTTCTGCTACTTCAATCATACCATAGCAAATAATACTGAAAGAACTGAAAATAGTGCATCATCGTGGAAGTTATTGATGTTTCAAGACATCATTCAAAACTATTTCTGAGAGATGTCTGTTAGGTACTGTATGATGCTATCACTGTAATACAAGGGCAGATTTTGAGAAGAAAGATCAGAAGAACAAAGAGGTAGCAGAGAAAAAATACAATGTAGGCTTTGTTCAGGCCCTGTGCCACCTCTAGATGTAGATACTTCATATAGGTATAATTGTATTTATAGGGTACGACAAAAGGACCCTGCATATACTGAGTCAGTAGTGTAGAGTCTCTTCATCAGTTCTTAAGGAGTTTTGGGGGGGGCAAAAAGATATGACTGTGGGGTTCAGAAACATTTTATTAGATTAAGGGGCATATTTACTAAATTCACATGAAGAATTCGTAGATTTTGAAGAATTCAAAGAATTCGAAAAATGCAAATTAGGCAAATTCGACCATCGAATATTCAAATTCGAATAATTCGAATATTCAAATAAAATTTTATTTGAATATTCGATTATTTCATGGTCGAAATACTTCCCCTTTAAAATTTTATTCGACCACCTAGTTCGCCAGATCCAAGCTGCTGAATTGGGTATCATTATTTTTGATCGAATAAAAAAATTTGATCGATCGAAAAAATCGTTCGAACGATTAATCGTTCGAATTGCGGTAAGATCCTTCTAATTCGATATTCGAATTCGAAGGATTTTACTTCACCCACTATTCCCGTGGTCGAATTTCAAATTTTTTTAAATTCGAAATTCAACCAATAGTAAATCTGTCCCTAAATATCACAGTAAAATAAGTGACAAAATGGGAGCACACAAGCAAAACTGATTAGCGAAAAACGCCCATAAACGCTAATGCAGAGGTCTCCAACCAGTGGCTTGTGAGCAACATGTTACTCTCTATAACCATCCCCTTGGATATTGCGCTCTGTGGCCTCAAAGCAGGAGCTTTTATATTTTTGAATTTCAGGCTGGGAGGCAGGTTTTGGTTGAATAAAAAACAGCTGTACTGCCAAATTGAACCTCCTGTAGGCTGTCAGTTCACATAGGGGCTACCAAATAGCCAATCACAGTTCTTAATTGGCATCCCCTGGGACATTTTTCATGCATGTGGTGCTCCCTGACTCTTTTTACATTTAAATGTGGCTCTTGGGTAAGAACAGGTTGGGGATCCTGCTCCAATGTATAGTTTATATTATATATACAATATTATATTACAGTTTTATTTATATTTTATAAAAGCATTCAAATATACTGTAAGCAATAATGGTATCAATATGAAACATGAGCCAGTGGCAATAGATATTGAAAAGAGATATTGAAACTGTTTCAGTTCAGTAAAGACAATGGAATTGAAGTTAAATGTTACTGAAATACCATTAGTTAACTTGCTTTTGAATGATATTAACAGAATTATCTTCAGGTAGAAAAATATCAATGCACTTTTGTCTCATTTTTGTCTCCAAAATATTAGGAAATGGAAAAAACATGCATTGGAAATGTAGAAATGTGCTGCAAATAAAATGTGTCCATCACAGTCAGAGTTTAATAAATGCAAGAAGGTAAACTTTCATTTAATTTGAGAAGAAAGGTTATGAATAGGATCCATCAACAAAAAATTAATACAACCCTTTTTTTGACATAAATTTTCTTATACAGTACACCACAACAAGGTTTTATTTGTTGAAGGTCAGATTTTAGTGGTTTTAGAAGTTTTTGAAACAAAAAATAAACTCATAAACTCTAAAAGTAGAAATGCCATGGAAATTATTAAAAGATCTGAATCTAATAAATGCAAATGGAAAAAATCATGTACGATGCGGTAAAAAAAGATCAAAAACCTTTAAAAATGTTTTCAATCTCTAGCAAAGGAGAAATCTGAAAACCTCTAAAATCCCCAATTTATTTAAAGTGCTCCAAAAGGATCAGCCGAAATGATTTATTTAAAGGGGATATACACCTTCCGCAGCACCGTTGGTCCACTTGAGTGTTGTCTGACTACATCTTCCAGCAATTTCCAGGATAAAGCAAAATGGGGGTTATAGTCCAGCAATCATGCAGAAGGATTCAGGGATAGATTTATCAGTGTGAAATTAGAGCTAGCCACAGAAAAACTCCCTCACTTTCTATTCATTCCTAGGGGATTTTTAGAAGTGTTTTTAAGAAATGCCTATAATAAAAACATTCACACCTTGTTAAATTGAACTCTTGAGATCTTCTTGGAGAGCGCACAACTGATGCAAATATATCTTTCAATGAATAGGTTTCCTGTCAGGGCCGGGCCTAGCCGATGGGGTACCTTAAGCAACCTGGCTGGCAACCTTGCCCCCCCATGAATGTGCACTCACGATGGTGCAAGCGCACACTATAACTTCAAGGGGGGCAGTGACAGAGGGGAGGGTCGGAGTAGGGGGGGAAGCAGCAGACAGCAGAGGGAAGCGACTTCATAGGCAGAACAGGGCTCCACTATTGCACAGCGCTCCCCTATTGTTGTGCCATAGCCAGGTGCTTCTTGTGCGTCCCCTAGTTTTGGCTCTGCCTGATGTGTACACTGCTGTGTACAGTTGCTCTTTTTGGCTAGTTAAAAAAATGTTTTATTTTAAGTATCAGGTGATTAATAGTATGAATGTACTCTAATTAGCAGCTTTTACATGATTCTAAATAGATTTACAGATTTGGCAGCATATCATCTACTGTGTCATCAAATCCATTCAGTGTTTTGTCTTATACAGAGAGACTAATAATGCTCTAAAGTCTCTTTTATCAAACTGAGCAATCTATTTTCAAAGTAAACTAGAGAGTATTGAGCTTTTTAGAGCTACATGATGGCGTTGCAGAGATAACATCCAAATACAGTTAGATTTATTGTCTCACAAGGGAAAGGGCATAAACCATCTGCAGAACTGAGATTTGAGCATTAGAATGATATTTTGAAAGAACTGGAAGATTTTCCATATTTGCTTCATGTCTTTCCAAAACGTGTAGATCTGAAAATACCCATCTGTAACAGAATTGCTCTTCTAAACTTGTTAAATGAGAATAATGCCAGGAAACAATTTTTGCACTGTGGGTGAGCGTAAAATGCTTTGCTTTTGGAAATCCTCCATGCAGAGCAGTAATGGGACCCAATCATTCCTATGAGATAGTTACCCATGCTCCTACTGATAAATGGTAAATAACAGGACGGCAGATTTCTTCACTCGTTTGCTTCAAATACCACATTTAGGTTCTGCTGTCATGGAAAGTAAGGTTATGTGGTTATCAGTAAGAGAAAAAACACTATAAACTTCAAGGAACAATAGCACCAAAAAATAAGTGAATTACAATAAAATCTAGAGCCCTGTATTGGTAAATCTTCAGAAACACTACTATAGCTTCTATAAACAAGCTGTTGTCTAGCCATGGGGGCAGTCAGTCAGTACAGTAGATAACATAAGTTCCGAGGAATCCAATTGTATGCTACAGAGCTCATCTGCTATCTGCTGTGTGTTCTGTGTATTTTCTCTTTTTTCAGCTTTGAATTGCTGCCCCAATGGCTACAGAGCAGCTTGTGTTTGTGAAGCAAACACGCCAGTTGTACAAGTGCAGAGAAACAGTAAATTATATTTTCATTACTTTAAAACACTTTCATGAAAACACATGTGAACACAACACAATTGTGCATACAGTGTCAATATGTTAGCACGTGATTTGTAAACCAGCATCTTATAATCATTTACAGTATTCAGTGCTTCATTTGCAATTCATACTCATTTACCATGTACTAACCAAAAAATATATTGCTTAACAGGTTAGAGTAGAAACATAAGACTATGTTCAGCACTATGAAAAAATGTGTAGAAATTGCATTTTTGTGAATATTTAATGGGTAATTCAACTCTTTTAGTATGTTGTAGAAATTGATATTCTAAGAAAATATGCAATAATTATTTAGCAATTTGTTCAGCATCTCTCCAATTTGGAATTTCAGCAGCTACTGTATCTTGTTGGACTGCAATATACCTTAGTAGTGTGGGAACTGAAAAGAAAGAGAAGTATTAAAAAGTAGCATTAACAATATAATTCTTCCTCCTTTTCTACTCCCTTCTTCCCTGGTTGTCGGCTAGTAGCTACACCCTCTGCTTTGCTCTAAGTTTTGGGACAAATTCTTGCTTATGGAATCCTGCATTGTGAATGCACATAAAATTGTGAAAAAGGTATGGTATTGGAATTTAAGAGTATGTTACTGCTTTTACTCTTTTAAGAGCTGCACTCAAATCATGCACACAAGCCACTACATGTGTGTATTTTATTTATAAATTATTTCTGTATTTGTCCTGTTTCAATCCTGCTTAATGTTATACAGCGGCCAGTTACCGGGGCTGCAAAAAGCTGCATCTGGTAACTTTAAGAGCCAAATTTCCGACTTTTAAAATGGAAATTGGACTCCGCTAGTGCAGAGAGCGTTATTGCATTCTTTGCACTAGTGAGGTTGCCCCCGCTTTGACCCGCTCCAACGCAAATGTTTCCAATGGGGGAGGGGCAGCATTGGGGCTGCTGTCTCAGACAGCAGTTACCCAAGAATTGTCCCTAAACGCATACAAATGAAAAGCTGACTATTCATAATGATTTCTTGGTGTTTATCAGATAGCTTTTTTAAAACTGGATTACTAAGGGGCAAATTTATCATTATTCACTAATTGAAATTTATCATTATTCAGAATTCGACTATCGAATGCTTATTGAATAGTTTTAGGCTATTTTTTCTGCGCTATTCGATTTCTCGAAAAAATCATATGATCGAAACATTCGATTTCACAAAAAAAAATCGAAAAATTTCGTCCGATCGTTCTAAAAATTCGTATGATTCGAACGATCGAGGTGTTCGATCGTACAAATGGTAACCGAGCAGGTGATAGAAAAAAAAGCCTATGGGGGGATTTCCATAGGCTTCGATTGCAATTCTGTAGGTTCAATCTGGTGAAGTAGGCAGTCGAATAAAATTTTAAAGACAAAGTACTTCGATCATCGAATGGTCGATTATTCGATCGTTACGCTCAAATTTTGCATATTCGATGATCGAAGTGGCCAAATTTGCATATTTGAATGTCCAATAAAATTGTACAATTGGAATTCGATCGAATTCAATCGAACTTCGAATTATTCACGTGAATTTTGTAAATCTACCCCTAAGTATATGCTTATGACTCTCTTGGGATGCCCCAAGAAATTCCTCCAGGTAGCCAGCACATCAGTACATAAGCCTTTGTACTTTCCTCTTACATTCTAGTACATCCACTTCGTAAGGCATGAAAACCTAGAGTGGATGCTGCAGCAGCTGCTTTAAATAATTTCAATTAAATTGTTGCTTGTTGCAGAGTACTACAACAAAATAAAAGACAGAGAGAAGCAGACTGGTTCTGTGGAGAATTCACAGTTTTGTTAGGTTTTTCTGATATAAAATGTTGTTTACACCAATTAAGGACATACTGTAAGAAGGCAACCCGCCAGGAAAGCCATTTAAAGATAGGGGTTAGAATCATCTTGCTTTACATTTAATATTCACAAACAGAACATCAGCATGCTAAAGCTTGATAAAAAAATCCTCTATTTAGCATTAATTGAACATGCCATACATAGTTTTCCAGAGTCAGAACTCTCCTGTAAATAGAGTAACTTATGCATGCCTGAAACGTTAAAGACAAATATTAGGATGATGTAAAGGAGTAAAGGAGATAGGCGACAATGCGCCCAAACATGAATGCCCTTTCCACAATCCCCTATGCTCAACTCTGCTTTCTTCTTCATTATCTCCCAGTTTTATTGTGTGCTGGAGCACTAATTAACCAATATCAAGGTGGAATCCACAGGGCAGTAAGGAAAGCAGTGAAGGTACATATTTTCTTGCACAGACTACTAAACTGCAGCCCTGTGTTCTAACAGGAACTCATCCATTGTTGCTATTTCAAAAACTAGAAATCTGTCCTCTCCTCTAGCTCAGTTGTACAGATAATGTTAAATCATACTAGATCAGCTGTGTGGTACTCCCAGAAGCCCTCATGCTGACAAATGTATTTGCTAACCTAGATGCTCAATGAACAAAAGTGGTATTACTAGTTCACATTTAGCTGTGCTGAGTTGTCCTAACCAAGTAGTGGACTTCAAAAAAAGTAAGTCCATAAGGCACAGCCCAGTTTTTACATTTGTATTCATGTTTTTAGATTATCATTGATTTTTTGCAGACACAACAATGGCTATTTATATACTAACTATGTACCGACAAGCCTTTCCAAGTCCTCCAACCTTCCTCTGTGGCAGCTAGTTTTCCCCACTGGTTTATTTTTGACAGCTTCTTGGCTGTCAATGGCACAGTCACTCTAACTTCATCAATCACCAAGGGCAAAACCATTCATTTTTTGTAGTCTTCTTTCATTAGCAGATTCCCCTGTGTACTGCAATGGAGTTTTGTGCCAGATGCACTAGTTTTTACAAAGAATACAAGATAATAGTGTCTATTTGTTAGATTATGCACCTCTTTGTTTTCTGCAACAGCTCCTCAAGCTCACACAATTTCTAAATAGTATTATCTAATTCAATAAATGGTCTCACTTACATCTAGAAACAACTTTCACACAGCTGCAAAGTCTATACCAGACTGATATTAGTGAGTGGTGTGTTGCTGTTTCTATGGCCATACACAAGAATTATATATATATATATA
>CM044432.1:103459619-103475931 GCA_024363595.1 Xenopus borealis
GTAGCGCTGGCGAAAATTCACCTGGCGAAGTGCAGCAAACGTTAGTGAAGCCAACGCTAGCGAATTTTCGCCGCTTAGTGAATCTGCCCCCATAGAGAAGTGGTAACTCAGACAGCCCAAAAACATCAGATCGCTGGTTCAAGTCCTGGCTAAATAATTTAAAAATGCAAATAAGTACATAAAAAAAATTGCAAATTGTCTTGCTCTATATCATGTTAAAGGTGAACAATCCCTTTAAACATTAAATCAACTCAATGGGATTGCACTGTCACCAATATGGATTCATGTAGCTTAGTTACCATCAAGTACAAGAGGCTGCTTTATTTTTACAGAAAAAGAGAAAATGATTTTAAAAAATTAGAATTAATTGATTAAAATGGAGTCTATGAGTGATAGTCATCCTGTAATTCAGAGCTTACTGGATAATGGGTTTATGGATCCCATATCTGTAGAATGAAAACTAAAAACATTAATATTAATTGTTCAAATTAAAGTACTCAGAGAGCAATTTTAAAATCATTGGTTTAGGTTTACATAGTTGCCCTTTATAATCCACTCAATATATTCAAAGATTATTTGCTCTTTTCAAAGCGAATGAGGCAACATTACACATGTTGACTTTGTTGAAGCTTACAGCCAAAAATGTAGATTTCATTTTAAAAGATAAATTATTTAGTACTCCACTGTTTCTTGCACTATAGATTTAAGGTAATATTAGAAGTACAAGCAGAAGTAAAATAAATCAATGGCAGCTTTAACTCCATCCTGAAATATCATACTTATTCTAACACAATAAACAGCAGTGCATAGAATATGCATTGATTTTCATTATTGTTTTCTGTTAATCAGTCATGTAACGAGGTCATGATATATTGCTTCTATTAAATAAAATAGATGTGAGGTTAGCTGCTGTATTAATCACATCGGAAGCATTTTTTGGCCAAATGCAAAGTTTGGCAAGGATTTGTAATCAATACCTGATATATCTTGCCTAATAGAGTTTGAAGATCATTGCTACAAAAATTTCAGTGACTTCAAAATAACATTGCATTGCATTAAATTCAGTTCAGTTATTTTCCATGTTCTATTATGGCTCTGATGTGTTGCAGAAAAAAATTAGGACATTAGGAGGTGCTGATGAAAGCATTAACCTTCAAAAACATATCTAAAATATCTTTCCAAATATTACAGAAACATATATTTGTATTTCCCTGTAAATAAAAGATCATGAACCATAGGTGATTAATGCTGCTCCAAGCACAGAAACAGGAATACAGGTTCACATATGGCTGCAAACAGTTGCTCAGTTTTGGATCCATTCTAAAAAAAACTCAAGGGTGGTTTTTTATTACTTGCAGTGTTTTTCATTGATGGTTTTTTCCCCAGGGTTAATTTTTTGTAAAACCTCAGTTGGATTTTTAAAAAAATAAACAGTGGAAATAGATGATGACATTTCAGGAAACTACATAAATCAAATACAAAATAGAGGTATGGCACCCGTTATCGAGAATGTTTGGGACCAGAGGCTTCCCATATAGGGATATTGCCATCATTTAACTTGCATATATTAAGGGGCCCAAATTGTGATTTTCTTCCATGAATCTCTTGTGTTTTTCCTATATTTCTTAAAAGCTTTAAAAAAAATTATGAAGTGTAAAATCCACAAAAATGTGTAATTCAAAAATTTGCCTAGTAAAGGTTGTTGAGATGCTATAGACGTGAATGGGAGCTGTGCTGATCTTATTGGATCCATTTTAATCAAGTTGGACTTTTAGGCGGTTATTTGTTAAAGTCTGAATTTTTCTGGTCAGACTTTTAAAGGGGAGTCCCATGGTGTTAAAAGTCAGATGAAAAAAAAGAGTACTCCAACTTAGACCTGTTGAGAACATTTAAGACAATGACAGATGTCCCATTAACAACTGAAAGCTTTTCCGAGTTGCAGAGTTTCTGAAAAATTGTAGTTTTTGTCGATATTATGAAAAAATTTTAGGTTTCAAGCACAAAATCCAAAAATAATGTATAATTCTGATTTCTTTACGATTTTATTGGGACTTTTTCCACACAAGAAAAAAGTGTGATTTTTTTTTAATAAATAGGGGGAAATTATGTGTGGATTTGGTCTGAGTAGTTTTCAGAAAATAGTGAAAACATTTCCAATTTTTTTAGCTATGAATTGTTGAAACAACTATAAATTTGAGGTTTTCAGATTTTTTTATTTTTGTATATTTAATTACTTTCATGACAAATGCGAGTTAGTAGTGGCTTAAAGAACCTCTAAAACCACTGAAATGAGAATGTTAATTAATAAGCCTCTACTAAAAAATCATTTAAACTCAGTAAGATTTTTTTTTTAGCCTCCAATAAGGATCAATTAAACCTCAGCAGGGATCAAGTACAAAGTACTATTTTATCATTACAGAGAAAAAGGAAATCATTTTTAAAATTGTTAAGGGGCAGATTTACTAAAAATCGAATTCGAGGGTTAAAGGGGAAGTGGTCAAAGTTCAAAAACATTCAAATTCGAACGCTTTTAACGCAAATCGTCCAATTTGACCAATCGAATGTAAAAAATGTGATCGATCGATTAAATCATTTGATTGATTAAATCATTTGAATCAAATGATTCAAACGATTTTGACCCTTCGATCTAATTTTTTATATTCGATCACAAAAAACTTTAAAACACCTATGGGAGTTTCCCGTAGGGTTTTAAAGCAATTTGGTCCAAATTGGTGAACTGGCCTATCAAATTTATTTTTAAAGGGGAAGTACTTCGACCATCGAATATTCCAATATTCGAATATAATTAAATTTGAATTATTCATATCGCTCAAATTTTTTTAATTCGATAGTTGAATTACCCATTTGCATATTCGAAATTCAAATTAGAATTTTTTAAAAAAATTTGATCGATTTTCAAATTCTTCACGAATTTAGCAAATGGGCCCCTAATTATTTTATTATGGAATTATATTAAGTGAAGTCTATTCCAGTAAGTCTATTCCATAATGCAGAGCATTTTGGACAATGTGTTGCCGAATAATTGATCACATACCTTAAAAAAATACTTGCATCTCTTGCTAGCAGCAGTGCAAAGACCTATCTTAAACAAAAGGATGGATGAAATTCTTCCAACCTTAAGAGGGGTATTTACTAAAAAGCTACTTTTTCTCACTCTAATAAGAAAATAAAAGAATCCTTTTAATTTACCAATAAAAAAATCTCTAAAAAAATCAGTATGAGAAAAAGTCACAACAAAATTGTGTGTCAATTCAAATCGTGCAATTTTTACAAATTGTCGCCCCAAAAACTCGACTTTATGACATTGTTACCTCGACAAATATAATTTATCGGATTATCAAACGAAACCAGCATCAAATAGCCCAAAACTATGTGGATAGCAATAAATTGCATATTTGCAGTCATTCTGCATACTGTCCGTTTGTCCCCCTATTTGAATTTTACAAGGATATATTGGTGCGTGGACGGGGCACCTGGGAGACAGCTGGACTTGCCGCATTACGCTTATATGTGTATAAACTCCTGATTGAAAGACCAAAACTATCAAGTGGTACAAAACATGTTCCAACTGTTAAAGGGACCATCTGCTAATGACTTCTACAGTACATGATTTCGGTAAGTTGGAGTATTTCCTGATTTTTAAAAGCTTCAAATTCTTATCCCAGAGAGGATTTGTGTATTTCACAGCTTTGCCCTTCAGCATAGAAATGGCATATCACAGCTGGAATTTATGCATTGATTCAGAAACCCCCTGTATATAGTATAGTAAATCATGAAAACAGAGTCTGGAACATGGAGGAAGCTTTTGTACAGGAAGTAAAATCATCCAGAAACGTGGTATAAATGTATTCCAGGTACAGGTCAGTTCAGATGATAAACAGGTTGTTCAGAAACTGTCAGGAAGGTCAAATAGCAGTAGATCAATAAAGAAAAGCTTACTAAGGAAGTCCTATACATAGGCAATGGATCTGGGTCCTCATGTATTTATTTTGAATTGTTGCGCTAGACACAACATGATGATGTCACACACCTGCAACAGGGAACCACCTCTGTCTAAAGCTGTTTTCATTTATGCTGCGTACACTGCTTTTATGAACTTAAGAGTAAAATGCAATTATCATTCATCAAATCTACCTGTTTGTAATTCGGGAGGAAGGAAGAAATAAAGGATTTTCCTACCACTATGCTATCCAGCAAATTATGCCTACATACTGTTTATCTGCATGATGATCCTAGCATGCCTGTGTCCTGGATACAACAAAGCTTAATGCAAATATGACAGAAGTATTGCATATTTGAACAATAAAAAGTGTATTGTTTGTGGTCTTTAGTGTTCCTAAAATGCAGCACACCTTACATTTAGCATTGTTTAAAAAAAAAACAAAAAAAAAAAACCTCATTTAATATTTAGGGACAATGCTATTAATATAATGTCAGAAAGAGTTGATTTGACCTCCTGCTGCCGTCATGCCTCCCCTCTCTACTTTCCATATTAACCAAGGGAAGATAACGTCTTGGGACTTCACTCAAAAATGTTCACTCTACTGAATATCACACAGATCTTCTTTACTCTTTATTAAAAATTATTCCATGCTTGATTTTTTAGTATGCAACTAAATCTAGTCAGTAAATCATATGTCGACAAAACCCAAGGTTTGAGCCATAATAAAAACCATGCATTTGGGCTATGTAAGATACGTATAACTAGACTGTAATGTGAATTTATTTTTATTCTGCTCAGCCTGCATTATTCCTAACAAACCACTGTGTCTCCACTCTCAGATGTAAAGCTTGGCAAACACTATTAATAAAACAATGTCTACTGGGACAATGAATTTTCAGACATATATTTGAGAACAGCAACGCTATTAGCTCAGTTGATGATCTGTTAAAAAATCAATTCTTTTTCACATTTTAATAAATGCCTGGAGGCTTACATTTTTCATATGAATAGTAATGTTGTTTTATGTCATTTGCAGCCAGAAATTATTACAAAAAAGTACTATAACAAATAATGTGTATTTTAACAAAGCATTTCACTTTTATTTGGAAATTTACTGGAATTAATGTTAAGGCCAATTATTTACAATTTATTCATAAATTATGTTTCTAGTAATTGCTTTGCAAACCTACTTTTACACTGGTGGTTTAATAAACAGGCATGGGATCTAATATCCAGAATGCTTGGAACTAGTGATGGGCAAATCTGGGGAGTTTTGCTTCATCGTAGAAATTCACGAAACGGCAAAAAATTCACGAAATGCCATCACGTCTCGTATTGGATGCCGGTGTCCATTTTTTCGACACCGGCAATGGGAGCCCAAAAACATACACCCATGTCCAAAACAGACGCCCGCGTCCAAAACGAGATGCTGGTGAATTTTTGCCAGGCAAAATTTTTCTGCCGTTTCTCGAATTTATTTGCCTTTGGTGAATCGTGGGAATTTGCAGCAAATTTGCCCCAGGCAAAGAAACTACGTGGAACCTGGGGTTTTCAGAATAAGTTTTTTTTTCTGTAATTTAGATCATCACTCTTAATCACCTTAAAATAAATATACCTAAAATAATTTTTTTGGCACCCGTATGGATATGTGCTAGTTTAGCTACCATCAAGTGCATTGTATCAAGTACATTGTACTATTTTATTACAGACAGAAATTCTGAATTAAAAAAAATGTCTGCAACAGAGTATTTGTACTTGGAAGGAGAACTGGCTGAAGCAATTTACAAAGAGGTGGTAAATTGGACCAGTGTTGTTAGTGGAGTACTGCAGGAGTTTGTACTTGGTCCCTTGCTCTTTAAAGGAACAGTAGCCAAATTTTTTTTTTAATTTTGTTACTGTACAACGAAAAAAAACCCACCAACACAAATTACATTTTAAAATAGCAAAGCTTTTATTAAGAAATAACTTACAGAAACTGCACTTCCTGTTCCCTTCAGAAAAGGCGAAAGTGCGACCATCCAGCCTTCAGCACTCGATTTCTCCTCCCTGGCTTCTCTTCCTCGCTCCTCCAGCTAAGCTCAGCTGCTCTCAGATGTGGCCATGATCCGCTTCTGGTGCGGGAGAAAGCTTTTCCGATGGGCAGGGGTTGCTTTCATCCTGGGGCCGCGGGATGACACCTCCGGGGGGGCTTCTTTACTTTAGAAAGAGTCTCCACATTAATCAGGCTCTGCCTGCTGCTGCCCTTCGCCTCAGCCCTTTGTAATTATTTGAAATTATAATTTTGTTCAGCCAAAATCGTTCGAATCGAACAATGCATTTGAACGATTTTTATTGATCGATAACGTACAGTACCTAATCGATCAAAAATTGTCTGTTTTCAATCGGAAAAACACTTTTAAAAAATGTGATGGTCGACTTTCAATGTTTTTTAACTTCGAAATTCGACTCTAAGTAAATCTGCCCCTTAAAGAGATACTGACACCTGAAATGAAACTCTTTTTTAACATCTATTATAATATTGGCTTTGAAAAATACTTCCAACTGCCATAAAGTATTTGCATGATGCTTTTACATTACCTGTCTGTTGTCCCATGTTCCTGTATGAGGGGGCTGCCATATTTGTGCAGCAGGAGTCCATTAGCATTAGAAACTGTAACTAACAGGCTGAGATGGGACAGCCAGATTGGCAAAGTCAGAGAGTCAGGCTTAGGAACTTCTGATACATGTGCTATTTGACTCCCTAATAACCAATACATAATTAGGTTTGATATATGCTAGAAAATAAAAATACGTACTTGCTCTATTTGCTTTTTTGTGTGCTCCATCCTGTTTACATCACACAGCCAACACTAACCTCCATTCTGTAAAAACAAATTAATATTAAATCTTGCGATTAAAAATAATTTTGTATTAATACCCAATATTCCAGCTCAGATTCATTAAAACAAATAATGCTTCATTCACTCTTCTCAAATGTTTGAAGTGTACATTCTTTTATTTCATAAAAATTTGGGGTTTACCACAATGTGAGCAAAACATAAAATCATCTTGGCAGGCATTTGTATCTTTACTCACAAAATCCTTAAGGGTTAGGGCACACTGGGCGATTTGGGGAGATTGAGTCGCCTGGCTTCGACTTTGCGGCGACCATTCTCCCCGAACGCTTTCCCTCATTCTGTGCCTGGCTTAAAAGAAAAATTGCTGGTGCTTATCACACGCGGCAATTAATTTTCCGAAGTCGCCCGAAGTTTCCCTGCAAGGCATCTTCGGGCGACTTCGGAAAATGAATCGCCATCTGTGATTAGCGCCGGCGGTTTTTCATTTAAGCCAGGTGCAGAGTGAGGGAAGGCATTCGGGGAGATTCCTTGCTGAAAAGTCGAGGAGATTAGTCGCCAGGCAACTCAATCTCCCCAAATTGCCCAGTGTGCCCTAACCCTAAAAGCTTTTTTGACATCAATAAAAAAACAATGTCAATATTATAGCAATGCAATCCTTTGTGTTCCAGAAGCTTTAAAAGTTTAACTACAAATGGTTTACTACATGTAAATTTTCTAAATTCCCATTACCTTGAACTGCTACTCAGATTTATCAAGGACCAAATAGTAAATTCAAATTTTAATCTTCTGTCACAATTCACACATTCAAATTTTAATCCCCATTTTCAAATGTAAATTCAAATGTGAGATTAATCACACCTCAACCATGGAAAAATTTGAATATTTGCCACCTAAAACCAGCCAAGTTAATTTAGAAGTTAATGGAGATCTGTTGAGCCATTTGGAGCTGTTAATAGCCTTCCTGACATTCATTTTTTTTGGGAAAAACTCCATTCGTACGAATTAAATACTGAATTTTCAGATCAGAACCATTCGATCTAATGTTAGAAATTGAAAAAATTTCTCTTAAAAAACCTCCTAGTCAAATTGTGAGTGTATTCAAATAAAAAAAAATTACATTAATTCGAAATTCTTTGAAAAATAGGTCTCTAGTTAACCTCACTTTTACAAGCTGTTGCCCTAGCATGATGCGTTCTTCATAATTTCAACAAATGCTTGCAGCAAAGTGCAGAATATGCCAAATCTTTATATACAGTAAACATACTTACTATAGCATTTTCAAACTACCAACAATAATATGAGCAAAATAAAAGTGGCAGAGAATGTGACACACTGCTCAAATAAGCGACTGTCCTATATTAGACAAAGGTAATTCCTGCTATTTGTTGCCCAGAAACCCATTAACCAGATAGCTCTGAAATTACAGGAAAGCCATCCATCTATAGATTACATGTTAATGAAATAATATATATTTTTCAAATGGTTATCATTAGTGATGGGCGAATTTAATTGCCTGAGGCGAATTGCTGCGATTCGCTGCCAGGAAAAATTCGCGAAACACCAGGAAAAATTCTCCTGGCAAAAATCTGCCAGTGTCTCATCTTGGATGCTGGCATCTGTTTTTTCTACGCCACGTCCAAAAAGAGATGCCAATGGTGTTTAATGAATTTTTCGCCGTTTGGCTAAGCGAAATCACCCAGACTCGCACATCACTAGTTATCATTTTCACTGTAATAATAAAACAGTACCTGGAACTTGATCCCAACTAAGATCATCATCATTTCATCATCATTTATTTGTATAGCGCCGACAAGATACGCAGAAAAAAATTATTATGAATAATTTTTGTTAAGACATACTCTGCTTTCCTTCTGCCTTCTCTCAGTGGATCTGTGCTGATCAGAGGATCCCCGTAGCTTCAGCCTGAGAGTAGCTACATAAAATTTTTTATTACATGCAGGTCATACACATAAATGAAAACATTTCTCTTCCTACAGTTAATTAAAATATATGCAAAATCACGTAGTCCTTAATTTAATTTACATATAAGCTGGTTAACAACTTTTATTTAGTTCAGTATCTCAGACTATAGGAGAAAACCTTAAAAAAAAACCTTACTAAACCACAAAACCCACTACAAATTAATTGTTGTTGGAGCACTACTAATGAAAAAGTTAAAAGTTATGCTGTGGTAAAGAGCTTGCTTAGAGAGAGAAATTAAAGTCTAAAATAGCTTCTACAGCTATAGGCCTTCATTAAATGACACCATACTTAAGTATGTGCAACCACTGCCAATGGCCCTCTTAAGTTTTTTTCTGGTGTATTAAAATTTTCATTCAATCAACTTGTAAAATATCTTCCATTTTGCACATAAATTGTGTTCAGTTTTCGAATTGCCAAGAACATCTGTTTTAATGCTAATGCTAATATACTAAAATAATACATTATCCGGCTAAAATCCATTAAAGTAAATGTAGAGAGTAAAACATTTTTTAAAAATAATGTTAGAAAAGAAAGGAGTGATATACCTGCTATGTATCATACATAGGTGCAGGTGTTTGCGCTCCAGAATGGAGCAATAGACATGCACCATTCTGATAAATACAGGCCTGGCTGCATTTGGAAAAGGGGAAATCTGGGTACAGTAAATAGGTATACCCCTACACACTAACTCCACTTGTGCATCATTCAGATTCAGAAAATGGTGGTCAACAGCTCAGTTCTCCATTAAAAAAAATTATCATCTCTACATACAAAAGAAGAAGGCAAGCTGCTGAGCCATTTTCTTTTGTATAATGTCTGAGCTTGAGGGACGCCAATCATTGTACAACCTGTTTTCCAACAAGACATTGTGGGCTGGGAGTGGCTAATATCTATATTTCTAATTGGCATTCAAACACACTAGTTATAAGCACCAACAGACAGGCAGTACCGAACACTACGGGGTGTAATTATGCCAGGAGGCTGCAGGAGAAGAAGGTTTTACTTTACAAAAAAAGTGTCAAACATATCTGATAAAGATGCATCCTGTAGACTGTCTCCATCTTTGGAGCAGGATGTGGAAAGGTCTTGCAAGTTAACACATCTACTTTATGCAATTTAGATGACCTAAGAGGAGAACTGGGCTAGGGATTTTTTTTTTTTTCATTTTGGGATCAAACAAGTTCAGTAGGAGTTCCATGTTCTTTAAACACTACCTCCTTACTATGTGTAATTATTTAAGCCATTCTCCAAGCCCATGTGTCATTCTCCCCTCCACTTAGACCTTCCCTTGTTCCATTCTCTTCTCCCTTTATCCCCTTTTGCATAGTTTTCCATAGTATATGCTAAGACACAGATGCCAGATGGCATGAAATAATAATTAGGTGCAACTCCATCAACATAGTGGCCAGGAAATGACTCCAGGTCTTTGTCTTTTGCTTGTTGTTCTATACGTCCTCTCACAGATCTGGGTTAGAAAAGTAGTGGGTCCTTAAAACAAGTAAGACACAGTACATATGTAACCATGAGTGAAGTCCCACTACAGTCTTTTCTGGACAATGGGTGGTGCAAGTCAAGTAGGCTGCTCACTCCCTAAATTTTAAGATTGTCCCCTTAAAAAATCTAGCTACAGATGCAGTCACTTGGATTTGTAAGTTAAATGCGTTGTGACTCAGTGTTAATTGAAGAAACTGTGTTATCCAAAGTTATCTTAACTCATTTAATGCATTTAACCTTTTCATTAGCATACCAAAGCACCATTGTTTTCAATGGTGAACTCTTTAATTGGATGGGATGCTGTGACACAATATTCTGTGCTAAGTGGGATAAATGGGATAGATGAGTTAAGTCACGACGCATTTAACACACAATCCAAAGTGACTGCATCTGTTTGGTTGGTTTATTTGGCATATTTCAATCATGATACAGGACATTTGAAAAGAGGACATTTTTGCTGTTTTCTAATTAAGCACAATGTGTGTTCCGGTGTAATATTATCTGCTGTAAACCATGAATTATTCGGGATTATTGTATGAAATCCAGCACAGATCATGATATCTTCCAATAGTAAATGGGGCATCTGCCATTGACTTCTACATGACATCGGTACGGTACTTTCTGTTCTGATTTTAGCAGCATTGGGGTTTAACAAATAATGAAAACTTCTATTTTTTCCTCCAAAAAATAGTTTTCCCCTTTAAAACTACGACCAAAAAAATATTGGACTCTAACCCTTAAAAAGTTGGAGAGCTCAGTGTAATAAGGTTTAAGTTAGAGGTCAGACCAAGAAAGACTTTTTATCCTCCAAACCTTGCTTTTGTAGTAATCTTTATAAGAAAATGCAGGAGAGATCTGTGTTACTATGTACCAATAAAAGGATAAGCAATCTGCCCATCGGTGTTGGTACCAAACAATTCCAGACATCATTAGGCTTACTTCCTTATATCCTTTGCAATTGTGCTGAAAGAATTTTGAGCATTACAATTTTCAAGACCCTATCAGCAGTTGCCAGTTCATTAGTGCCTTCCATAATTGCCCCTTGCTAGTATTTACATAGACATCAGCGCAAGACTTAGATAGGGATATTAAATATTAAACATGCTTAACTTGCATGCATCCTTTCAGCCATTTAGGTAAGGGATTGATTTATTCATATGAATGTCAAATTATACTTTTTACAATGTAAGAATGACAATATAGTATGTTTATGAGTTATTCGTATAATGGGATATGTCATTAAAGGGATACTGTCATGGTAAAACATGCTTTTTGTAAAACGCATCAGTTAATAGTGCTGCTCCAGTAGAATTCTGAACTGAAATACATTTTTCACAAGAGCAAACATATTTTGTTATATTCAGTTTTGAAATCTGACATGGGGCTAGCCATATTGTCAATTTCCCAGCTGCCCCCAGTCATGTGACTTGTGCTCTGATAAACTTCAGTCACTCTTTACTGCTGTACTGCATGTTGGCATGATATGACCCCCCCCCCCCCAGCAGCCTAACAACAGAACAATGGGAAGGTACAAAGTTAGCAGTTCCCTAATACAAGATAACAGCTCCCTGGTAGATCTAAGAACAACACTCAATAGTAAAAGATGCTGGAGAAATAACAGTCTGCCAGGACACAACCTCAACAATCTACTATGATAATTTAATCCTCCCATCCCCTTAACCAGTTTAGTTGCCTGTCTCTGAACTCTCTTCAGCTCATTTATATCATCCTTAAGGAGTGGAGCTCAAAACTGCACTGCATACTCCAGGTGAGGCCTTACCAGGGACCTGCAAAGAGGCAAATTTGTATTTTCATCCCTTGAGTCAATGCCCTTACAAGATAGACTGACACTGCCTGAACTTAGACATTAGACCATAGCATATCATTATACTGTATTACAAACAATGCAGTCAGCTGTCAATAACGTTTATGGGTTGGAGAGGTTAGTGAAATAACATTTCAGATGGAGGTCAGACATATAAAATGAGAACATTGAAAATATCCATGTAAACGTAACATTTTTGGAAGTCATATTTCTATTCCTTTCAAAGCATTAGCATCCAAATATATCATTAGTATGTCAAGTAGGACAAAAGTGTGTGCTGCTCATATTTTGTTCATTGTGTTCACAGTCCTTTAGATATTCAGATATACTGTATTCCATCTGGGAGCTGTTAATGCTGCTAGCTAACATGTCATTGAAAGATCACATTTGCCATGTAATATCAAAATGTATGGCATTGTAGTACTGTGTTTGCACAGGATATGGAAAGTACTTGGTGACATTTATCTGCATAAGAGTGGCAATACATCATGACTGCAAGTCAAGTTACACTATGCTACATGGAACATAAATAGGAAGCAGACAAGATGATACATCTAAAGCAAGCTTCACTGCCACTGCTTTCTTGGTAATAAATAGAGGGGGCAATCCGCAAAACATTATTAGCTTTAGGAGTTGACACCCCTAATATACTTGCTATTAATCATCTCCAAAAGAGGAAGAATACATATCAAATAGTAAAACTCTAGATTTTTTACTGAATGACAACTTGATGTGCCTGGATGAAAAGTGAATGATAGCACCCTTTTATTTCCACTGTCTCGCTGGAAATGAAAGAGATGCCATTCATTTTAAACATTGGTGAAGTGAAAACTGTGAAAAATGCATTTCTTAGCTGTTGCCTATACTTTCTAGTATAATAAAATGTAATATCTTCTTAACAGCAGCTATTTGCTCCCATGTTTGTATTGATTTCACTGATGTTTAGCAGGGTTAATAATATTAACCACTAATAATAACTAATCAGGGAGACCCACTGAACTTGTGTGCATAAATGTTTAAGGGGGCTCACACCCTTTTTCTTAATGTGCAGTCCCAAAGAGAAGTGTGGGTAGGCCACAAAAAATTTCCAGGATTTTCCATAACAAATCATAGTGGTAATTTACCATGCTTGTGAAGTCCTATATGGTGCATTTTCTATAGATTTGACATACAGTATTCCAAGCAAGGAGCAAAGTGCAAATAAGGATGTGAAGCATCAATTCCTACCTACACAGAGCTTTCAGACTAACGTATTAGGACATACAGCATAAAAGGCGACTTGCTGAACTGGAGTTGAAGCTCTGTTTTTTGGGCTTGTGTAGGAAAATAATTATAAACTACAGGAAAACGCTAAACCACCCATCTAGCATGCATCAATACATCCATGGATATTGATTCCATAGTGTCCTAATAACATCAATTACATTAAATGCAATTTTATGTCAATTTCCATAATTATAATAGGTTTAGGGTCACATATGCAAAAATATTTGTACCCTAGCAATAATCAAGCAGTCTGATCTCTTTGGAGATACAGTATCCAGTTATTCCACATATACAGTAAAAATGACTACCTTCATTTTCTTCAATCCACATTTTTCCTTATGTGTATAGTTCAGATTCAATATTGACAATTGTGTTGCCATTGCTACTAGTTCATCAGGATACACATGAATTTTTGTGGTATGTGCTTGTACTTGTAAACCAGGGTCAATTACATATACAATGTGTTAGTTATCGTGGGCTCTACAGAATGAATGGATGGGTAACATTTGGGGGTTTTAAACTGAAGAAATGAGACTGAGCTGTAAATCTACAATAACTGCAAATGTCAAGACATTAGATTATTCAGCAAGTCAATAAAGAAAGCGCCAATGAAAAGCATCCGGCATCCTTTGACATTTAGTACCAATCACTTCATGACACCAGTTGTCAACTTAGAAACAGAAATACCAGTGTAATGAATATGACAAAATGCACTATACAAATAACATAAGAACACTAATTTCTGTGAGTATGTATTGCTCACCCAAAAGCACTTTCATTTTTTATTATTTACTTTAGATTCATTGTTTAAGCACATAAACATAATATGAATGCTGCCACAGACTATAGAATTTTGTATATTTGGAAGATTTGCCGTCACTGAAGTAGTCATGCACAGAGGTTTCATAAAGCATGGTAAGGTTAAGCAGTGTGTAATACAATGGATAATTATAAGTAGATTTTCCTCTGCTTATGTAAGATGCTAGTAGGTGAGACAGAATTTCATGGGCATCCAGTGTTAAAACTGAGATCTACTAACGGTCCAATTGAAAATTCGAATAAAAGAAATTTGAATTTTGAAGTAATTTTTGGGTACTTTGACTATTGAGTAGGCCAAAATTTGATTCAAATTGAAATGAATTCTAATCGAAATTTAAAATCTGACCATTCGAAAATCAAAGTACTGTCTCTTTAAAAAATTAAAATTCGACCCTTCACCACCTTAAACCTGCCAAATTGCTTTTTTTAGCCTATGGGGGACCTCCTGGAACCTTTAAGGAGTGTTTTTGGAAATTCAAAAACCATTCAAATCAAACGATGCATTAGAATGATTCGAACGATTTTTATTTGATCGAAAATGGACCCATTTGATTGAAAACTGTTTTCGATAAAAAAAATTAGATGGTCGAATTTCTAAGGTTTTTTACTTCAAAATTCAACCCTTAATAATTCTTCCTCCTAAATATCCATTTGTTCAAGAATGTTACAAAAACACACAGGTGTGGGACATCCAGAATGCCCGGGACCTATGGTTTTCCGGATAACGGATTTTTCTATAATTTGGATCTTCATACCTTAATTCTATTAAAAAATATTGTAAACATTAAATAAACCCAATAGGCTGGGTTTAATAGGGCATCCTTATTTTTTTCACATGAATGTATATACAGGTGTGGGACATGTTATTCAGAATGCCCAGGACCTATGGTTTTCCGGATAACAGATTTGTCTATAATTTGGATCTTCATACCTTAATTCTATTAAAAAATAATGTAAACATTAAATAAACCCAATAGGCTGTTTTTGCTTCCAATAAGGATTGATTATATCTTAGTTTGGATCAAGTACAAGTTACTGTTTTGTTGTTACAGAGAAAAAGGGAATCCTTTTTTAAATTTGAATTATTTGCTTATAATGGAGTCTATTCTATTCCGTAATTCAGAACTTTCTGGATAACAGGTTTCCGAATAATGGATCCTATACACATATATGTATATATATATATATATATATATATATATATATATATATATATATATATATATATATATATATATATATATATATACAAATACAGGAATAAGTATAGAAGTAAAAGCAACGTTAAAACAATACACAATACAAACACTGAATGAAAAAGTAAATACAATTAAGATTAAGAACATTTTGATAGATGGATTTTGTATTTCATATGATATATTTTCCACCAAAAAAGTAACATTCAGTGAAGTCATGTTATGTTAATTTGTTTCTGTTGATACATGGGGTAAATTTACTAAAATTCACTAAACACGAATGATTCAAAATTCGATTGAATTTTTCCAAAAGATTCAAATATTTGAATATACAAATTAGGTAAATTCAACCAGTGAATTCAGTAAATTCGATCGAATCTAAATGATTTGAATAATTCGAATAAAAATCTATTCAAATATTCGAATACTCGACTATCAAATTACTTCCCCTTTAAATTTTTATTCAAATGCCTAGTTCGCCAATTTCAATCTGCCGAAGTGGCTTTGCCGAATTTTAATCGAATTACTAAAGTACGATCGAATGGTTAAAATCGTTTGAATCGATCAGTTCGAACAATTTGATCGTTTGATAGAATTTTTATAATTCAATCGTTCTACAAATCGAATTGCGGCAAAATCCTTCAAATTCGAATTTGAAGGATTTTAATTCCCTAACTATTCCCATGGTCGAATTTCTTTTAATTAGAAATTCGAACAATAGTAAATCTGCCCCCTACTGTGCATAGTATTAGAGAATAATGTGTCACAACATTTGGTAACAATGAAAAAGCCCTAATGTATGGTGTGGGTTTCACATTGTGCTAAAAATTATCTTTAAAACAATCCCATTAATTGGACCTCCTTATAGGTTTCAAATGAGGGGTGGTGTGTCCTAACAGTCCCTGCTGGAAAGGGATAGCCAATCACA
>CM044432.1:103476524-103494264 GCA_024363595.1 Xenopus borealis
CAATATGTCTAGCCCCATGTCAGATTTCTAAACAAAATATTAAAAAAATCTGTTTGCTCTTTTGAGAAATAGATTTCAGTGCAAAAATCTGCTGGAGCAGCACTATTAACTGATGCATTTAGAAAAAAAAACTTTTTTTTTCCATGACAGCATCCCTTTAAATGTACTGGTTCATTCTTGTTTTTTTATAGATTGAGTTTAGTCTTGGTTTCAAAAACCTCTAAAACCACTATCTGACCTTTAGTAAACAGGCTTCTCTGTGTCATTTTTATCCTTATTAAATATATTCCATAATTGTTAAACAAAAAACAAAATATTTGGATTAAATGAAGCTTATGTATATATTGTTTGTGTATTTATATAGCCTAAAAGATGAGTGCCCTAAGCAGTTGTACATAACATTGAATTTAATTGAATTCTGGGACAAGGTGCCACCTAATAAATAAGATCTGAATTAATTTCTTTTACACAAGCATTGCTCAAAGGTTATGAAGTTTATCTCAGATTTTGTAATCCAGTGCTCTTTTTTAGTTCATCAAGTCTGATAAACAAGGAACAAGATGCATCTGTGGTAAGGGCCATCCATCTGCTTGCCAAAAGTTATTATTTTGTCTTGAAAAAATGGTGATTTATGCATGGTTGTCAGCTTCATATGGTGGGCATTATATCATTGCCTTGGTAGCAGATGGCAGAAAGCAATAATATAATTAATAAAGATGCATATTATGTATGGCATATCCATGATGGCACCAATACACTACAAGGCCTATACATGCATTAAAGGAATAAAAAAATTATGAACAATGGTGTTTATTTATGTGAAAATTTGCTTTTTAAACATTTAACTGATGTATTAATATTTGTGTTTGTAGAGTAAAAAAAATCAGTTCTAAAATTGACAGATAATTAAAATTCCCTGCAGCCCAATAGCTTGTCTGATGTATTGATGCCTAGATTTTTTTGCTGTACTAAAGGTTGTCTGAGTCATCTAGGATAAGTTAGCCCTATGCTATCAACTTTACTTCTTGGTAAAATAAAATAAAAATAATTATTTCCAATTTTTATTTTGCACTGGACTGATTACTTCCCGTAAGGAAAACAATAGCTCTATCCTTACCGACTAAGCAAACTAGCTAACATTTCCCAAGCATGTCAAAGATTTTCAAGGAAAAATATTATTGCCGATACAGCACAGTTATAAAGTGCAATCATTATATGTCAGTATTTTTTTTTTTTGAAAGTCAGCCTCGTTTTATTAGTCTACTAGAGAAATACCCTTTATCATCAGCATCCCACTAACCTAGCTAATGCCAGTTTCTCAGACATTTCATTATATGAAGATAAAGATGTTTGTGTATTCTTTAATTGTCAAAGCAAGGACTTTCATTTCAAATTCTCTTTTAGCATCTATTTTTTTTAAATATGTAGGGACTCATAGGTTTTATAATGCACCTATGGCTTTAAACCCTACTTTCCTTTATTTCCTAGTTACTAGACAAAAGTCAATGTTTCAATTTAAGTATTTATATAACCAGTAGTTATTGGCCAAAGGGTGTCATGGCCATTTCCTGCCACACTACTTTATAGTGTTGGGCCGGGAGTGGCCTCTTCCACTTTTGCTGCTGGTGTCCTAACCATCCGGATGTGCTTCATTGAGCCTGGGTACACCAAGGCCCAGTAAAGCCACATGCCCTTAAGGGACCTGTACCTTTAGTGATTAAGTTGGGGACCAGGAATAGCTAGTACAGACTAGTTTTGTAATAGACTGTCTAGAAGAGTGAGATTTATTTAGCAAGAGCAGTTGTCGCTACATTGAGGATTGGTAGCAGGGAGTAGCTTCCCTAAGCTTCTTTGTTTGCCTTTAGTGCAGGGACTCAGTGGATAGGGTGTTAGGCTTCAGACTTCATCTCCCTAAATACTCCACTGGTGATCCTGATCCCTACACTGGTATATCGGTCTTATGGGAATTGATGTACGCTTGACTGCTGATACCTCTGTGAGTTACAATCATCTGTCTGAATTGTGTGATCTGTCTTTCTTGATATTGTCTATTTTGTGATACCAACAGCTATTGCCTAATTGCCTCATATGGGAGTAAACCTGGGGATATTTGTCTCAGACATAATAAACACCTGTTCTGTTTTCAACAAAGAACCTCCTGGCATCTATTTCCTCTATTTTATGTACAGTGCCTGTGTATTGTAATTATACTACCTCTTAAAAGGAAAGTATCCACTTGGTGAAGGCCCTGCCCTGCTGTGTAGGTCACAGTGTAACTCATGCTCATATATCTAGCTGGACACTTTAACTATTTGTGCTTTGCCTAGCCCAAAAAAGTGTTACAAATATTTAGCATTGCAGTTTCTTTAAATTAGTATTATGACAAACCTAATAGCATTTTAAACATTTACTGACAGTTTTCAGCTCTTTGTATTGTTAGAACTTATATCATGGCTCATCTGCTTGGCTGGTTGAGGCATCTAATTGACTTTAAAAAGATGGTATCTTTGTGTGCTTCTTAGCTATAATTAAAGCTTTATCGGAGTAGTGAAATAGCTAAGATTTCAGTCGTTCTTCCATAGCATACAATGCCTCTCAAGAGAACTATTTACATAAACAAGGGTAGATTAATTTATCAGAAACATCACAATTTATGGCGCTGAACAAATTAACTAATTCACTACTGCAGCCATGGAGCTGTAATTCTTGTAAAAACATAAAACTCAATTTTTGTAAACATCTCATTGTTTTTACAAGTTGGTATTAATATGCCTGTATCAGGATTTTATGTTTCAATAAAAGTGTTATTGGATGATCTTAATACTGTACACAGTTTATTAATGGCATCTATTATAGCTGTGTCACTAGCTGTGGTACTCAGGGTCCCATTTACTAATGGTTTACCAATTTAGTTTATTTCATGAATCTTGAAAAATTTGTGGTTTTCCTATATTTCTCAAAAGTCCTAAAATTTTTTAATTTATTTCATGTAAAAGTCACAAAAACCTCTAAGGCAAAACTTCACCAGGTAAAAGTTGTTGAGGTGCTATGGAAGTCAATAGGAGCAGTGCTGATGCCAATGGAATATTTTTAATCCAATCAGAGTGTTACAGGTTTTCGGATTTTTTTGGTACAGATTGTCAGGATAACTCTAATTTGTGAGTATAGTCATGGTTTCAAACACCTCTAAAATCACTATAACCCGATATTTAAGAAACAATCCTCCTTCTGTTGCCTGGGAGATCTAAAGCAATAGCTCAAAAAAGCACTCTGCATTGCAAAATATTTTTTTGCTGTAGATCAGATTATTAAACAATAATTCAGTATACTTATTGTTTCCAGCTTCAACTCATAAAGCTGACCATGAGAATGCACGGAAGTCCACCTACCACCGCCCGCGTTCCCTCTTCCAATGGCGGCGCTCTGCCTTCTCCCGACGCCAGCGCTGTCACGCCGGCGCAGAATCGCACGCGCGCCTTCAAGATACGCGCATACGTCCAAATGAACGTGCGCACGTGCACCAACATTGTGACGTCATTACGCCCACATTTTAGTGCCAAACGGAGGACTATTTAAAGGAGCCTGAGGCCTGTGGATACTGCCCAAATATAGGTCTTACTTAGTGAGTTCCTGGGTGCGTTTATATCTGTTTGATTCCTGTTGTTGACTTCGGCCTGCCTTCTTAACTACTGAACCTTTTCTGCCTGGATTGAACTTTTGCCTGGACTTTGACCTCTCTCTTGCTTAACCCCTTGGATACCACGAACTGTATTGGACTTGCTTCCTCCTTGGTCAGCAAACCTACTAGTAGCCTAACTAATTTGAGAATGTTAAAGAAATATCCGCAAGACAAGCAGTTTATTCACTTCATCCCCTTCTTGCAGTACCACAAAAATGATTGCACACACAGATACTGTATCTCCCAGTACTAAACTACATCGGGGGAAGTAAAGTAAAGAACATGGAGCTCAGTGTAGTATAGTTAATATGCAAATACAAATCTAAAGCAAAAAAAGAAAAAACAGTGATAATTATGCCAAATGTACCAAAGTATGAAAATATTTAATACAAAGTATTAAAAAGCGGTGGCAAATCAATTGTACCCATTACAAACTCATGCCAGCTTTCTCAAAGAACAAAGCATATGCACTGATGACGTTCTTACTGAAGTATTGCAGCAATCAGATATTTATTTCTATTACACTTTTTAAGAACAGGCCAACTGTTCTTATACAGTAACTCTGTCTGCATATTCTAGCCACTGCCTTTTCACTATTAAGCATGTACACATGCTAATAAATTAAAAGATCATCAGAATAAATTACAGCTCTGACACTTTTTACATTTTGGTCTTGTCTCATTGCTGTAATCGAGTTGGTGATAACCAAGTGCTTTTGTACTTTTCCTTTGCCGTGGTACAGAGTACACAAAATACATCAATAGTAAATCCAAATATAGGGCCAAATTCAATTCAGTGAGAAAAAGTTACCTCATGGTTTATCACATGAAAAATCATGGATGATATTCAATTCGAGAAGAAAAAACTTTTCTCCAAATTCAGTTCCAGTTCCAGTTTTTTCTCATAGAGTTCAGTAGAGTTCAGTAGATTTTCATGTGATAAACTGTGAGAGAAGTGTTTCTGAATTGAATTGCATCATTATAAAGTGATAAACCTTTTTCTCACTGAATTGAATCTGGCCCATAATTCTTTAGAAAATATGAGATAAGTAAAATAAAAATATAATTTCCATTGTTTACATCAGTGAAGCCTTGTGCTGGAGTTTACAGTTGTACAATCAAAATCAAAATGCCACATTTTGCAATTCCCCTTAAAGACATATAAGAAACTAAAACACAAACAGTCAGGAACAGCAGGTCTTTTTCTTACAACTATACCAACATCTTGATTATTCTGGAAAAGTGTTTCTTTATGCTATATCTGTATGATCTGTGTTAATATGCATATTAAAATGTTCAGAACAAAGTTGCCTTAGCGCTGTCCCATCACATGATGCACAGATTTCTCATCAGGGAATCTGTTGAGCAATAACTGGAAAATCTCAGGGCTTTGGTAGTCCTTTAAATAAGTTCTGAACATAGAACATGTATTGAACTTAGAGTAAGCCCCTAAAATGAAATAGACAGTGATAAAATACCACATCATATACAATACCATTTAAAACAACAAGAACATTTTGGTGCTACAGCAGTACCACACTTATTCTGTCCCTGAATACTGATTTGTGAAATAAGATAAAGAAAAATACAATATTTTCTTTTCTTTTCAAGCTTTTGACAAACTGTCCATGCTACTTACTCTACTTATATGTTTGATATGTTTGAAAACCTTTGATTCCTATCAGCAAAAATAGTGCACTTATTATTATTTATGTCAATTTGTTTTGTTCTCTAGTTATTATTTTGAGTGCCTGTAGTTTGCGTACAATATAATATATTGACTTTTTGTCAGCATAATATATTTTCCCCCATGATGATGCAGCTTGCATTCTAGAGGTAATATGAGTCACCAAAAATTGTATAGGACAGCATGCATACCAGGACTGTTAGTATGATTAGAAGTTGGCAAGTTTCATGATAAGTAGTGCAATCATAAAAAATGACTATACATGACTAAATAAATGGTTCTCAGTTTAAAGATTTTAATAGGGATAACATTTATCAATAAAATAACGATCCATTTAAATGCATTTTTTCAAAAGCACTTTGGTTTGGAAGCCTACATTATGACTTGCAGTTTTCAAAATAATAAGCAAAAAGTACATACAATTTAAGACCCAGTGGGATTTGCTGACTACTAAGAGTTCCTCATTGTTGGCTGAGTACTCCCCTCAGAGGCAGTTCTGGATCAATGACTGTATTTTTGTGAAACTCAAAAGTATCCCTCAACAGGGCTTCACTTTGACAAACAACTGACTATAGTGGACAATGGCACAGCATTGTATACACTTTGTGCCTCTGCCCCCTATTTTCTTCCCTAGATGGTTCATTATTGTCTGAATCCTTCAATGGCTAAAATACAACATAGCTATCAAATAAACAAACTATTATCAACCTGCATTTTTATAGCGCCAACATATTTCGTAGCGCTGTGCCAACATATTTCATAGAGCTGTAACTAATTCCTATAATCTTTATTCATATTTGAAATATTTCACACTAAACATACAGACAAAGTAGACTGGCACATTATTGCTTAACATAGATCTTGCATAGGAGCCACTGTAAATTAATTGTTAAAACAAGTGTTTTATGTTACAGCATTCTTATTCCACTGGACTACTAAAGTAACATTAACTTGTTGCATGACGACGTTATGGCACACGTTGTTGAAGAGTCAACCGGAAAAAATGCTATACTGGATCTAGTGATCTCAGAACATATAGCAAATGTCCAGGTACTTGAACTCCTGAGTAATAGTGACCATAATCTGATCTGATTTCATGCCAGTGAGTGGGTAAACTATTTGAAAGCTTGTTAAGGGATCACATTAAAAAATTTGTCTTAGTGAATAGCGTTATGAGCAGCAATCAGCATGGCTTTATGAAGGATAGGTCATGTCAGACAAATTTGATTGCTTTTTATTATGCGGTAAGATGTTGGACAGAGGGGGAGCAGTATATCTATTTGGATTTTGCCAAAGGGATTGATATAATGCCCCAGGAATGACTACTTTCTAAACTAAGGTCTGTTGGACTTTATAAAGTTACATAGATACATACAGTAGTTAAATTGTGTTGAAAAAAGACAAAGTCCATCAAGTTCAACCAATCCAAATTAAAACTCAGCATACACACGCACCCCTCCACTCTTTCACACAAACTGTATATGTCCATAGCTATACTAACTGTAGAGTTTAGTATCAAAATATAATTTGATATTATGTCTGTCTGATTTTTTTTTTTACTTTTTTTCCAATGAGTGGAATACGGAGTGCTTGCCAACTTCATGTCCTTGAATGACAATTCAATTTTATGAATTGGCAGAAGTGTTTCTGAAGTCCTTATCTATAAGATTTTAACATTCCCATTCATAACATTCCCCACTAACATAAGAATTGATCAAAAGTTATTTGCCATCAATAGAGGAGAGCAGAATCATTTTTTTTTCAGGAGAATCATTTCAGCTACCTTTTAAGTCTCATCTAAAAAAAAAAAAAGACTGTGCTTTGTGTCCATGTTTGCCCTAATCCAGTGGTCATTTTTCTCTCTGAGTAGAGCCCAAAGAATTGTGTCTCATTCTGTATGCAGTTCTGTACAGTGGGTGGGTGGTAACTGGTACATGGGCTTACTATCTTACCCAATCTTACTCCTCATCTGGGAAGTGCTCTGGGATGCAAGGATCAGGAAGCACATACAAGTTATACATTATGTACTAGACTCCTTTACAACCATGAGAGATGTATTCTATACTGCTCATGCCTGTAAGGATCATAACACATGAGATTTTTCACCTGTGATTAATCTCCTCTACCATAAACAACTAATCTCCTCCAACTGCTTTACCAGTGGCTACACTAATCTCACACTTTGATAAATCTGCCCCTTGATATCTGCCCTATAGATTATGGGCTCCCTGTTATATAAAATAAATAGATAAAAACAGTTAATTTCAACAAGTTTAAACTAGTATGTTTATGGTGAAAGATTTAGTAATGTTTAAGGCATCTTAGTATTACTGGAAATGACCTAGATAGTAGACCAAGGTTAATGTTAAATTCCCAAGATATTAGCAATACTCACATCTAAATTAATCTGTTACTACACACCCTTAGATTATGTACATTTCTAACTGTCTATCTAGATCTTGTATTATTTCAGCATCTACAGATGTTGAACAATATATGTGTAAATCAAGGGCCCAATACTTATATTAACACAAACTAGCATTAGCACACATTCCTGATTCTGTTTCTTCACTGGTGTTACAGGTAATGCTAGTTCAGTTGTATTCTAGGCATTTCTGTTAGCAAAAATAGCAACTGTGATTCATAATTTTCAATTAATGAATTATGTAAATTACTTGGCATTTTAGGTCTGAATTAATTACAATATTCCACATGTAAAATCCCATGAGTGCACTTAGGTCTTGGACAGTGTGTGATGATTACCGTGACTATAAATTTCAAATGTGTTCTCTTATCCAAAACAGTATTTTTTGACCAGTCTCATAATCACAACACCAGCAAAGTACATATGTTTTGCAGGTAAATGTTTACATTTTAGTATAATTTAGAATACTCATTTGGCCTTCTGCTCAATTAGGTTCCCCAATATTCCACGGGTTTCTTGTCTCTATCATTAAACCATTCTGTCACGGTCGGCACCCAAACCAGAACAGGTGCCAAGCACCCTGGTCTCAGCTCGTGCTTCACCAGTAGTGTGACCACCTTTGGTCTCGGGAGGAGCCCTCAGCTACTCAGATGCCACCTGGACTTAACGAGAGGTGCAAGGTGAAAGTTCTGGCTAGCAAGGGCATGACTGTTAAGCAAAGTCTTTGGGCAGAAGGTCACTGGACTGGACGGAGGCAGATAACGTAGACAGATCAGGCCGGGTCAGGACAGGCGGAAAACAGACGGAGTCAGACAGGCGAAGATCAAGACCAGGAAGACTATCAGCGGGATCAGGAAGGATCAGAGTCAAATAACAGGCAAGGGTCAAACCAGGAGATCAGATCAGAATAGTCAGGCAGGCAGGGTCGAATTACAGAATGCAGAATAGTCGGGTCACAAGCCAAGGTCAGGATCACAGAAGTCAGGAGTAGTCAGTAACAGGCATGGTGTCACAAGAGGAATCAGATCAAATAAGCACACAAGAACAAACTCAAGGCACCAGGAATACAGGAACTGAACCTATAACGGGCAATGAGTTTTGCAGCAAAGTCCCTTTAAATACTTTGAATTTGGCGCCTGCGCTTTAAATGAACCAGGAAGTACACCACTCGTGCCTAGTAGAAGCCGGCACCGGGAGGGAAAGGATGCGGCGGTCATCCCCACCGAGGGTGGTGCCAGGCGTCCCTGCCATCCCCCCACTAGACCAGGATGAGTTTCTTACACCTTCAAAACAAAAAAGATTTGAGTTATAGTCACGGAGATGTGTTCAAAGACCCATGTGATTTAATACATGGCTACAGTTGCAGCTTTACAGTATGATTTCTGTTCTGAATATAGGTCTATTAGCTGATTCAAACATGGTAAATGCCATGACTATAGCTGCAAAATACCTGACAGATTTGCAGTTGTAGTAATAATACTTATGAGCATTGGCCAACAGAGGTTAAAAGGAATACTTAGTAACTTCAAAGCAACTGAAGGCCTGTCTCACATTGGTGAATGTTAATGTTCATGTGTCCACTATCAGAAGAACACTTAACAGCAATGGTGTGTATGGCAGGGTAGCAAGGAGAAAGCCACTGCTCCCTCCCAAAAATATTGCTGACCATCTACAGCCTCTAAAGATAATGTGGACAAACCAGAAGGATACTGGAATAATGTTTTGTGGACAGATGTCAAAATTAGAACTTTTTGGCTTAAATAAAGGTGTTACATTTGGAGAAAGAAAAACACTGCATTCCAGCAGATCTGTGAAACATGGTGGTGGGAGGGTTCTGGTTTGGTCCTGCTTTGCTGCATCTGGGCCTGGACAGCTTGCCATCATTGATGGAACAATAAATTCAGAACTATACCAGAGAATTCTAAAGGAAAATGTCAAGACATCTATAAGGATTCACCCTGGTGGTCTAGTGGTTTGCCCATTGGCATGCAGGGGCGCCTGCCATGCCTCCGGGGGGGACACCGGCCGCATGCATCTGGTTCCCTTCAGTGCTGGTTTCCCTATGGCGTGCATGCCGACACACTTCCAGGTTTATGTGCCAGCGTGATGACGTCACTCACAATTCAAATACTATAAAAGGGGAATTCAGTCTACAGCACGTTTCCCGTTGTTAGGCTCTATTAGAAAGTTCCTGGGTGTTTATTCCTTGTGATTCCTGCCTGATCTATTGTGTATTGACCCTTGCTTTTTCTGACTATTCTGATATCTCCAATCCTGACCCTTGCCTGCCTGTTTGATTATCCTGACGCTCTCCAATCCTGACCCTTGTCTGTCTGTGACTATTCTGCTCTATTCAATCCTGATTCTGGCCTGTCTACACGTTGCACTGTGACCTTCTGCCCAAAAGACTTTGCCTTACATGTGTGCCCCCTTTGCTCGTCCAGAACCCTTAGCTTGGCACCTCTCTTAATAAGACCTGGCAGCATTCGATTAGCCGAGGGCTCCTCCCAAGGTGAAAGTTGACTGTTACAGGCTGAAGCAAGAGTCGTGTACGGAGTGCTTGGCATTGGTTCTGGATTTAGGGTGCCGACTGTAACAAAGATAATATGAGAACATAAAGTAGAAAGCGCCTGACATTTCACAAAATTTACAAAATGGAGGAGGGTGGGAAGTTTCTATCTGCTCAGAAGATAAGGAAGTGAACTGCTTCTTACCCTGACATCAAATCCCTCTCTTACTCCACCCCTGGGCCTGGTCATCTCTTGCTTTAACTCATTTCTTCTTACCTATACACAGTTACATGTGATTCTGCCCATCTCTGACCTAGACCAGTATAATTTGGCTGCTGGTCATTTGGTTCCCTTGTTATGCAGCACCTGCGTTTATAGCTCCAGGGCTTTTCTAATGCAATGCCTATGACAAAGCTCACGTGCAGTGAGCGAAACGCGCGTCGGCGCTACCTTTTAATTTAGATAAGCAGGGTTCTCTGCAGTTTTCAGGCTAGCACACGCTGAGTCGTTCTCACGGAGGGTGGTGACTCCTCGAGTGGGGTGGTGGGTTGCATGGTTCGCCGCAAGATACGTCGTGGTCAATTGTGCCTGAGGCACATTAGCATAAGCTGTTATATAATAGTGAGGTGGAGGGATTAACTAACTGCAGTACTGTGTTTTGTGCCCGAGGCACTCGCTAGAAAGTAACTGTGCCTGAGGCACTATTTAGACTAACTTTTAGTTGGTGTGTTGGCTCTGTTCATTATCGCACTTAGCGGGGGTTCGCTTGTGAAATACTAGCCAGTAAGTCTCAGTGCCCGAGGCACAAGTCAGTTGAATTTACCCACCACCACCTTTATGTCAAAGACGTAACATACAATACAAAAGTTGGAAGGGTTGTCTGCTCATTAAGGCTGCCGAACAATTCCACATGTAGGTCTGTGCTTGAGGCACATTATTTTAAGAGGCACCCTACTCACAACCCGGATTATACTGTTTAGCCAATTTCCCTGCTTTTCTATAAATTTTATTTATTTGTGTATATGTCTTCACAAATATCTGGATGTTTTTATGTGCTCAATTAAAAGTTAAGTTTTATTTAAACACACTCCGCATGGGTTTCAGGATAATCGGATGGGAAGGTGCAGCTATATAGATCTTTTCTGTTTTCTCCTTTTTTGCTCTTTTCTAGTGCAATTGAAATGTTGTCGAGAGAAAACCCACCAACATTCAAGAGCTAAACATTTTCTGTATGGAGGAATGAGCTAAAATTCACAGGACTGATCAACAGTTACCACAATGTTGTTGCTGCACAATGGGTCACACCAAATACTGAGAGAAAGTAAGTGAATACTTTTACTCACTTTTGCTGCATGCATATGACCAAATATAATAATTGTAGTTTCATTTGTTTAACTAGGTTCTCTTCATCTACTTTTAGGACTTGTTTGAAAATCAGATTATATTTTAGGTCACATTCATAGAAAAATATAGAACACTTTAAAAGGTTCACAAACTTTTAGGGTTGTGACGGATAGGGAGATTGTCGCCTCGCAGAATCTCCCCAAACTGCCTTCTCCCTGCCAGCCTCCTGCATGAATGAAGAAAAGCCAGGGCCAATGCACTCGTGGCGCTTTGATTTCCGGAATCGCATGAAGGGCGATTCTGGAAATCGAAATGCCGCGAGTGCATTGGCGCTGGCGTTTCTTCAATCAAACAGGCGGCGGGAAGGGAGCAGGCAGTTTGGGGAGATTGTCGCCTCGCAGAAGAGGCGATAAATCGCCAAGCGACTAAATCTCCCTGTTTGCCCCAACCCTTAAGCATCAATGTATATCCTAGATGGAATAGACTCAAGAATTCATAAGGGAATAGTTGCTACCTTGTACACTGTGATAGATATGACCAGAAAAGCAAGGAAACAGAGATTATCACAGCCTAATTGCATATTTCAAAGAGATAAAGATAATGATAATCTGCTTAAAGTTCTTTAACATGTTGTATATTTTTTTTTTGGGGGGGGGGAGTTAAATGTGTTGTTTGAGCCTTACATCCAAAATAAATCCAAATAAAGAAAGTGACTTGTGCACAGTGATTCATAAAGTACATTTGCAGCTACCTGAACATCTCACACGTCGGTCACCTCCTGCAGGTGTAAGGCAAGCTGTTCTCCAATATGTAGTTAATCAGGGTATCCTAGCAATAATGAGATCAGGCAGTATGAGTCAGCACCATTTCATAGTTTAATATCTTTTGTGAGCATTTCACTAAAATAGTTGGTATAATAAGGATGGAGGATTACATTTTGCACCTACAGTTATATTTTGCCTGTAAAATTTTAACATTTCATTGTGATACTTTCTGATCTTATGTTGCTTTCAGTTACATTTTTATTTAAGAGATCAGGCATTTGGGAAGTTTTGGCTCTATATTTTGGATACTGCAAAAAGAGCTGCTAAACTAAAAACAAAACAGCTACAGGGACAGACACTGGCCCAGATAACTGTGAATTTCAAACACTGCTTTCAAGTCATTCTGTCAGGTTTCCAATGAAAATGTACATACAACCATAACATGCAGCAGAAATATCTCAAAGTGTCCTAGATCAGACCCATATGTAGGCTTGAGTAAATTGTGGCAGCCTTTACAGTGTCACTACAGTAGGGTGACTAAACCACTTGAAAATTCAGGAATTAAATTCAATTAGAAAGGCTGCACTGGGTGTGATTTAATTTAAACTAAACACAGTTAGTGCAGTTCTGCAACATGCATGTATGCACGTCTCTGAATCTTCAAGTGATCTGCAGCAATAAGGGAAAGCTATGTTCACCATTAAACAAACTTTTTAAGCAGTGGTACAATGAGGATACAACCACTAAATGAATAAAATGACAAGAAATCCTCTGCACTCACCCATATTTTATTATCTATATACTGTATCCTTTATTTACCGATACAGGTATGTGACATATTATCCAGAATGCTCAGGACCTGGGGCTTTCCGGATAACAGATCTTTCTGTAATTTGGCTCTTCATACCTTAAATCTAAGTGCTCTTACTCACGAGCGGTTAAAGCTGCGCTCTCCTGCATTCCGGGTTGTAGCGTTCAGCTTGTGTGAGTATAGCCCCATTAAAAAGAATTGCTTGTATCTATTCCTGCGCTCCCTCGTGGCTGAACGCTACAAACCGGAATGCAGGAGAGCGCAGCTTTAACCGCTCGTAAGAGCCCTAATAGAAAATCATGAAAACATTAATTAAACCCAATAGGCTGGTTCTGCTTTCAATAAGGATTAATTGTATCTTAGTTTGGATCAAGTACAAGGTATTGTTTTATTATTACAGAGAAAAAGGAAATGATTGGATTCATTGGATAAAATGGAGTCTATGGTAGATGACCATTCCGTAATTTAGAACTTTCTGAATAACAGGTTTCAGGATAATGGATCCCATACCTGTATTTATACAGCACCAACACATACTTCAAGGACAAGGAAAGTTAAACTAAAGAAGTAATCTAGAAATGTTGTACATTATGTTTTGGGCTTCTGTACCAACCCCAGGCAACCACAATCCTTTAGCAGTAAAGATCTGTGTCTCCAAAGATGCCCCAGTACTGTATCTCCCCATCTTTTCTGCTGAGTCACTGCACATGCTCTGTGCTGATGTCACTTACTGAGCTTAGGGACCGACTCGAAATCTACAGTACAATTCAATAGAAATGTCACAATATAAGGCTGATTAGTAATTATTATGGATAATTACTACATGGCAGCTCAGAAACCAGTGCAACTAGCATCAGAATTTAATAAACAGACCTGTAGCATCAGCTTATATTACAGGCCAAACTCATTTTCTGCTTGATAATTTGTGACGACCCCTAAGCTTAACTTCTCAACAGGTGCTCAGAGCCCGCTGAGCATGTGAGTGTTGCAGACACTTTCCAAGATGGTGACCCCTTGTGACAAGTTTGAATAGGATTTTAGATAATTTTCTCAAGTGACGGGTCCCCTTTAACAAGTAAGCAGCACTAGGGATTACCAACTATACAGGAAATGTATAGACGGCTTCTCACTCTCTGATCTTCAAGTCTGCTATTGGCCGTCTAATAAAGTAATAGCTCAGAAAGCAATCAAATATAAATGTATGTAACTTGCAAAAGTGTTGATAAGAACATCCTGTTTCGATCTTGTTAGATCTCATGAGTGCAAGATATTGGAACATGGCTTCTGAGTGGGTAGGACTTGCATAGTAGTGAAGCAGAGGACCTAAACTGGTTAGGATGAGATGGGCTAAAAGGAGCCAAAAATCTTGAAACATTTATAGTTATTCTAGCATTAAAACATATCTCAACACACTGGTCCCCTTATATTGGATCCCCGGCTAGAGAACACCACCTTCACATACAGTAAAATGGTCACCATACGGCTAATTAGCATGCAGTAAGGATACCAGTGCAATCTACAGCATGCATCTCAATTAAGTTATAATCTAATCAGAATGTGGATTTAATATTTGTCAGTTTATTAGAGCTATGATGCAACAATATCCCAGAGCTTGTTGCTTATTGACTTAACAAGTTATTTTTCTTATCTCTCTACTGACAGACATTCAAAGAATGTTAGATTTGCTTCTCATAAATAGAAAATGGCAAACACATAAATATGAAAAATGGTTCTGTGTTTCTACCCTTTATAGCTTCAAAAAGAATTATTGGGATCTTTTATTCTAAATCAGGTAATTTTTTGACACTTGTAACATGATAAAACTGTAGCAGGGTATACTGATCACTTAACGTGTAAATCTATATTACTGCCAAAATAATTGTTATATGAACTTTGTACATTTGCATAAAATATAATAATGCAAAAATGTATGCATAACATAAAAAAAAAACAAATATAGTTCATTCCAAAGTGAAAACTTAGTTTAAAAAAAAAGAAATAAAGCATTCTGGAATCTTGCCTAACATCCCTAGCTTAATCTCAGGTACAATAAAAAAAAACCTCTTCTAATATCATCCTTCTGTTATAATACATAAGGAGATTACTGTACAGATGTGGCTTGAGGATATTACTCTGAAACTGACCACAACCATACCAATAAGTATATGTACAGATGAAGCCACTTTTGATGTGTTCATCATTGTGAACAATGGTGCTTTGGTATGCTAAAGAAAAGGTTAAATGCATTAAATGAGTTACGATAACGTTCGATAACACAGTTTCTTCAATTAGCCCTGAGTCATGACGTATTTAACACACAAATCCAAGTGGCTGCATCTGTATGGTAGCCTGCTGATTCTGACCAATATCCATGTACTATAGATATCAATCAGTTCAGGAATCAGGCACGTTAGAAAATCTAATTTGGCTATGCACCATCATCTGGCAGTTTATGGTGCACTGGCAAATGGGGTAGTAAATGAGTAAATTAGGTGGTTGGCCTGTGTATGGCTGCCTTTAACTCACACATCAGGATGGGTGGGCATAATGCTTTTAAGGTGTTCCTTGATGCAATACTTGGCTATTGGCCCTGAGGAGTTGGAAAAAGTTTTACGGGGCAGTTTTCCTTTAACAAAACTTGAACAAAAGGTGAAATTAAAGAGTGTCACAGCCCAAAAGAGTGAAATTCCAAAGCTCTCTATTCAGTTTCATTAGTTTTCTGGAGAATATTGAAAGGGCTTCTGTCATGATTTTTATGGTTTAGTTTTTATTTTTAAAATACACTGTTTGCATAGCAAATAATTTACTTTACCATTTAAAATAATATTTTTGAACCAACAAATGTAATTCCTTTTCAGCTGTTATATTGGCGTGGAGCCAGCCATCTCGGAGCATTGTGTCTGATTTTTAGGGGCATTCAGTTTATACATGGGGAAATGGATTTGTACAATTGTTTCATGGTATACAACTAAATGGAATTTAGAATTTTCTATGCAACATAGAACCTGCAGTTATAAAAAATGGACTATAATTGACCCGTGAAGCTGATGTAATTGGGTCTTCAACCAAACCTCATCAGAACTATGTAAAATACTTTTTTCAAAATGTGTATCGCTATGCTTGATAAATTGCACAATGGAACCTGAAATTTTAGCACCTGACAGGTAATTTAGACTTGGTTAACATGTTCTTCTTGTACTTCTGCATAGTTGCAATTGGTGCCACTGCCTTCCTACTGTTCAAATTAAGAGAACTAAAACCCCCATACCAAAAAGCGTCACTAAACTTCCTGGCATTGACCCCTCCCCACGACATGCATTATTAAAAAAAATAACTATGTGAAAATGATTCTTTTAATAAGGTCATGGTCTAATTAAATAAACTTATTGACCCCATCAAATAAACAAATGCTTTGTAAGGCTACAAATGTATTGTTTTTCCTACTGTTCAAATTAAGAGAACTAAAACCCCCATACCAAAAGCTTCACTAAACTTCCTGGCATTGACCCCTCCCCTCGACATGCATTATTAAAAAAAGCGCTTTAAAAAATTCTGACCATTTAAAGGTTTTTTTTAAACTAATGCATATCACAGGAATGGAGAGAGGGGCAATGCCAGGAAGTGTTGGGGGGGCTTTTGGTACAGGGGATGTAAGTTCTCCTTTAAACACTGCTTCACATATTGATGCAGCCACTATTTTAACAGTGAGCAGCAACTGAGGCCTTTTGAAGTGTGAGAGCATTTGTGTTATTCCTCCTAACAACTCCAACAATTCTGGAATTTCTCATAAAACTGCATTATAGTAAAAACACATGGCAACTGCACTTGAAATTGCAAATTCGCTCATTGTACTTATGGCTGTAAATTATCCTTATGTCTACTCTTCTGTCCTGTACACACATAACTGACTGTGGGGGGTTGCATGACAGCAATTGGGTTTGGCAGTCATAAATAATCCCTCATATTAAAGATTTTTTTTTTAAATCTATTTCACATTTACTGACTACATATGAAATGGCAAGATCAATAAGTGCCACAACTATAAACGCTACATAAACATGATAAAGGTAACTTGCCAGATAGCTTCCCCACAACTCACCTCTTGTTCTCTCCTTTTTCCTTTCTCTCCTATCTGAAGCAGTTATTGCCCTCTGTATTGTTAAAATTTGAAATGCAAAATAAAAACTTTAGAAAAAAAAACAACTTGCTGCCCAGATGTAGCCTGTCTGTAAAGATAGCATCTAAATAATGTATCATCTTCTCTATTTATGGATCTCCCTATAAGTGCCATCTAGTGGCTTAATGTAGCATCTACGGATACATTTTGGCTGGGGAAATACATACAAGATCAAGAGCAAACAGTTTAATAGTAACAGACTCCCTAGGAGTTCTCATTTGATATAAAGTATATAAAAAGAATGGCCAAAAGTTTGGAGGAGTGTTTAAACTAGGCATGTGGGAGGTGGGTGAGAGAAAGAATTATGGGGGAGCTAGGGTAGATGGGGTAGTGGGATTAGTAAG
>CM044432.1:103512950-103537519 GCA_024363595.1 Xenopus borealis
TATACTGAACAATTCCTTTAAGGGCAGAGACACGCTGTGATTTGGGGAGATTCGTCGCACAGCAATAAGTATCTTCTTTGGGTCAACTAATCTCCCCCCGAACTGCCTCCCCTACCTTCCTGCCAGCTAGAATGAAGGTCACTTGTGGGGGGGTACTCGGAGCACTTCATTTTCCATTATTTGGTTAAAATGGAGTCCATGGGAAATGGCTTTTACGTAATTCAGAGCTTTCTGAATTATAGGTTTCCGGATAACTGATCCCCATACCTGTATTGGTTAATTTTTATAGCACTTGAGGAGATTTGCTGTGTTTTATAACCTTCCTTCAATTGGAGCCATGAATTATAGTGGAAGCAGTGGTCATGAAACATGTCAGTGTTTCTCCAATAACTTAAACTTTACTTAATGACATGCATGTATCATTGAAAATGAATTGCATTTTAAAGCAATATGTGGGTCACAAGGCAGGAAAAGTCTCAATTGTAGTATTTCCCATTCAAGTGTGCCATCACCCTATTCTGTAAGAATATTTAATATGCAGTGAGTGTAGGATTAACGTTTTGCAATTGTTACTTTTTGTAGTTTATGAAGTGTTAAACGTTTCCAGCTTTGACATTTAAGATATTTTCTGGTTGCTAGGGTAATGACCTTATAAAACTATGTCATGGTTTTAGTGATGATGAATAAGAAGAGGGCCTGAATAAAATATGCTGTTAAAACACATCTAGTCAAAGAAACATCTCAAGTATTACAAAACTTCTAGCTTTAGTCAGAATATTATTGGCCATGTCAAACTAGAAGTAAATTTTCAGATTAATTACCTCTTTAAATACTTCAAATATTCCTATAATAATATTTCTGTTTTTTAGAGAAATGTTTTAAGGAAGCAGAGGCACTGGGAAAAAATCATAGCAGCCAAGAAATTTAAAAGAAAACAAGAAAAGGAAAGAAGAAAAACAAAGAATGCTCAGAATCTAGAAAAAGGTATTTTCGTTCCATAACATCCCGTTATGCCCAGGTTTCAGTGGGCCCTCCTGCTTCTAAACATTTTTAGCAATTTCATGTTCATTCCCTAATTCTTTAAGGAAACAAATGGGCCAAATTGATGGAAATAGAGTATATAAAGTAAAGAAAAGTACAAAGTAAATAAAAAGGTTTAATGAGAAGTGGAAGAAATTAATGTGTTTGCTCAATGCAGACTAACGCAATCTTTTAGTCATATCTGCGGGTCGGGCAATCAAATACAGATTTAGTCCTATAAAATTGTAACAGTATCTCTTCTTTTACTAGAAGCAACTGAGCAGAAGCATAGTAAGAAATTTCTGAAAGCTTTGACAAAAGAGCACCTCCTGGAAGCAAAGGATTCAGGTCCCAGACTTTGCATTGATTTGAGCATGACCCAGCACATGACCAAAAAGGTAAAAAAATACTGTAACATGCATGCCATGTTAGTTCAACCAAACAAAGACATTTCCTCATTGGTGTAGATTGAGTTAATTTACTCTTGTAATTATTTGTCATTGGCAAATATTTTTTTTTGCTTAGCAGTGTTTCAAAACCACATTTCTGAGCCATACTGGAGTCACTCCAGCCTTTATACATTACATTTTTGGATAACTAACTATATAAGAAACATTTTTTATTTTGCACAGCCTATTAACCCAGTTTTTATTTTTACACTAAACAATTCCCTTTAAATAGAGTATTATAGGTTTTACAATGCAGACCAAGCTAACATATAAATAATGTATCTAAGCTGTGTATATGATTATAGGCCTAAAATTATTGTTACATAAGGCTGTTGTGGCTAATCTGTGCACTATAGTCCCAAAAAGATATTCTCATCTCTGATGTGCTGGTTTACCTTTTGGGCCCTTCCTGTGTTGGCTACCTGGGCACATGCATAATAGATAATTTAACAATCGGTTGTTTAAAGAGAATATGTGTTTGGGTTAGTAATTGATAGGGCTGCAGTAAGTGAGAAATCACAAAATAGAAACACACACACACTTTAATATCTCGTATATATCTTTTTATGATGTAAACAATAAATTAAGAAGTTTTAACAATATTTTCAAATCCCAGTGTGCACCTTTAAACAAAACAGGGATTGTTTGTCCATATATAGCAATATATCCAAGCTGGCCAACTACGTCCGTCATCCCTGACGTGGCCAGTCCTACTCTCAACTTTCATCTGATTAATTAAGAATCAATTGCTTCATTATACATTTTACAAAGGGACTAAGTTTTACCTGCAAAACCTGACTATAGCTAGAAGGGGTGGGAGCTACAACAAGGAGCTGGCCATTGCTCCTATATGAACTACAACAAATAAGGGAAAGTTGCGCACACCACTAATTCTTAGAAACATTAAGCGGAAGAGCAATGAGGTTGTGACCACAAAATTCACATAGATAAATACAAGAGGTCCTCTGCACTCAACTCTCCATCAGTACACAAATGACACCAAAACCCCCTGTGCCCCAAGCCACTAAAAATGCCTTCCCCTTTAAACAAAAACAGGGATTCATTGTCTATATATTGCACTATATCCAAGCTGCCCAACCCCTTCCAGCTATAGTCAGGTGATCCCACATGTAATCTGTAAATCTGTAAAGTAAGTTAGAGGTGATGGCACTCTGAGAAAGGTCCTTGTGTGGGACTGAAACGTCGGATCAATAAACTTTATTTTTAACTATTTTGTTTTGTTCTTAAAACCCTGTGAGTGCCATCACCTCTAACTGACTATAGACTATATATGCATGAGCACCCAGGTAGTGTTTTAGCGATCCATACCTGCACTACGTCCCCAGGACGTTGGATAAAATGTGTTTGCCATGATCAAATACATAGATTTTTTTAAAATAAAAAAAGTGCTGGTCCATTTGAATGATGTTTTTGATCTTGAATGATGATTGGAATTTGTCTCCCTCTATACAGTGTAATTTATGTACTCTATATAGTTGTCATTGTTCATTTTGTTTGTAATATTAGGAAATAAGTCGTCTTGCAGCCCAGATCAGAAGGCTTTATGGATCAAATAAAAAAGCTGAAAAACCATTTTGGCTGTACCTGACAAGTTTTGCTGTAAACAGTCTACTGTACGATGAATGCGTGCGAATGAATGATGGCTTTGTCAATTATCTTGTAAGTTAATTAATACTTTTTGTTACAATTTAATATTTTTAGTTGGTTAGAAACATTGCAACAACATACTTCATAGAGAAAGTGCATACTCACAATTATTTCAACCCCCCTACAGAATAATAATAAATATCTACAAAATGTGTTAAACTACTTCTATCTTCTAATATGAAGGGGCAGATTTATAAAAATGTGATGAAATTAACCACAGAAAAACTCACCCATGTTCTTTTCAATCCTATGAGATTTTTATAAGATTTTTATAATCATATCAGCGGAGTTCACCATTTTGATAACTATACTTTTAAAAATCCCACAGGAATGCGTAGAACATCAATGAGTTTTTCTGTGGTGAGATCTAATCTCACATTTTAATCAATCTGCCCCAAAATGAAAGGTCATATTATATAGTATTTGTAATGCTGATTGACTTCAATTCTATTCTCAGAGGTAGATACTGTGGGGGTTGTATTCTATAGCCTTTTGCAATACTGATCAATTTCAATCTATTTTCAAAAGGTACATGCATTTGGGGGTTGTATTATAGCCTTTTGTAATACTGATCAATTTCAATCTATTTTCATAGGTAGATACTACGGAAAAGAGCTTTCTTGACATATTCCCTTTGGAAACTGTTGTTTATCTTACCCCTGATTCAGACAATGGTAAAAGCTTTAGACATGTAGTGCGTAAAAGGTCTATCCGTTGATTTTTTAAAGGTCTATCGGTTGATTTTTTTTTTTTTTTTTACCAATTTGGGTATGTGTGCGTTTGATTTTTCCTGTGCTTAATACCTATCTAGCTATAAATTGTATTTGCCACATAATATGTTGGCATAATAGAAAATGCTGGGATTAATTGTACTAATAAGTTCAGCATGCATTTAAAGGAAAAGTAAATGTTTTTCTTTCTGTAAATTTGCTCTAAACAGCCCCCCAGATTAATGTACCCTAGTCCTTGCTGCAAGTCTGCTCTGGTTTCTGTGTTCTCAGCAGCTTGTTTCCCCTTCTTCCTGGTGCAGAGTGAAGCCCAGCCCCTTAGTTTACTGAGCAGTCCATTTGCTGCTGTTACACAATAGAGAGGAAGAGGGAGCCAGTGTGTGCATTAGTAAGCTAGTTTCCCCAAGCAAAAGGTGCTAAACACACTGGTCTCTGCTATGTCATAGTATGCAAATGATCTCCAGGACTAGTCACAAAGATAAGGTCAGCTCAGTAAGCTAAGGGGCGGGGCTTCACTCTGCACCAGGAAGAAGGGGAAACAAGCTGCTGATAACACAGAAACCAGAGCAGACTTGCAGCAGGGACTAAGGTACATTAATCTGGGGGGCTGTTTAAAGCAAATTTACAGATAGAAAAAAAAAAGGTTTACTTGTTCTTTAAAATGCTATTCCTGATTAAGCAATTCCTTATAACATCAGGAGAGGTGAAACATAAATGCATTTGTTGTTGCAGTATAGCACTTGTCTAGTAGGTGTATTACATTACATTACATCACATCACAATCGCATTGACACCAAATGGAAGGGTACTAATCTGTATGTGCTCCTTTCAACTCTTGGCAGTGCCTATGTCCACATCTAGCATTTGTTCTAAAAAAGGGGGTGAAGATAAATAAGTTTATCTTGTCAAACACTCTTCATAGAGGTTTTCTTACTGATGGTGCCTAGTCTATCTGTGCATACTGTAAAAGAAAGTGCACAGAGTTTCATGCAATTTAAAAAAACTGCTTAATCAAAATAAACAGCATTAGTAGGCGCACTTAGCCCAAGCAGGCAAACTATACTTTTTGCTATGCGCTGGGTATGTTTTCTTACAAAAGAAAATGCTTGGCTGAAATTAGAAGGAACCATTGAAAGCAGAGGCCATTCCTATCCGAAGAAAAAAAAAAATGTCCAGCAGCCAGTAATGAACTTAGGGGTGGTGCTTTGAGAAAAAAAAATTGACTTGTCAGAATCCTTCTGATTTACCCAGCAAATTCTTTCAGAAATCTGCTTGAACAGTATGCATAACTTCTTTCCACTGCAATACATGTACATTAGATGACACCCATAAGCTAATAGTGACAAAAAATTTTTATTCAGTCTGATTGGCTAGTTAGATACATTTCATAAAGCTATTTGTTTTGTTATCTTTTACAGATTTCTCTTTTGTGCTAGGAAATGCATACCCATTTGAGGTGTATATTGCCTTTACTGAATGGACTCTAAGGCAGACTCCAATGGCTCATTTCACATGACATACAGGACACTTCACTTTACACTTTACTTGTAGCATGAAATGGGCATTAGTGAAGTTGCTAGGTTATCTTGTCACACTGCTGTGTCAGTAATGTCGATGTTTAAAAAAAAAAAGCAGGAGCCACTTGTAATGCAGCTTTCTCTTCCGTTTAAAGGACCAGTCCGTTTAAAAAAAAAAAATGTTCGTATACATTGAAAAATAAACACCAAGACAAATACAACTTTAAAACGTTAAAGCCTTTATTAAGAAATAACTTCCGCTCATGTTCAGCAAAGGAGACAGGTCGACCATTCGTGCAGAGCTGGATTTCTCCTCCCTGGCTATTTCTCATGTTGCACTGACAGCATGTGAAGCGGCTGCTGCATCAGGGAGCGCTATATTGTACAGATCACCCGTGCTGAGACTGCCCCGTGTCTTCCAGTGAGATTATGGCCCAGACAGTAGCAGCAGCACAGTGCCCCCTTCCTCTGCTGAGACTCTGTACTCGGGAACGGGTAGTTACACCCAAGCAGCAGCCGCTTCACATGCTGTCAGTACATGAGAGATAGCCATAGAGTAGAAATCCAGCACCTGTCTTCTTTTATGAACAGGAATGGAAGTGGAGTTTCCTTAAGTTATTTCTTAAATAAAGGCTTTACAAACGTTTTATTTGTATTGGCGTTTATTTTTCAGTGTATACTAACAATTTTTTTAACAAAAAATGTTAGTGTTACTGGTCCTTTAAACAAACTCCTATGCTAAGGGCTCTTACACACAAGCATTTTTACCTGCGTTCCGTTTTGCTGCGTTCAGCCGCAGGGGAGCGCAGGTATAGATGCACTCAATGCTTTTCATTGGGGCTGTACTCACACGAACGCATGTAGGCGCCGAATGCAGGAATTCCACATTTCCTGGGTTTGGGCTAATATCCCTTTACTGCACTAGCATGTTAAATCATTCCATGACAGTGAAGTGATCATTATGTAGTTGTTCTCCTTTAGATGATCAATGTACCTTTAGTTTGAAGTAAGGTTTAGTCTTATGGTTTTAAGTTAAGTGAAGTTAGTTAAGGTTTACCATTATGAAGTCTTTCCAAACTGCAGGAAATTACTACCTGATTCTGAATGTTTTGTTTCCCCGCTTTGCTGAACTTTTTGCATCTGCTTTTAGCTCTTGAAGATGTTGACCCAGAAAAGGTTTATGTGCTTGGTGGTTTGGTGGATGAAAGTATCCAGAAGGTATGTGTGGGATTCTGGTTCCTCAAGAATATCATTCTGGTTAACTAACATTTTCTTCTTTCACTTTAAGGCGTGCATGTGAAAATCACAGTATAACAGATGGGGTCTCCGTGGATGAAAAATGCAGCTTTAGCCATGCTGTGCGTGCACCTGACCTTTGGGATGATACAGAATTTCTGGTGCCCATATATGTTAAATTTTTTTATTTAATAAAAACTATACCGGCAAAGTTAATACTTACGTAATAAATAGTTTATATCAAATTAAGTGGCACATTAAAGAATCTGATCAAACTGGTATATATATTTAAGTAAATATTGCCCTTTTACATCTCTTGCCTTGAACCACCATTTCATCATGGTCTGTGTGCTGCCTCAGAGATCACCTGACCAGAAATACTGCAGCTCTGACTGTAACAGGAAGAAGTGTGGAAGCAAAAGACCGAACCCTGTCTTTTAATCGACTGCCTAGTTCGCCAGATTAAACCTACCGAATTGCTAGTTTTTAAACTTTTTTAGATTGAATAAAAATTTTTTTGCATGGTTTAAATAGTTCGATTTGAACGATTTAATCACATTTTTTTTTAATCGATCGTTCGAATTTGAAGGTTTCAAATTCGACCAGAATTCGATTGGTTGAATTTGAGGGTAAATTCACCCTCAAATTCGACCACTAGTAAATCTGCCCCTACGTTTTTTTTTTTTTTTTTTTTTTTTTTTTGCAAACCCATAAATTCAAATGTTTCAAGTTTTTTTATTATTGTATCCAATCAAGGAATATTCAGATTATTTTTATAAACACGTTCGATTTTTTAAAATTTGTGAGTTTATTCAAAGTAGATAAAAAAAAAACCTCCAAATCCTCCCAAATACAATTTTTGATAAATAAGTCTACTAAAAGATAATTAAAAGATTAAGGGGCCAATTATCGAATTACATTTTTTTCCACAAATCTCAAAAAAATTTTGGTTTGCCTATATTATTTTAAAAGTTTAAAAAAAAAATTGAGATTTATCAATTGTAAAAACCACAAAAACCTCTGATGCAATACTTGATGTGCTATCGACCTCAATAGGACCAATTTTAATCTATGCGGACTTTTAGGGAATTATTTAACAACATCCGAATGCTAAACATTGTTTTTTTTTTACTATGAAATATGATTTTTTTTTTGGTAAAAATTATATATTTTTTTATTTGAGATTTATTATACGCCAAGGCTGCAAAAAATCTGAATCCGAAAATGCAGCATCTCAGACCTGACGAGGTTGTATATAAGTAATATACAAGTATATACATACAAAGGAAGGACATATTTTTTACCTGTTGATACTATGTAATACAAGGCAGCTGATTAAAGGGGTTGTTCACCTTTGAGTTAACTTAGTATAATGTAGAGAGTGATATTCTGAGACAATTTGCAATTGGTTTTAAATTTTTGTTTGTGGTTTTATAGTTATTTAGCTTTTTATTCAGCAGCTCTCTAGTTTGCAGTGTCAGCAATTTGGTTTCTAGGGTACAAATTACCCTAGCAACCCTGCATTGATTTGAATAAGAGACTGGAATATGAATAGGAGAGGGACTGAATAGAATGATAAGTAGTAAAAAGTGGCAATAACAATACATTTGTAGCCTTACAGAGCATTTGTTTTTAGATGGTGTCAGTGACCCCTATTTGAAAGCTGCAAAGAAACAGAAGAAAATTGCAAATTATTAAAAAACTATGAAAAATAAAAAATAATGAAGACCAATTAAAAAATTTCTTAGAATTGGCCCTTCTACAATATACTAAAAGTTAACTTGAAGGTGAACCACCCTTTTAACAGACCTGATTGTCTGTCTGGAAACTTTTTGACAGGAGTTAAGCAAATGCTGCTTTCAATAGCAATTGTTTTTACAAATAGCTTTAAAAAACACTGACACTCTTTAATATTGTAAATGTACATTTTGTTTTTTTATTAAGAACTTTTATTTTGGGGATTGACTTACCCTTTAATGGGATAAGCCTGACACGTTTTTATGTTTTATCATCTAGAAACTGACATACCATAAAGCCAGAGATCATGAACTTCAGACTGCCCGACTGCCAATTCAAGAGTATATGGTTAGAAATGTTAATATGAAGAACTTCCATTCTGAGATCCTAGCAATCAATCAAGGTATATGTATTGACTTTACTACTGGTTTAGGTCTGTGTATATATCTGGCTAAAAGCAAGGGAGCACTATAGCAGAGTATGTATATGAATGGGTGACATTCATGTATAAATATTACCAACTCTTCATTTCATAAGAGGGTTTAGAATGATCAAAGTGCTGTTTTGCCTATGTTTATGAAAACATAAACCTGATAAACCTTTATAGGGGTATCTTGTAAGCAGTTGCGTAACTAACGGGGGTGCAATAGGGCCAGGGCCCACTAACCCACAGGCCCCACGCCCCCCAGTCGCACACCCGCTGCAGCTGACTGGAGTCGACTCCAGCGGCATAAAATTCGGCAAAAGACGAGGGTGGGGGGCGGCTGATTGACTGCATCCATTTGAAATCAGCCTATCTTGGAAGAAGAGCCCAATAACATTACACATTAGTTGCACAGTTTTGGTAAACAGTCCTGTGTGAGTAGGTATGGCATGTGGACACCTGTAACATCTGTAAAATAGACTGGTGTAGCTTTATGTCATCTTCATGAGCCACCTTTTGCGGCACTTACAGCTGCAAATTGCTTTGGATAAGTCTCTATGAGCTTGCCACATCTTGTCACTGGGATTTTTGCCTATTTCTCGAGACAAAACTGCTCCAGCTCCTTCATGTTGGATGGTTTTTGCTTGTGACCAGCAATCTTCCCTGTAGAATATCCCTGTATTTAGCACCAACCATCTTTCCCTTGACTCTCTTCCATAGACCGGTTTCTCAGTCCCTTCTGCTGAAAACATCCCCACTGCATGATATTGCCACCACCATGTTTTACTGTGGCGATGGTGCTCTTGGGGTGATGGGATGTGTTGGGTTTGCGCAGACATAGCATTTTCCTTGGTGTCCAAAAAGTAAAATTTTAGTTTCATCTGACCAGAACACTTTCCTCCATACATTTGGGGAGTCGCCCACATGCTTTTTGGCAAACTCAAAACGTGTCTTCTTATTTTAAACTTTAAGGGACCGATTTATCAATGGTCGAATTTCGAAGTGGAAAATACTTCGAAATTCTAACATCGAATTAAAATCCTTCGATGTCCAAGGATTTTTCACAGAATTTGACATTTGTGCAATTGAATAGGATTTTAGCATACGATCAAAGGATTGTTCTTCGATAAAATAAAACTTAAAAATGGTCTAGAAGGTCCCCATAGGCTAACATAGCACTTTGGAAGCTTTTATTTGGCGAAGTAAAAAAATTTTGGTATTTTTAAGAGAGTACTTTGAAGTCGAAGGATTTTACTATTCGACCACTCGAATTGATGTAGCCTATTCGATGCTGGAAGTTTTCAAAAATTTACTTCAAATATCGAATTTTTGTTATTCGAAAATTCACTTTTACCTAAATCTGCCCACAGGTGATGGCTTTTTTTTGGCCACTCTTCCATAAAGCCCAGCTCTGTATGAGTGTAAGGCTTATTGTGGTCCTATGGACAGATAAGTCTCTGCTGTGGTACTCTGCAACTCCTTCGGGGTTACCTTTGGTCTCTGTGCTGCCTCTCTGATTAATGCCCTCCTTGCCCTATCTGTGAGTTTTGGTGGGCGGCCCTCTCTTGGCAGGTTTGTTGTGGTAATATGTTCTTTCCATTTGAAGATGATGGATCTGATGGTGCTCCGGGGGATCATGAAAGATTTGTATATATATATATATATATTTTTTTTTTTTAATAACCAAACCCTGACTTCTCAACAACTTTTTCCCTGACTTGTTTGGAGAGCTCCTTGGTCTTCATGGTGGGATGCCTTAGTTGTGTTGCAGCCTCTGGGGCCTTTTGTGGAAGGTGTGTTTATACGGACAGATCATGTGATACTTAGATTGCACACAGGTGGAGTTAATTTCACTAATTGTGACGTTTGAAGGTAATTGGTTGCACCAGGATTTTTTAGGGGCTTCATGGCAAAGGGGGTGAATACATATACACTCACAGTGTGTATGAGCCGCACACCCTGAATATAATAGAGACCTGGGTGCTTTATGCTTGGGAAGTAGATGCAGAGTGAAAAATTATGGCACTCACAGGATTTAAAGCAAAAAACTGTCAAAAAGGTGAAGGTCGAAAAAAGTTTATTCATCCAATGTTTCGGTCCCACACAGGAACCTTTCTCAAGGTTTATATAGTTAATAAAGTACCCCCTATTGTAAAATATAAGGATATTATAAGTTACCGAGGAGTTTCATGACCATATACAGGTCATGGAGTAACTTCTAATATCCTCATATTTTGCAACTGGGGGTACTTTATTTATTATAATACACAAGTTTCAGTGAGATATGTGACAGCAATGACATCAGAACTCACCGTTTATAACTGATGACATTAGATCTCACTGTTTATAAGAATATCATTTACAAGATATTCACGGCTTTTCTGTATTATATATGTATAAAGGCACTGTAAATCTATTGGCATTTTGCAGCTTAAAACACGAATATAAAAACAAAAATAACACTGTTTGTTCTTCCTCTACAGTCTTTGATGTGTTATCCACATATTACAGAACCCGGAGTTGGCCAGAAGCCTTGCAGGCTGGTGTTTCACCTGGAAAGGGCTATGTTCTTCGCAACAAAACCACACTAGAAGAAATATAGGATTCCAAAAAATATGCTGTGATTTTTACCAAATCTAACTTATTTTGTACAATTTTATTTAAAAAGGACAGCACTAAAAGATTCACAGGACAGGAGTTGAAGAGCTGTTTTCTGAAGATCTATTTTATAACTCTAGGTTGTTAAAGTATAATATAATTTTAGAGAGATCATTTTGTTTAAAATTGGTGGAGCCATGGTTAACAACTTATGTGTGTAGATAAATGCTCTGCTCTTCCTCTTTTTCTTGCAAAATGTTGTTTTTTAGTAGCAGAGGCTGCAGTTTGTCTTTACTAGAGATGAGTAATATGTCCACTACCCCCTGCTTTTCAATTACAGACTGCTCAGTGTCAGATGTAACTAACTAGGAAGGAGATTGCTGCAGGATTTAATGCTGGAAAACTCCTCTTTTTGTAGCATGTTTGGCCTATATTTCGAAAATTAGGCAATTACCCAGAAAAACATATCCCATATTAAGGTCCATTTTTGAGTCTTATTGCACATGCGATGTATTCTCCTTTGGCATATTACACAGCCATTGGAGAACATGCCCTGCATGTGACCATGCAGCCAGTCAATTAGTGTGTAATTTACCTGAAACATGGGTGTATTCTGTGTGACATGGACCTTAGTTTCCATATCCAAAAAGCATTTGTTTTTACGGTATTTTCCAAAATCTCTCCTTTCCAAAGATTTGCCATCTGATCTGTACCTCAGAGTGAGAGAGAGAGATAAACAATTCCATTTTGTTATTCTCCTTTGATCTCTTAGGGCCTGATTTAAGTTTGTGAATGCTGTTTTTGCTTGAGCAATCAATTTTTTTCAAGAAACCATGTGCGAGTTTCCCAAATTGTGCTGTGTTTTGTGTCAAAAAGCAATTTCTGCTATTATTTGAACAGGTTTTTATAATGATGAAAAATGTTGGCAGCTTTTAGGTGCCAAACGTTTTCTTCGTTACAAAAACCCATCTATGTAAAATTACAGAAATAGCCAGTTTCTTTAAAGGGGAATTCAACCCCCAGGCGCTAACTCACAGATGAGTGAATCTGTCCCTTTTCTCAGAAAATTCATGAAGGCCTTGAAGTTAAGACCTTTTGTTACGTTCACAATTCAAAAAAACTTTTTTTCCTCACTCCAAATGCATTAGTCAATGGACCTTTTTTCTTGTGGTGACTTCTTTTTGTCTTGCTGATTTTTTTTTTTTTTTGTCTCTGCGACTTTTTGTTCAAATGCATTGAACCAATGAGAGTTTTTTTTTTTTCTCCCTCCAAATGCATTAAAGTCAATGGGTGTTTTTTCTTTTGGTGTCATTATTATTATTTTGCCACAGCGAATATTTGCCATAGTCTTGGTCAGAAAAAAAATGGAAGAAATTTTGCTGCAAATCCATGCCCTGTTAAAAAAAAATCTGAAAATAATAGCAGTAAAATGAAAATTTGCGCTTGAAATTACAGATGGAGAAACAATCCTGAAAGGGGAATTCAACCCTACATTTAAAAAACCCCTATCCCCCTCCCCCAGCCTAACTTTTACCCTAGGCAAATGCCCCAAAGTCCATACTTACTGGTCCATGCAGATTGAGGCATCAGACTTCATGGGTGCCATCTTCAGCCGCTTTGGTAATCTTCGGAATGAGACCAGCGTTTTGGAGCATGCTCAGTTGGGGTAATCTTCCAATCCGTAGCAACTGCGCATGCATCGAAACTCACTAGAAATACTGAAGCGCCAGTCTCATTCTAAAGATTACTGAATCGGTTAAATATGGCTCCACTGAAGTCAGATGCCTGAATCTGCATGGAGGGGTAAGTATGGACTTAGAGGAATTTGCCCGCGGTAACAGTTAGGCTAAGGCCAGACGGGGAGATTCGGGGTTTTTGAAATCGCTCCAAGTTGCCTGGCGAGGCAACTTGGAGCGATTTCAAAAATCGCGCCGCTCTGTGTGAACACGCGCCGGCGTTTTCAAGCTACGCCGGTGCGCGTGGGTGCCTGGCTATTCGGGGAGGTTCGGGGGCGAGAAGTCGCCAGGCGACAAATTTCCCCCGAATCTCCCCGTCTGGCCTAGCCCTTAGGCTGGGGGTGGAGGGGGTCTTGGTGGGGATAGGGAGGTAGGGTTGAATTCTCCTTGAAGTCCAGTTTCTGTGAGATTTGAGTGGCAAGGATTTAGCAAGGCTCTGCACTATATATTTGTAGACTTTGTGCTTAATACCATAGGTGAAGGAGCAATCCTGAACAGGGATTAAAGGTACACTATGATTTGAGGGACAAAGGTAGAGCAAGGCTCCACACAATATAATTGTAGACTTTGGGCCTAAAGCCATAGGCTGTGGCACAATCCTGAAGTCCAGTTTCCGTGAGATTTAAGGAACAAGGGTTTAGCAAGGCTCTACTGTTTATATATTTGTAGACATTGGGCCTGATGCCATAGGATAAAGAGCAATCCAGAAATGGTTAATTTATGGTTTTAGGGAAAAGGGTAGAGCAAGACACATTATATGATTGTAGACTTTGAGCGTAAATCCATTGGAGGCACAATCCTGAAGACTAGTTTAGGTTATATTTGAGTTTACTTATATTTGCTGCACAGAGTAATCCTGAGTTTGTTTCAGTGTCTGTTTTAGAACTTTGTTCAGCATTCTTATCAACTTCGATTCGGCCGAATCCTTCTGCCTGGCCGAACCCTAATTTGCATATGCAAATTAGGGCCAGGAAGCTAAATCACGTGACTTTTTGGCACAAAACAAGGAAGTAAAAAATGTTTTCCCCTTCCCACCCATAATTTGCATATGCAAATTAGGGTTCGGATTCGGTTCGGTATTCGGCCAAATCTTTCGGGAAGGATTCGGGGGTTCGGCCGAATCCAAAATAGTGGATTCGGTGCATCCCTAATGAGAACCTATTTGCGGACGGATTTTAAAAATAAATCTACAGTTAGTACAGATGTTTGTGCACCCTTGCATATACAGTACAAAGAAGACAATAAAAAAAAATAAAACATGACTCCTGAAAATAGTTTTTAGGTTCGTTTTACAAAGTGTTTCGTAGGTAACATTTTTTGCATGTGGCAAAACTAGGAGAGTGAAAAAAATGTAGCAGTAGAAAAATTCACATTTAATATTCTTGGGGAAAAAAAATGTCTTTAGTAGCCCACCCAATATTCATCATGCTACTTAAGCTGCCACAAAGATTCCATTTGCTTTTTCCACCACTTACTTCTTATGTGCTCTACTTGCATTACTGGCCTATCTTCCTCCGAGTAACCAACTAGTCCGTGAGATTACTTTGATCCTTCATTTCAGTACATGGATTACATTCTAAAGACACTATGAATTCTACACTGATGAAATCATGTCTCGCAGTACTGCCAAGAAGCATACTTAAGAGACTTGAAAAAACTTTAATGATAAAGGAAAGTATTTAAGTATGTAGTTACATAGGGTTATCGAAAGCCAAACCTAAAGTTTGACTTCTATGTTTTTAAAACTTATTCATAATATTGGCCAAGGGGAGGGTATAGAGGCTTCAGCTGAAGATCTAAAAATACTCATCATAAGGGGCTGAAAACACACAAACTTTGCTTGTTTAGTGAGCCAATAGGTTTTGTGGTGGTGACCCAGTTTCTAAATGGATCCTTTTTGCTCACACCAATAAAAGTGCATTGCGCTGGAGGTATGCGATCTAGAATGTAATCATGGACTTGAAGGGGGCTGCATGTGAAAACCATGTAGTGACACCCCTGAACCTTAATGTTAACCTTGATGCATAAGAATCTACATATAGCTTCCTGTGATTTTTCTCTGAAGGAGCTGGGGTAATACTATCAAAATATCATGGGGAGAATATAACAATTTGGCCTTGAAAAAAAATCAATTTCTCCGACAACACTGATCATGTGAGATTATAATGGAGACCACTTAATGACATCTCCAAATCAAGCCATTTATCTTCATAATCTTCAGTACCTCGTTTAATTAACTAGAGTTGGCCATTTTGCGGATCATGTAGTTCAGAATGCCGCCATTGCGATAATATGTCAGTTCCACATCCGTGTCAAATCTCATGATGGCTTCAAAAGATTTCCCAGTGTCCAGCTGAGAAGTGATAGAATAATACATGCTATAAGATACCATAACACTGACCTGCCAAATTTACTATGCCCAGATAAAAGCTGAGTATTACAGGTATAGGATCTGTTATCCAGAATTCTTAGGGGTTTCCAGCTAAGGGATCTTTCTGTTCTTGGATCAGAAAAAACAAGAGTTAAGTCTGCTAACTATCATTGAAACATTAAATAAACCCAACAGGATTAGGTTGCCTCCAATAAGGATTAATTATAACTTAAAGGGATCCTGTCATTTTTCAAAATGTATCAGTTAATAGTGCTGTTCCAGAAGAATTCTGCATTCTGATTTCTCAAAAGAGCAAACAGATGTTTTTATATTTCATTTCGAAATCTGACATGGGGCTAGACATATTGTCAATTTCCCAGCTGCCCCAGTCATGTGACTTGTGCTCTGATAAACTTCAATCACTCTTTACTGCAAGTTGGAGTGATATCACCCCTCCCTTTCCCCCACCCAGCAGCCTAACAACAGAACAATGGGAAGGTAACCAGATAACAGCTCCCTAACACAAGATAACAGCTGCCTGTAAGATCTAAGAACAGCACTCAATATTAAAAACCCATGTCCCACTGTGTACTATTCAGTTACATCGAGAAGGAAAAACAACAGCCTGCCAGAAAGCAGTTCCCTCCTAAAGTGCTGGCACAAGTCACATGACCGGGGCAGTTGGGAAATTGACAAAATGTCTAGCCCCATGTGAGATTTCAAAACTGAATATAAAAAAATCTGTTTGCTCTTTTGAGAAATGGATTTCAGTGCAGAAGTCTACTGGAGCAGCACTTTTAACTGATGCGTTAAAAAAGAAAATGTTTTCCCATGACAGTTTCCCTTTAAGATCATGTACATGGTACTGTTTTATTATTGCAGAGAAAAAGAAAATAATTAATACCAATTGGAAATATATACTTGAAATGGAGTCTATGGGGAAAGGCCTTCTTCTAATTAGGAGCATTCAGGATAACGGGTTTATGGATCCCTTACCAAAGTTTTTACTCTTAATTTATTTTCCTGTATGTTTCTGCAACAAATTGTGCATTCTGCAGACACAGCAGCAGGAGAACTTAGCCTTGAAAAGACTAACCTCCAAGATAACCAACTGACCATGAAGTTTAAGATTAGCAGCCTTTTTGTTATCTAATAATAATGAATAATAACCAATAATCATTATGATTTGAAAGAATTTTACATTTCATTAAAAAGTAAACACACCTTAGGAGTCTGTGAAGAAATCGTAAGGACAGAGCTATACATTTGCTTTTGTTCTGCAGGTTTACCTTTATTTCAACATTCGTGCCAGGTCGGAGATCTTCAGGAATGACGATGGTGTAACGTTCTCGGCCACTCAGCCCTAAGCATTCTGCTGACTCTCCAGGCAAGTACTGTAGAGGAATGATCCCCATCCCAACTAGGTTACTGCGGTGAATGCGTTCATAGCTCTCAGCAAGGACTGCTTTGATACCCTGTGCAATATATTGGCATTGGTTACTTGCATTTCCAACTGATTGAATAATTGGATTTTTTTTTTTGCTTGTGTGCAATAGCGCATGCACCTAATAATCTAGAAATGTTCATGTTTCATTAAAATAAAGAAACTTTGAATAGGCATAATTGAATATACTGACACAAAATGGGAGAACAATTCTAATCCAGTTTTACATAGTTAAGTTGGGTTGAAAAAAGACCAAAGTCTATCAAGTTCACCCCCGCCAAATGAAACCCAGCGTACAGACCTACACACACCCACTAGTCACTAGCCAACTTTCCATTTGTTCTGCAGCCCTGAGTAATTCGATATAAAATACTCTACCTGTAAGAAAGGACCTTTTGCAGCCCAATCTCTAGAACTTCCAGAACCATACTCTTTTCCTGTCAGGAGGATTAAATTGTGCCCATCATTTTGGTATCTTTCTGCAGCGTCAAATATATCAAGCTAGAAAACCAAAAAAAAAAGTTATTTTTTTACTAAGTTATATTTAAGTGCTCCGTGATAAGTGAACATTATATATAATAATCTACATCACCTCCAGATGTTTAAAGGGCAGTATGCACATTTAAAAATGAGCATGATCTGTGTTCAGTCTCTTCCTTTAATAAAAAAAAATTCTATGTTTTTGCTATTATAAAGCACCAATGGGTTTTGTTTTTCACTGATCTTATTCCCCACATGGTCACTTTTTCCAAATGGAGATGATGAGCTCTGTAAAAACAAACCTCTTCCTGCCCTAAGCACAACCTTATTATACAAAAACTTTATCTGTGAACTGCAGTTTCTTTGCTCATTTTTCTGTGGTGGTTTAGGGCCCTTACACACGGGCGTTTTTACCTGCGCTCCCCTGCGTTCTGTTTTGCTGCGTTCAGCCGCAGGGGAGCGCAGGTATAGACGCACTCAATTATTTTCAATGGGGCTGTACTCACACAAACGCATGTAGGCGCCAAACGCAGGAAAAATGCAGCATGTTGTGTCTGAACCTGTGTTCGGCGCTTACACGCGTCTCGTGGGTACAACCTCATTGAAAAGAATGAGGTGCGTCTAGACCTGCGCTCCCCAGCCAAACGCAACGCAGGGGAGCGCAAGTCCAAAACGCCCGTGTGTAGGGGCCCTTCATTTTCTTGTTTAGTACAAAAAATTAAAATTGTAAATTTAAGAACAAAGTACGTTAAGCACAAACCCTGTTCTTTGAGCCCACGCTGAACTACAACACTGGGATATATCTAAATATTGGTGCTGAATACAGGATAAAGCTGTACAAATTTCAATGGCTGTGCTTCAACTGGAAAAATACAAAAGTGTAGTATGTTCTTGCAATCAGCCTATACACACTCCATAACAAAACTATTGAGATCATACATAATGGTGCAGCGCTGCATAGTGTTAAGAGTTGAAGAGAAACACAAGGAAGACTCTCACAGTTTCATTAGACGGGAAATGTATAGTTGAGGGAGACTGCTTATTGATGAACTTGTTAAACAAACGAATGTTGGCAAATGTTCCTCTCGCCATGATAGCATCATTCCCTCTCCGTGACCCATAAGAGTTAAATTCTCTTGGAGTTAACCTGTCCAGAAGAAAGAAACACTTGTTAGTTGCAATATAAGACATAATGTGTTATTTTCAGCAGCAATATAAAGGTCTCACGGGATAAAAAGCAAAGCTGTTTTCAGGTTCTCTTATGTTGTGCCATGAATTGGTGCACAAATTCTACCAAACCAGGTAAGATTGTTTACTCTTTTACTTTCCCCTTCCCTACTTTTCTTTACTCTTTTGTGAGCTTCTGTTCAGGATGGATATATCATGAAACATAGGAATGCACTATTGGTTTAAAGGAACAGTTCAGTGCGAAAATAAAAACTGGGTAAATAGATAGGCTGTGCAAAATAAAAAAGTTTCTACAGGTATGGGACCTATTATCCAGAATGCTCAGGACCTGGGGCTTTCTGGATAACAGGTCTTTCCATAATTTGGATCTTTGCACCTTAAATCTACTAGAAAATCATATAAACATTAAATAACAATAGGCTGGTTTTGCTTCCAATAAGGATTAATTGTATCTTAGCAGGGATCAAGCACAAGCTACTGTTTTGCTATTACAGAGAAAAAGGAAATATGGGAGATGGCCTTTCTGTAATCCAGAACTTTCTGGATAACGGGTTTCTGGATAACGGATCCCATACCATATAACCGTATATAATATAGTTAGTTAGCCAAAAATGTAATGTATAAAGGCTGGAGTGACTGGATGTCTAACATAATAGCCCGAACACTAATTCCTGCTTTTCAGCTCTCTAACTCTGTGTTTGCCAGTGACTTGAAGGGAGGCCACATGGGACATAACTGTTCAGTGAGTTTGCAATTGATCCTTAGCATTCAGCTCAGATTCAAAAGCAAACAGCTATGACTCATGTGGTACCCCCTCAAGTCATTGATTGATGCCTGGAAACCAAGAGAGCTGCAAAGCAGGAAGTAGTGTTTGTTAGACATCCAGTCACTCCAGCCTTTATACATTATGTTTTTTGCTAACCTACTATAATAGAAATATTTTTTATTTTGCACAGCCTATTTACCCTTCCTGTAAGCATTGAGGGTGCTGTACCTTTTTATTGTTATTGGATTTTTTTTTTGTTTAAGGCCCTGACATCTGGTTAAAGGAGAAGTAATCCTTAAAGGACCAATAACATAAAACAATAGAATTGTTTTAAAGTAATAAAAATATAATGCAGTTTTGTCCTGCACTGGTAAAACTGCAGTGTTTTCTTCAGAAACACTACTATTGCGTATATAAATAAGCTGTTGTGTAGCCATAGGGGCAGCCATTCAAATGAGAAAGGCTCAAGTTACACAGCAGATAAGCTCTGTAGAACATAATGTTATCTGTTATCCATTACTTATCCTGTGCCATATAGCCCTTTTTCAGTTTCCACCATTGCTACTTAGTAGCTTGTTTATATGAACTATAGTAGTGTTTCTGAAACAAACAGAGCAGTTTTAACAGCACAGGGCAACACTTACTGGTGTTACTGTTCCTTTAAAAATAAGTGAATGTAAAATGGATGCAATTTTGCAATGCACATATATTATTTATTTTTTGTAAGTCCAAGATACTATAGGATAACTATTAACATATGAATGAATTTTGTTAGAAGAGTGCCACCTGCTAGTTATTTTCCAACCACCAAGTAGTGAAGGAAGATGTCAGGAGAAAGAAAGAGGCTGTTCTGATGTTCTTCTGGTTTGAAAAGATTTGAGAAAGGGTTGTAATTTATTTCCTAACCAGAAGAACATCAGAGCAGCCTCTTTCTTTCTCCTGACAACTTCCTTCACTACTTGGTGGTTGGGAAATGACTAGCAGATGGCACTCTTCTAACAAAATTAATTCAGATGAACATTACATTTATCCTTTAATATCTTGGAATTTAAAACAAAACAATAATGAGTGTACATTGCAAAAGTGCATTGAATAGTACCCTAGTCTATTTTTTATTCACTTATTTTTAAGGTTTACGTCAGTGATCCCCAACCAGTAGCTCGCTTTCCAACCCCTTGGATGTTGCTCCCAGTGGCCTCAAAGCAGGTGCTTATATTTGAATTACTGGCTTAGAGGCAAGTTTTGGTTGCATAAAAAACAGATGTCCTGCCAAACATTCTCTCCTGTAGGCTGCCAGTCCATATAGGGGTTACCAAAAAGCCAATCAGAGCTCTTATTTGACATCCACATGGACTTTTTCATGCTTGTGTTGCTCTCCAACTCTTTTTTTAAATTTAAATGTGGCTCACAAGCAAAAAAGGTTGGGGACCCCTGCTTTTAGTCTATCCCCACTTTATCTCCTAAACAAATTACTAACTGCTGTATATTAATAATATAATAAGCAGGTAATTGTAGCTGGTGTGCACGCAAGGATAAAATGTCAGTGGTCATACAAACAAGTATCAATGTTGCTTCAAAGCTATTGGTTTCAGCTTGCAAGTGAATGTTACTGTGTGGGTTAGGGTGACTGATGGCTTAAGTCTGCACCAAGAACCTTTCTCTTTTGCTTTAAAGTGGACCTGTCACCCAAAAAAATATTCAAAATCACTATTTTATCACATTAGTCAAGCAAAATGAACATTAATTACACTATATAAATTATTTTAATCTTGTTTCCTTCACTCTGGGAATTCATAATTATAGCAAGCAGGCAGGAGCCATTTTGTGGACACTGTTATTAAGACAAGCCTTGTATCATCTCAGAATCTTGTTTGTGCACCAGAATGGGGGACCCAATGTCTATCCCCATGTCCTGGCTACACAATTAAATGGTTAAAAGAACTGTTAAGTTGCACTATACCTGTTAAGTTGCACTGAACATACTGGTGAGTCATACCAGTTAGATTTTCCCTATAATCCAGTATTAAAAAAAGAAGCCTGGTCTTACCCTCTGTTCACTAAAAAGCGTGCAGCTGGACTGTTTCTAGCAATGTTTCCAGCTGGAGAAATGTGGTCAGTTGTAACAGAGTCGCCCAAGTTTAACAGAACATATGCATCTGTTATAGATTTGGGAGGATGGAGTTCCATTGTCTTAAAAAAATAAATACAGTAATAAATAAGATTAGATTTTACCTAGTTTGTGAAATATATGCAATAACTTGCAGGCTTGCAACTTTATAGATACTTTTGATTAAAGGGATACTGTCATGGGAAAACACTTCAGTTAATAGTGCTGCTCCAGCAGGCTTCATTTCTCAAAAGAGCAAACAGATTATTTTTATATTCAATTTTGAAATCTGACATGGGTCTAGACATATTGTCAATTTCCCAGCTGCCCCAGTCATGTGACTCTCTGTTTGTCTAGGATAGCAGCTGCAGTATTAGCTTGGTGTGACATCACTTCCTGCCCGAGTATCTCCCTGCTCACTTATAGCTATACATTACAGAAGAGAAGTGATGAGAAAACCGAGCATGCTCACGCCTGGGGCAAGGAGGTTTAAAGGAGAAATCATCTTTAAAAGGAGCAGTTCATTATATAAATAAAAACTGGATAAATGGATAGGCTGTGCAAAATAAAAAAAAAATGTTTCTTAAATAGTTAGCCAAATGTAATGTATAAAGGCTGGAGTGACTGGATGTTTAACATAATAGCTAGAATCCAACTTCCTGCTTTTCAGCTCTTTTAACTTTGATTTAGTCAGTGAATTGAAGGGGGACCACATGGGACATAACTGTTCAGTGAGTGCAATTCAGCCTCCGCATTCAGCTCAGATTCAAAAGCAACAGTTATGGCCCGTGTGGCCCTCACGCAAGTCACTGATTGGTTACTACCTGTTCAGTGGAAAACAAGAGAGCTGAAGAGCAGGAAGTTGGATTCTGGCTATTATGTTAGACATCCAGTCACTCCAGCCTTTATACATTACATTTTTGGCTAACTAACTATATTAGAAACAGTTTTTATTTTTATACTGAACAATTCCTTTAAGCTGAAGGCAGGAAGTCTGATACAGAAGCACAATACACAATAGAAGGAAATAAATGCAGTTTTTCTTTTAACAGAGGACTCAGAGCAGCATTATTTTGACGGTTTACTTGTATATTTAGGTGGACCTTTCTGATAAGGCTTACTTAGTTTTAACCTTCCCTTCTCTTTTAATTTGAATGTGGAAGGCTGAGATATATTAAAAAAAATTAGCTTAAGGGCACACAGGCTGTTGTCAGCCTGTGCATTTTTGCAGGCTGAAAGAAGCAGGTCTGCTCAGTGCCCCTGCTCTATTGATTTGAATCTGATCAGCTCATACACAGCAGAGCTGAAGCTGAGGTCAGTATTTGGGCTGACTTCAAATCAATGGAGCAGGAGCACTGAGCAGATCAGCTTTTCAGTTTGCAAAAATACACAGGCTGACAACAACCGGAGCCAATAGCCTGTGTGCCCATAGCCTCATAAGTCATGATAAAACAAAGAAAAATGGTATACATACTAAACTGTCAAAGAAGGGTGGAGATTTGATGTAAGTAGACTTGGGATCCCAAGGATACAATTGATCTGATGGGGCTTTCAAATTATTCCAGCTCTCGTTGACATTCTGTTGAAAAAAGATGAAAGTAAATATATGGATAAAAGCAGTGCAACAACCTCTATCTATGTAATAATGTTATATAAATCAAGACTTTTATATAATTGAAGAAGGCAACATTGTGTATGGGTGTCTCCTGCAGCAGGCAATTAAAACACAAATAGGTTGTACTGTCTGGACCTGAACATTTGTCAAATACAAAAAGGGGGGTTGTGGGTGCACTCCTAGGGCTAAGTTAAAATATATAAGTATAATGGAAGTGCTATTGACTCGGCCAATTAATCAATGCACATTCCCTGATCCCCTGTCTAAGTAATTGAGTTAATATACAAAAACAACTTTTAACTAACTGAACATTTGTCAGCCAATAAGAAAAGTCTATTTGGTGCTAGGTATTGTGATGCATACACATTTTTCTATTAGCTCTGAATTTCACTTGTAAATAATATATCTTAAAGGGGAACTATCACAAAAATGAAAATGTTATATAAGCTTTGTGATACTGAAATAAGAAACTTTGCAAATACAATCAGAAAGTTTATTTCCATATCCCTCTCTCTGCATCTGTTTCTCTTCATTCTGTCTTCATGAGCAGGTGGGATTTTCATTTTCATTTACAGTTAGACCCGATATGTATCTTATATTGGGGGGGGAGGGCTTCCTTTCAAAGCAGATATATCAGAGACCACTGAGATAACTGATTCCAGTACAAACAAAATAAATGCCTTTTGCAAAAATCATGCATGTTGAGAGGCATGATGTCTAGTGATTTTAGATCTAATACCTCTGCTATAGTCCCCCCTATAAGATATATTGGATGCAACTGTCAATGATTATCTGACACCAAACTGCTGCATGAAGACAGAATGAAGAGAAACTGATGCTGAGAGAGGCATAAGGCAGATAAACTTGATTTCAGAAACAATACAGAATTTTTAATGGATTCTTTTTAGAAAGCTTCTTATTTCATTATGCTGAAGCTTAATTACATTATTATTACTCGTTATAGTTCCTCTTTGAGCTTAGTAGCCACATGCGTGTCACCTGTGCTAACTAGGCAGAACAAATGTGAAAGGATTCTTAGTTAAAGCATACCACAAGCACACACTGCAAAAGTACCTCAATTTTCTCATAGACTTCTTTGAACATCCCAGGAATGACATGTTGCCTTTCCACAGCTTGTATTTCATCTCTTGTTGGCCAGATGTCTCTGAGATAAATTTCTTTACCTTCAGCAGTCACCCCTAAAGGAAAGAGTAGAATCGTTAAAAATTTCTAGTATCTACTGATGGCTTAAAGGAAATGTCAACCCAAGAAATACTTCTTTGATTAATAAAGGAAAACTTAATTCTAAGCAATTTTGCAATATACATTCATTATAAATTTTCTATGGTTTTCACGTTATTTGTGTATATATCGCTACTGAAAAACAGTGTTTGTCTGTCCTTTTCTATTCTCTGCCCAGATGGTTAAAGGAAAACTATACCCCCCCGAACAATGTAGGTTTCTATAAAAAGATATTGCATAAAA
>CM044432.1:103574782-103605937 GCA_024363595.1 Xenopus borealis
TTGAGGCAGTGTGCAACGTGCAAATTTCAGATGCTATATCCATGTTTTATTTACACACAATTCAGTGTTTTCCCCTATAATTCCAGCATCATTTTCATTCATGGGGGCAATGTATTAAAGTTTTTGCAGCTGTGCTTGCACTTCTACCACTCTGCATCAAAATTACATGCTTTTAATTCTTTACATGCAAGTAAATTGTCTATTAAGAGGAGCAGAAAAACATTTGACGTTACTGAAAAGAAAGGTATAGTTTGTCCTTTAAAATGTAATATTCAGTGTGCCAACTATGCAGGCTTACAACAACTAACAATTATTATACTTATAGCCTTACATTATCTTTTGGCTTGGTAAGAGCTTGTTTTGTAACTCAACGTGTCCTGGTGGCCAACCCTTACAAAGAGAGCTTCTGTATAAAATCCAGTACATGCTACATTTAAAAATATATATTCTGACTGATGACTATTTCATAATGTCTGTTAATAAACAAAAACATATTCAGGATCTCACACAGTGCACTAGGCAAATAAGGTTGGTTTAACGCAAAGCTTTGGTTTGCTGACCTCCCCTAAACAAACACAAACACATATAGCAATGCACAGATCCTCTAATATGAGAAGGTGGATTAACTACTCGATGTCAAGTGTCATATGCACTTTACTAGTGAATAAAACACTAACACAATCTGTTTGATTAAAGGAAAATGTCATGTTGTACACTGAATCATTTTGAAAATGATGCTCTAAAGTCCTAATCAAGTCTATGGGCAACAACTTTCACAATAAAATGACAGTATTTGTTGTTAAACTTAAGATAAAGAAGACAAACTGTACAATTATTTTGTTTCTCATATCAAGAGCTAATTGTCCTGGTGCCGTTGTGTAGTGCAGGTGTAGTGTTCTAACAAGGACCAATAATAACAAGTGTACCTTAAAGGGAACCTGTCATGGGAAAACATGTTTTTATCAAAACACATCAGTTAATAGTGCTGCTCCAGGAGAATTCTGCATTGAAATCCATTTCACAAAAGAGCAAACAGATTAAATTTTGAAATCTGACATGGGGCTAGACATTTTGTCAATTTCCCAGCTGCCCCAAGTCATGTGACTTGTGCTCTGATAAACTTAAATCACTCTTTACTGCTGTAGTGCAAGTTGGAGTGATCTCACCCCCTCCGTCCCCCCTCCCCCCAGCAGCCTAACAACAGATCAATGGGAAGGTAACCAGATAACAGCTCCCTAACACAAGATAACAACTGCCTGGTAGATCTAAGAACAACACTCAATAGTAAAAACCCATGTCCCACTGCGTACTATTCAGTTACATTGATAAGGAAAAACAACCGCCTGCCACAAAGCTGTTCCCTCCTAAAGTGCTGGCACAAGTCACATGACCAGAGGCAGTTGGGAAGTTGACAAAATGTCTAGCCCCATGTCAGATTTCAAATCTGAATATAAAAAAAATCTGTTTGCTCTTTTGAGAAAAAGGATTTCAGTGCAGAAGTCTGCTTGAGTAGCACTATTAACTGATGTTTTTGAAAAAACATGTTTTCCCATGACAGTATCCCTTTAAAGAAAGTCAACTCAAATTTTTTTATGCCTAAACCTAACATAATTCGAAGCAACTTTGCAATATACCTCATTACAAATTTTCTATGGTTTTTAAGTTGTGTATGTGTTGCTATTGAAAGCCGTTTTGTCTGCCCCATTCTATTCTCTGCTTTTTTTCTGTGGCTTTTTAAACAATGTAACACAAGTCAATGGATTGATAGACCTGTCTTGCTGGAGTTGACTGGCTTTTGCAACATTGCTTTAAAAGTAACAACCAGGAGTGAAGAAAATGATGCTTTCAACAGCAATTACATGTAAAATTACTTTAAAAGCACTAACAGTTTTGAATACAAGTGAAATAAGTATTGAACATGTCAAAACTTTTCTCCGTAAGTATATTTCTATGGGGCTATTGACTTAGATGTCAGTAAATCCACAAATACAAAGATCTCAAAATAAATAAGTCCATAAATTATGTGTAGAAAAGTGGAATGACAGTAAATAAGTATTCAACAAAGTAAGAAAAGTAGGTGCAAAAAAGGCATGGAGAGCCAAGAAATCTGCTGAAATCTGTCATAACTAACAGAAAGCATTCCTGCCCCTATCAGTGCAAATTAATATCAGCTGGGTTAGCCCTAATATATGGCCTTTAAACAAAGATTTTTCATTGCCAAGGTATCACACAAGAAGCATCTCATGATAAAAAAAAAAACAAAGAGCCAGCTGAAGACCTTTGAAACCTTATTATATTCTAAGCTTCTGAATGTTCCAGTGAGGACCATTGGGGCCATAATCAGGAAGTAATAAGAACATATTTTCACCCTAAACTGGCCACGACCAGGTGCTACTCGCAAGATTTCTGACAGAGGTGACAAAAGAATAAACAAAGGAATTGTCCAAAAGCCAAAGAACACTCATGGAGAACTTCAGAAAAACCTTGAATTAGCAGCTACTGTTGTTTCAATGAAATTAATACTACACTGCTGAGGAAAAAGCCTGCTGAAACTTGCTTAAAGGGGGTGTAAACCCAGCCATAAGGCCGGCCCACAGTGTCCCCAAGTTTTCTATAAAATTTACTAAAAAATGTTATTATAGATGCAAGAAAATTCACCAATGAGAAGTCTACTGATCATAAACTTTATTATAAATGCAAAAGAACTGACCAATGAGTATGTTGAATCCCATCATCATGCCAGGCATCTCGCTGCTACCTTACATTTAGAGATAATTATGCAGAAAACTGCTTTAAACCTATTTCCCAAACCACAAAACTATTGCTCCAACTACACACCTCTCTGGTGCAATCCGAAGCTACCACACCTGAGCACAATCCCAGCCCCACAACTCTGGGCTTCCCACAGAATAAAATACATAAGTGATGTTCTACAAGGACCAGGAATAATAGACTTTGATACACTCAAAAGAACTTTTGCTCTCCCTAACACCATGTACTTCAGATACCTACAGCTAAGACACGCAGTTAAAGCTCAATTCTGAAAATGGAAGAACTGGCGCACATCTACCTTCTATGCACACTTGGCCAGGGCGAATGACTGCAAACTGCCCAAACATTTTGAACAACGGCGAAGAGACATCCCCACTTTAACAGAAGAAGCATGGATAGACACACTGGACTCAATATCTGATAATCTAGTTTTGGCAGTAGACAGACTAATACAATTTAAATTCCTCCACAGGGCTTATATTACTCCAAACAGACTCCACAAGATCTCCCCTTCATATCTAGATGAATGCCCTAGATGCCGCCAATCACCGGCACACTTCCTTCATATGGTATGGACCTGCCCTAAACTAATTCTGGTCCTCCATAACAGAATGTATTACTCTAATAATGGACCTCCCGATACAACTAGAACCTAAAGTAACTCTACTTAATCAAGTGCAGGATCTAGCTCCAACAAGAGCTGAAAGAACCCTGATCTCTATACTATTATCCTACGCAAAAAAAAAATGTGTAACCACCAAATGAAAGGACTCTAAACCACCCGAGAACTCCCTATGGAAATCTCAAGTCAATCAAGCCCTACCCTCTACAAACTAATCTACACTAGAAGAGGATGTCCAGACAAATACCAAAAAATATTGGCACCGTGGCTGGACGTGGCAGATTAACCCCTAAACCACTTTAAGAACTAAAGCCAAGTGGGTATACTCACGACCAATAAATCTCCCCCCATCATAATAACTGACTCCCACAGAACACTTAAATTCTCCATAAAGGAAAAAGATACTCAGACACAGAATTGACATTGGGATAACACAATTTATTTATTATAGAATATGCATACTTTGTTAATGTTTAGTAAAGTTAAAATATTTCATAATTGATATAAAGTACATATACAGATGCAGCCAGTTGGATTTGTGAGGTAAATGCGTCATGGTTAATTGAAGAAACTGTGTTATCTAAAGTTATCTTAACTCATTTAATGCATTTAACCTTTTCATTGCAATACCAAAGCCCCATTGTTTTCAATGGTGAACTCTTTAATTGGATGGGATGCTGTGACACAATATTCTGTGCTAAGTGGGATAAATGGGATAGATGAGTTATTCTGGGTCAAATGCACAATCCAAAGTGGCTTCATCTGAACAAAAGATTACAATAATTGTTAAAATGATCATTTACTAATATGAAGATATTGTATTCCATTCCTTCAGAAAGCATCTTAAATAATGCACAAATAAGTGAATTGAACTTAAAGAAGACTCAATGCTATAACATGAATAATTGTAATTCAATAAAGTTTATTGTTAAAAGAAAGAGATAATTATGCCATTTTTATTATATGACACTGGTATCAGATATAGGCATAAAGGATAGAATTGCTCAGTGCTGGAAAACTTGGCTTAATGCTTTTAACTAAGAACAGGAACTAAAAACACGGAGCCAGATTTATACAAATCAGCTGTTATTCTCATTGGATGATGTTTTGGTTTTTAAAGGAGAACCAAACCCTTAATTATAAAAATCCCTACCCTACATAAATCATCCATCCCTGCTCCCTTCCTAGCCTAGCTGTTACCTTCATTAATTACCCCTAACTCTTTACTCACCTCTCTTTGCAGATTCAGTCATCTTCTCTTTGGTCTTTTTTGTGAAGTAAGCACCATGCACAGTTTGTGCCAAGAGTGGCAGAAATTGCCTAAGAGCCGGAAGATGCCTGTGAGCTCCGCTACGCTGAATTTGCAGAGAGATAAGATAAGAGTTAGAGGCAATTACCAAAAGTAACGGCTAGGCTGGTGGGCAGCAGGGTCTATGTAGGGTAGGGTGGTATGGTTTTTTATAATTAAGGGGTTTGTTCTCGTTTAAAGCAGTGGGTAACTGGAAATTTGGGAAAAAGTTCTGAGAACATTTTATTGTGAAATATTGCTTTAAGAATACAACCCTGATGTTGCTATACTACAGCTCCCAGCATGCATCAGTCTTTATTGTATGTTATTATTCTGGGATTTGTAGTCCAGAAAGAACTGAATAAAGTTTGAGCTCTGGGCACATGTTGAGACGCAAAGAGTAGGGGTTATCAGAAATCACAGAGCAGAAAATAAGAATACATCTTACATAGTTACATAGTAAGTTAGGCTGAAAAAAGACTCGCGTCCATCAAGTTCAACCTTTTTTTTTTTTTTACTTTTAACTGCCTAACTGCTAGTTGATCCAGAGGAAGGCAAAAAAACCCCATCCTAAGCCTCTCCAATTTGCCTCAGAGGGGGGAAAAAATTCCTTCCTGACTCCAAAAAGGCAATCGGACTAGTCCCTGGATCAACTTGTATAATGAGCTATCTTCCATAACCCTGTATTCCCTTACTTGCTAAAAAGCCATCCAACCCCTTCTTAAAGCTATCTACTGTATCAGCCAGTACAACAGTTTCAGGGAGAGAATTCCACATCTTCACAGCTCTCACTGTAAAAAACCCCTTCCGAATATATAGGCGGAACCTCTTTTCTTCCAAACAGAATGGGTGACCTCGTGTCATCTGGAAATACCTACTTGTGAATAAAGCATTAGAGAGATTATTATATGATCCCCTTATATATTTATACATAGTTATCATATCACCCCTTAAGTGCCTCTTCTCCAGCGTGAACATCCCCAATTTGGCCAGTCTTTCCTCATAGCTAAGATTTTCCATACCTTTTACCAGCTTAGTTGCCCTTCTCTGTACCCTCTCTAATACAATAATGTCCTGTTTGAGTGAGGGAGACCAAAACTGTACGGCATATTCTAGATGTGGCCTTACAAGTGCTCTCTAAAGTGGAAGAATGACCCCCTCCTCCCGTGACTCAATGCCCCTTTTAATACAGCTCAAGACCTTATTGGCCCTTGATGCTGCTGACTGGCACTGCTTGCTACAGCCAAGTTTATCATCTACAAGGACTCCAAGGTCCTTTTCCATAATGGATTTGCCTAGTGCAGTCCCATTAAGGGTATAAGTGGCTTGAATATTTTTACATCCCAGGTGCATGATTTTACATTTATTAATATTGAATCTCATTTGCCACTTAGCTGCCCAGATTGCCAGTTTGTCAAGATCCTGTTGCAAGGATGCCACCTCCTGGATGGAATTAATTGGGATGGATAGTTTTGTGTCATCTGCAAACACAGATACATTACTTACAACACCCTCCCCTAAGTCATTAATAAACAAGTTAAATAAAAGTGGACCCAACACCGAGCCCTGAGGGACCCCACTAAGAACCTTACTCCAAGTAGAGAATGTACCATTAACAACCACCCTCTGTACCCGATCCTGTAGCCAGTTCCCTATCCATGTGCAAACGACTTCACTAAGCCCAACAGACCTTAGTTTAGAAAGCAGTCGTTTGTGGGGCACGGTATCAAACGCTTTGGCAAAATCCAAATATATCACATCTACTGCCCCCCCACTCTCCAGCATCTTACTTACCTCTTCATAAAAAGCAATCAAATTTGTCTGGCATGACCTATCCTTCATAAAGCCATGCTGATTGCTGCTCATAATGCCATTCACTAGGACAAAATTTTGAATATGATCCCTTAACAAGCCTTCAAATAATTTGCCCACCACAGATGTCAAATTTACTGGCCTATAATTGCCAGGCTGAGATCGTAATCCCTTTTTAAATATTGGGATGACATCAGCTTTCCTCCAATCCATAGGCACCATACCAGATGAAAGTGAATCTGAGAAAGTCAGAAATCTTAGATCTGTCTTAGAAGTTAATGCTACAGGACTTTAACACTATAAACAAGATGTCCTTAGTCTTCTAAATGGTTTTCTACATTCCTTTTTAAAATGGTCTTCTCCTAAACATAATCTCAGTGGATTACTTGTCCATGCAGCAGCATTTATAGTGATTCTGACAGCAGAAAGGCCATATTTTCTAGTTGGTTCAACTTGCTTAGAACAGTTACCATTTAGCATATTTATATATGCTAGAAGGGATAAGGTAATTCTTGTGAAATGTCTTTAGTAACTAGATGAGAAAGGAGAAAAGCATATAACTTCTGCAATGAGAATCCCACACACCAATTAAATGCAGTTATGTCTGTACTTATTAGACGATTGGGGTGTATTTATATTAATTACAGGTAGTTTATAGAATGTTAGTCAAAGCAAAATAAGCAGTTTAAAGGTTTAGTTTTTATGGGTTCTCACTATGTACATATAGGCATACTTAACTGGGCCAAGCCATAGAGGTGCTTTGGTTCCTAGTGGCCTGTGTTCGGTGATAATCTAATTTATATGATGTCATGTGACTTCTATGGCCAAATGGCTTGTGTATACAATCAAATTTAAGTCTAAATACTGGGGATGTAGGGAGATGCTCCTGGTGAATTTGGTTAATTATAACCTTATGTAAGTGACCAGCTCCCCCCTCTCATTGGTTGGTACATGCATAGATGTAGGCCTGCAATACCCTCCTACAACTTGAACAGGTCCCTATGTAGAAATATTGTCCTTGTTATAGATTAGGCTACTCCTTTCTGACAAGTCAGTTATTCAAATTTATATTCTGATAAAGCTGCCCCAGTCCACTCTAAGTAAAATTATCTAAAAGGTATTGTTCACCTTTAACTTGACTTGTAGAACGACATAGAGAGTAATAACTTGAGAAAATTTGCTATTGGTTTTTATTTTTTATTATTTGTGGTATTTGATATTTAGCTTTTTATTCAGCAGCTCCCCAGTTTGCAATTTCAGAAATCTGGATGCTAGGGTACAAATCACCCATGCATCGATTTGAATAAGAGACTGGAATATGAATAGGAGAGGGCCTGAATGGAAAAATAAGTAATACAAAGTAGCAATAACAACACATTAGTAGGTTTATAGAGCATTTGTTGTTAGATGGGGTCAGTGACCCCCCCTGTTTGAAAGCTGGAAATAATCAGAAGGAAAAGGCAAACCATTTATAAAACTATAAAAGACATAATAAAGCCCAAAGTTGCTTAGAATTGGCCATTCTAAAACATACTGAAAACTAACTGAAAGTTGAATCACCTCTTTAAAGAAGAAACATCAAGAAGCAACAGTACTGTACTTTAATGGCAAGTTAGACATCACAATAAAACACATATGTGGCTTGGTGTGCTTGGAAGGTACAGGTACAGATGTTTCAAAAGTTTTAATTTCATGGATATAATGAAATGTGCTTCTGATAGATTTTTCTATTATGATTTTTTTACAATAATTACTAAAATGTATCTTGCTACAGAAATTGAATCAGAAGGATATTTATGTAGCGCACCCATAGGTATAGCTTTAACTGTTTTTTTATGGAATGTGTGTGACCCGGCTAACTGCTTAGCTTGTGCCCAGGACCCCCAGTGTACCCGTGCAACTCCCTGCAACTCCCGGTACCTGGTGTTGTTCAGTGCAGCAGGAGATTCAGTCAGACACAGTTCTTTGCAGCAAACTTGAACTTATTTATTGAACAGACAGCGTAGTAGGATACTTTGATAATCCCTCCAGTGGGATGATAAGGACAATACGCAAAATAGATGGCAGACAGCAATGATTCACGTTTCAACCAGATAATTACCCTCTCACTAGGTAATGTCTCCTCTCAGGTGGATAGCACTTGTTTCTTGGCACCTGATTTGGTCCTCACCTCACCCACTGTATTCAGCCTGGGGTCTTGGGTCTTGGCACCCTATCTGGTCCTCAACTCACCCACTGTAATCCCTGATCTAGTGGTTTACATACCACGGGGTCCTAACCCCACTATTTCTCCTTGGTGGAGCCACAGCTGCTCGATAGCTACCCTGAGCTGTCTTTCACTCCTAGAGTGACTATCACAGTGACTACTACCACTGGCTAAACCTAACTTTGGAGGAACCAGACCTTGGCCCTGTAACACCTCTCTGGGAGGCACAGTCCCAGGAGTAAGACCCTGAGCACATGGTGCTATCTCCTTTTATATTTTAACTACTGCCCCCTGGTGGCCAAATCCCATGAACTGCTATAGACCCAGGAAAAGGGACATAGCTGCCTGAGTTACTTAAGGACCATTAGTTGTCCAAATACAGAGGGGAAACTGCCTGAGTAAACTACACCAAAATCTCAGGGTCGCTACATTTAGAAAGCTTTGGGCTGTCCTAAAATAAACACTGTAGAAATGCCCCTAGAAAGGGAAAACTCACAAAATAATTCATAAAACACCTGTCATTGAACCCACATGAGATGCATAACTAGTCTAACACTGAAATGGTTTCAAGAGACCACAAAGACCCAAAGTAATACACTGAAAGAAAAATGAGTCTGTACCTAAAAAAGTAAATAATTCAGTCTTGAAAATAAATCACATTTGTAAGGCTAATGTTGCTTTATCATATTTATTGTACAGTTCGCCCTAAGAAAGTATGAGGATTAGGCTGCAGTATCCAGAAATGAAACACATGTTGTTAAAGCAACTATAAGCCCTGAGAATGAAGTTTATCTTGGAGATTGAACTCCCGTTTTTGCTCAACTGCTCTCAGGCACTGTGGTTCCATGTTATGTTAATACCATCTTATCTTGTGAATAAACATACCGTAAATAAGGAGATAAAAAAATATTTTTACATTTACACATATTTTTACATTTACACATACGCATATCTGTAGTGGGTGACAGACAAGATAAACTTCAACACTACTGTAGTATACATAACAGGTATGGCATACATAGATAGATCATACACAGATAACAGCTCTTTCTGTAATTTGGATCTTCATGCCTTAAATCTACTAGAAAATCATGTAAACATGAAATAAACCCAATAGGCTGGTTTTGTTTCCAATAAGGATTATCTTAGTTTGGATCAAGTACAAGTAACTGTTTTATTATTACAGAGAAAAGGGAAATAATTTTTAGAAAATTGGTTTATTTGGATAAAATGTCTCATAAATTGCATGGGAACAGCTAATTTAAGGATAACTCAGTAGTTGTCAGGTTGCAATGATAGGTTTTGCACAAATCAATCTACGAATAGTCCCTCCCTTAATCCATTTAATTCCTTTTTAATGCAACATATGTACACCAATGCTAATTCCTCAGATACTGAGCCAGTAATCTAGCAAGGAGGTTAAGATATTTGGAAATATTTATTTATTTTTTATAATACATACATTTTTAGGAGTCATGTTACACTAGTTCTATCAATTGAATGGTCTGAACAAATTCATTCATCACAGCTGAATACCTATGGGTGTCATTTTTGTAATTTTTCTATTCCCTCTTTATTTCACAAAACATTGAAAAGTAAAGCTTCGGTGCCATCTACTGGGCAGCATGACTGAAACTAAACAAATTAAATTCTGAGAATCCGCTTCCAATATTTTCTGTTTGTCTTCAGTTCTATTATTTGGTTATTTGTTCTGTGACAATTCTGAAACACATATATAACAACATAAAACACTAGTTCAATACGTGTTTAAGATTTTTCTATCATGTCATTTTCCTATAGGTTTCCTAATGCACTTCCCTTTGGTAAATTAAATTAAATGTTATCCATTTTATTGTGGATCAGTGATGAATGCCATCTAGTGGATATTTACACTCATAACAGGAAAATGAGCAAACAATTAGGTGTTTAAATACCTAACAACAATAAAAATGTTTAATCATTAAAAGGCACATTTATCAAAGGTTGAATTTCAAATTACATTTTTTCTAAACTCCCATAAATTCTAAATTTTAACAATCGAAATGTATTAATAAAATCAAATTTTGTAAACTCAAAGTTTTTTTTCTCTGAAAAATGTCAGGAGGGCTGAAAACATCACCAAATTGATCCCTGGACCTCTCCCATTGACTTAAACAGCCATTTGGCTGGCAAATAGTCAAAAATAGCTAACTTATTTGATACAGTTCCACACAGAAGTTACTGGTTAAATTAAGGAATGTTGACCAGGAACATAGTATCTGTACCTGGATAGAGAACTGGCTAAAAATTACAAAGTGTGGTGGTAAATGGAACATTGTTGTTAGTGGAGTACCGCAGGGCTCTGTACTTGGTCCTTTGTTTTTCAACCTTTCCAATTTTGCTAATGATACTAAATTGTGCAGAACTATAATTTCCATACAGGATGCTGGCACTTTGCAGAGTGATCTGGACAGCAAACTGGAAAATTATGTTCAATAATGATAAATACAAGGTTACGCAGAAATAAAATAAATGCAAGTTATACACTAAATGGCAGTTTGTAAGGGGTTTCCTCAACTGAGAAGGATCTAGCGTTTTTTGTAAATAACAAATTGTCTAATTCTGTGTCATTCTAGTGGGTACTAAAGCAAATAAAGTACTGTCTTGCATAAAAAAGAGCATAAACTCAAGGGATGAAAACATAAGTTTTGCCTCTCAATAGGTTATAGGTAAGGCCTCACTGGGAGTATGCAGTGCATTTTGGGCTCCAATCCTTAAGAAGGATATACATGAGAGTATAGAGACATGCAACTAAACTGGTTAAAGGGATGGAAGATTTTTAAATAGGATTGTCAAGGTTGGGGTTGTTCACTCTGGAGAAAAGAGAGGGGACGAGATTACTCTTTATAGGTACATTAGAGGACATTATAGACAGCTTGCGGGAGAGCTATTCTTCCATAAAATGGATCATCTGAACAGAAGCCACCCCTTCAGACTAGATGAAAAAAAATTCTTCACGGTGAATTCGGGTGATTGATGGCTGATTCTGTTAATGCCTCTAAGAGAGACTTGGATGTTTTGTTGGACAAGAATAATATTAAAGGCAATAATGCTACTAAAATTAATATAGATATTGGCATATATATATTTTAATTGGGTGTGTATAGGAATGTGCTCTGGGTTTCATTTGGAGGGATTGAACTTGATGGACTTTTTTCAACCCAATTTAACTATGTAACAAAAATTTTACAAATATGTCCCATAGTGTACAGCATTAATTAAGATTATTTAAACAGTACTTACACTTACTTTTCTGATTGCCAACGTTTACTTATTTTTTCACACAGGATGACACATTCAATCAAGGAACTTGTGTTCAAACATGCTCTTGCACTTTCCCATAGTTTGCTTGGCACCAGTGCAGCTGCCCTGCCTTCTGTTTCTATTGAACCTAAACACTGGTGTTATTTTCAGGGTTACAAAAAAGAGAGGGGGTTTGATCCCTGCACATTCACTAGTCCTGTAGCCAAGTAATGGTAGGGAGGACTAAACCCTCTAACTCAGGGCTGTCCAAAAGGTAGACCTTTAACTGATGATCAGTAGATCCCATGTCAACAAACACCTTCCTGTTTCATGATTTTCATTCAGATATCTATTATGTTAAGGTTACATAAGAAATACATTTTAAATATAACAATATACATTTTCTCCCAAATCAATATGTACGTAATATTTTCCTTGGAACAGAATGCTAACTATGCTTTTATGGATGTAGATCATATTAGGACATCACTAAAAGTAGACCTTGCATTAGTAAAGTAGGGAACTCCTGTTTTCCATGGAACAGAATGCAAACTATGCTTTTATGGATGTAGATCATATTAGGACAACATCACTAAAAGTAAACCTTGCATTAGTAAAGTAAGGGAACTCCAGCTCTAGCTGAACCCAATACCCAGGTCATGGAACACATCCCAAGAAATTATACCATCCAGTGAGGTGTCAGCCTATAAAAATGGACAAGAGGTAAATAGTTATGGACCACCGTATGGGGTTTACGTTGACATGGTATGGTGGCTTGTCAATTTTATGATCATAGCTTTGTAACTAAAAACCTCTGTTTTTGTAAATACATTCACTTGCATAAAGTATATACTAAATGACTTATGAAACAGGAGACCAGAGAATGTGCATTGATCAATCCTAGGGTTGCCACCTTTTCACATCCCAGATGGGGGATGGGAGCTGACATCATTTATTTTGAACACTGGGAAGGCAGTTCAGACCCGGGCAGATCCTCTGAAAACCAGACAGTTAAAGGGCAAGGAAAGGCAAAGAAATAAAATCCCATTTTTACTTTCTTTAATGAAAAAGAAATCTATCTCCTTAATTAAAAAATGTGTATTGTTTTTATAAGAAACAGACGGTCTCAAACTTCTGGCAAGGAAACAATCAAACTTATGAACAGCAGGGGGAGCCCCGCCTTACTTACCAGCCATGCAGAACTCAAGCAGCTTTGTTTTTTTGATCATTTATGACGATTCCTAAGAAGCCCAGACCACACTGAGCATGTGTATGTAGTCTAGTCTTGCAAAGATGTATAACAGAGTTACACGATGACAGCCCCCTGTGGCCAACTTTGAAAGCATAAATCATTTGTTTGATTAGGCTTGTGGTGCAGTAAGTTCATGTTTATGTTTACTATAAAAAATACAGCATTTCTAGCCTTATTCTATTTTAGACTTTCCTTGCCCTTTACCAACCCTAATCAATCCCCATACCCCTCAATTTTGTAGCATTAATTCATCCCTACTGTCAAATATGGAGGAGATTACCTGGTGTTTTGGGGAATAGTTCTGACTCTGGAATTAGGTGCTTTGAGTTTGTGCATGTCATCATCAACTCAAGGATTTACCAAGGAATTTGGAGCACAATATTGAGTCTAGTGGGTCTTTATTGCAGATAATGGGTCTTCCAGCATGACTGTGATGTTCTGCTGAAAGACCCATTCCTTATTGAGCCACTGGGGGCCTTTGGTATGCTTTCCTCACAAAAGTGTATGTTTCCTCTGCAACCATCACTGTTCCTTTCTCCACATTCATAAAGGCCAGGTGTCTAGGAGCTCAGCATTAAGGGCCTATTTTAGTCAGTCCGTTCCTGCATCACATTGCTGGGCCATTAGGGTTTGCCTGGTGATCTTGCCCACGTTTTCCTGCTCCAGCCTTGTTTCTTTTTTCCTTGCTATGGTGCTTGTTCTGGTGTTTCTTATAATGGACCTTTAGACTTGACACTCTGCCTGTTTCCTTGTTATCTTCTACAATTGAACTCTGCCTGCCCCTGAACTTGGCCTGTCCCTGGCTATGATAAAACTTGACTTGTCCCCAATTACTAAACTCTGCCTGCATCAGACCTCTTGACTGCTTATGACCTTGTTCTTGCTTACCTTCCTAACCACAGGTTGTACTGGACATGATTCCATCATTTAATCTCATTCTGCATTGCTATTTATTATATGCTAATTTATATGAACTGGATTAAAAACAATAAATATTAACAAAATATAGCCACATAATCACACCCTGTTTACAAGTTTTGCAATAAATAGCTGCTGCATAATCTTTGCTTTATTTAAAAAATAAAATAATTATATAATAGAAGCCTCTCACTGAAACCACTTAAAAGACTGGAAATTGGATTCAGTCAAAGAAAGGCCAGGGACTGTCAACAGATTTGAGATTACTGTTATTAGTATAATAAATGTATGGGATATGTTATCCATAAAACCATTATCCGGAATGCTCTGAATTACAGAAAGGCTGTCTCCCATAGACTCCATTCTATCTAAATAATCCAAATTTTTTAAATATATTTTCTCTTTCTCTGCAGTAATAAAACAGTAGCTTGTACTTGTAACTAGGTTCTCACATCTATCCACCACGCCATCGCCTACACGCATTTCACCATTACTGGCTTCATCAGGGCTCACTGACATCAGCCCCTCATCGCCTCTTAAAGCCCTGCCATTGGTGAACTCCTTTGCATTACCATAGCAACTTACTTTCCATATTTTATGTTTATTCCATGTCCAATTAATCATCAAGTTTGCTTTTTGTTTGACTTTTAGAGATGCGAGCAAAAATACAATTTAACAAATGTAACTATCAAAAACCAAACAACGAACACAATAATATTTCTTATTAAGAGCTTCAGGTCACTTTTTTTGGCTTCGCCTGTATAAAGAAAGCACCAATTTCCTTTGGCCATAATGTATCTAAGTCAAAAATCCATAAATCCTATTTACACATTGGCTACTAAACTCCTGTTAGGTTGACACATTTTACATTTGGTTTCCGCACTGCGACTATATGTTAAGCTACAGTATAATAAGCAGGACCCATTTTACCTTATGTATCTTCCAGTGTTTCCATGCAGTATGTATATTTGTTGTATACCCCCATCTGTTGTACAAACCAATGAAATATGAATAACAATAATGATAACAGTAGTTCAACTTTTGACCTGTGGTGGGCCAAATATTTCTTGTGTTGGAGGGCAAGATTATTTTAAAATGATAATGTTATAGAAAGAAGGGAATAGAGCTATTGGACTGTTCATGATCAAAAATGTGTTGCATAGCCTATCATATTTACCGTGGTCTATATGCCAGCTTTTCCTTCAGTACATCTCTCTTGTAATGTTTTGTTTCATTTGATTTATGTAGCTCATTCAGTTACCTACACATCTGATTTATGAGGTAAGTTGGTAAGGATTTTAGATATAATCATATCATATAGCAAGAATGTTTGAGGTTTGGCTACTTTCAAAATGTGTCATTTATTTCCAGCCCTTGTGGACTGTTTCCAGGGATGACTAGTTTATCAAAAGTTCAGAATGGTTAACTTTGCTACAGAAATTGGGTAAAAGTTTGATAGATAGTATTCTCAAGGCATCTTGGAACTTTGGCTGTTGTTACTGTTCTGTACAGTCGAACAACGTGACCAGTTTGGTTGTATCCCAAGATAAGTTGGTTATTTTGCAAATATTTATATGTATTTCTTTAAAACTGCATTGTAATATGGTATTACTCAGTGTTTCCTTATTTGTTTGGGAAGGTTGGCAATAAATATAAAATTATTGAACAGGAAAACAGAAAACATTAATTTCCTGTTAATTTAGCACTTCTGGATAATACCTGAAGCTCATGGAATTGAGTGCCCTGTTTTATCAAACTCACTTAAAAAAGGTGTTTCCAAAAGTTTAAGACTTCATCTGTGAATAATCCAAAACAGAACGTAAAATACCCAGTAGTGAAAAATAAGTAAAACATTTTCTTATAGAATATTTTTTTTGCAAATAAACCAATAGCTATTTTGCAATTTTTAATATCCAAAATTGGCTGGTTGTGCCTAGGGAAAAAAACATGTATCAAATACAAATCTCTAAATTTGTCATATAATACATTTAATTGGTTAGATTATATCTTTAAAGGAGAAGGAAAGCTACAGATGCATTTTAGTACCAATAGATTAGCTGCAATAGTACAAACTAGAATGCTATATTTATTCTGTAGAATGATTTACCATACGTAAAAAGGTATAGAAGCTCTCTGTTTAGGATAGCAGCTGCAGCCTGGTGAAAACTTGAAAAAGATACCTAAACAAAATAGAAGTATTGTTTTCCATATTCTCACAGTGGTAAGATTGTTGATACCAAAAAAGTGGAAAATAACTATAGTTCCATCATATAAAGAAATTATTGTACTAATCAATGAACATACCCAATATGAAAAAATGTCAGCACAAGCTAATAATAATCTAAAGAAATACTATAACTACTGGAACATCTGGTTGGATTGGAGCAGCAAGCAATACTATTCAATAATGTTCAGTATTATTTTATGTGTATCTAGTTCTCTCATTAGACCATTTTTGAGAAATAAAGGGTAAACAGACTATTTAGTTACAAGTTGTTGGGATGCATCTGAAACGATATACAAATGCTAAATGATAGACATATGCTTGCCTAAGCCTAAACCTAAACTTAAACCTAAGATTAAGCTTAAACCTAAGCCTAAGTATTGAATGCTAATCACTAAGTATTAAGCATCAAACTTTATCCACTAAACAAAGACTAAATACTACTTATAATTGTTAGGAGAGCCTATTAGCTAAAAATACTAACAATAATAGTCTGATATACGATCAACATCTAATGTCTTGCATATCAACTGTGCTTAGACCGATATATATTCTTTCTTTTCTATATTTTCCTTTTCCTACTTTGTGTTGCGTTTTTATTTCCTTATAAGTTTTCTTTTATTTTTGGAACCATGTTCAAAAGTTGTGAAATGTGAAATATGGTTGATTATGAATATGTTTCAATTCTGTGAACTGTGAAATCAACCTGAAAAATAAAGTTAAAAAAAAAAAAAGAAAACTTGAAAAAGATGATACTATGGGAAAATCTGGAATTGAATAAGCAGATAAGCTTTTCTCAATTTCAAATTGAATCTGCCTGTATGTTCCAAAATATTTTCTCTTTGATACCATTTTATTATTCCTGCTCTGACATAATACTTATATGTTGTAGTATCTGAATGACAATTTTCTTGCTTTGCAAAATAACAAAACAACATGCAAAAGTATGCTCTTATTTACACATATGTCATTTAACAATGAGAAAGATATTTTAACACATTTAAAATTATTTTAAATAACGGAAACAGGCGTAATAAATAACAAAATCTTCAGAGGGGCTCAGCGCACTCTGATCCCCATCCTCCTGCCCACTTCCTTCTTGCCTCCAACGTTCCCAAGTCCCACCTCCACCCCCCAACTCCACCCACTCCCAACCCCATCTCCACCCACTCCCTCCTTGCCTATATTTTCAGCTGTGTAGCTAGGTAAATAGATAAATTCCTTTATTTGTCAAATACAAAGTTATACAAGTACAGCCTGTAGTCAAATGTACCCTGATCAATCCAAAACTATATAATTTTTTAAATAACAATGTACTAGGGCATACTTTCATGGTTTTACAAATGCATGCTGAAGTGAAAATTGCGAATGAAAAAATTTGAATTTCAAAGTACTTTCCATGTACTTCAACTATCAAATGGACCAGAATTCGATTTGAATAGAAAAAAATGTATTCAAATTGAAAAATTTGACCATTCAAAAATAAAAGTACTATCTTTTTAAAAAAAAAATAAAATTCAACCCTTCACCACCTTGCCAAATTGCTGTTTTAGCCTATGGGGACCTCCTATAACCTTTAAGGGGTCTTTTTGAAAAATCACATTTTTTTGGAGGAAATGGTTTGAATCGAATGATTCAAACAATTTCAATTTGATCGAAAATGGTCCATTTTCGATTTAAAAAAAAAAACACTTCTAAAAAAATTTGATGGTCGAATCCCAAAGTTTTTTCACTTCGAAATTCAACCCTTGATAAATCTGCCCCTACGTGTGCTTTTCCATACAGAACCCTCTATTCTATAGGTATGGGAACCGTTATCCAGAAATCAGTTATCCAGAATGCTCTGATTTACAAAAGGCTGTCTCTCATAGGCTCCATTTAAAAAAACAAAAACAAAAAACAGTATCTTATACTTGAACCAAAATAAGATATAGTTAATCCTCATTGGAGGCAAAACCAGTTTATTGAGTTTATTTAATGTTTATAGGATTAGCATTTTACTCAATTCATGTTTCATTGCATTTATTAGATGCAACATCTTGCATTTTCTTTTGTTAGATGTATGTTCAGAAATAAATAGGTGGTTGTTTTTGGAACAAAAAAATTTGACTGTGTATTAAAAATTAATATAAATGCAAAATAAGCATTTTTTTCACGCTCAAGCTTTGGTATAAGTAAAAAAAAACACGTATAGAAGTATCTTCGTGAATACCATTTTGTAACAAATGAATATTCTCTTTAGTACAGTTTTTGGTTGTCAGCAGCAGAAAGGAAGGGAAATTTATGTGAGAATAATAACACCGATTGTTGTACAAAGGGAAATCTGTATGGGAATGAAAGAGATTGATGGATCTGTTGGATCTTTCATTTTTTCAATAATATTCCATTCTTGTTAGGGAAGTAAAAGCTATTTGTTTATAATTAGCCGCAAATTTTAGCCCTGTAAAAAAAGCCTTTTTAGTTGTTTAGCAGAACTTTAAACAGGATGAAAATTCTTATACAATGCACTTATTTTTTTCTTGCTTAGGCCACTCAAATATGTTCAGGATCAAATATTTTATTGTGCCACAGCCTGAAAATGATAAAATAAAATTAAACACGTTTCCACTGAAACCCGATACACAGACTTGTAGGCTTCTTATGACATTTTTCAGCTGTTTTCTTTGGGCTTTATGAGAGAACAATATTTTTGCAAAATGAATTTCCAGTCCAAGCATAACATTAAAACAAAGAATTTTGTGATCTGATGTTTGGCAGCAAGGTAAAGCCCTACGTTACAAAATATGTCATGCTTCACCCAACAAAGGGAGGCTACAGAACAACATACTTTATCACAAGGAAATAGGCAGCTGGTTGAATTGGGTGGTCCCTCTAACTCACAAGAGAATTGAGATGCCACAAACCATAACTTCATAAAATACATTTAATGGGGCTGGTGGTCATGTCCTTAAGGTGACCTATATTTTAATGCAAATAAATAAAAAAAAAGGCTGGTTAAAAGTCTCAACTATTACTGATTTCAATCACAGTACAGCTATAAACCAATGCTTTTTTATGTTTCTTATTTATTAATTTTTATACATGAAAATGCATAGCTAGAGATCACACAGTCTGCATTCACACAAAAGAAAAAACACCCAGTTCTCCAAACCTGCCTTTCTAAACAGACACAAGAAAACTCTTCAGTTCGAGGACTGATGCTGCTCTTGTAGGGATGACAATAACATAATGGGGTTATGAATTTATCAGCCTGTTAATTCATTAAATTGGAGGTGTTTTTCATTGCTAAACTTTTACTGCAGTTATGAATCTCAAAGTGCACTGCACTCCTTAATATTATTTTAAGTTTTTCAGTTCTAGTGCCACAATTAAAAGACAATGTGCCCACTATATTCCCATAATTCATCCAAATTCACAATAGTCCATACAAATTAACCTATTATTAGGGAACCTATACATGCATTTTCCCAGTAGGGTCGCCAAGAAGGGGTTGCATTGTATATATGCATTGTATAAATATTTGTAATTCGTGTTAATGGGTAAGGAAAGTCTAAAATAGAATAACGCTAGAAATTATGTATTTTGTATGCTAAACATACTGTACCAGAAGCCTAATAAAACAAATTATCTTGTAACATTGTTAAACATCTATGCAAGACTATGGGGGAACTTCACTCTTAACTTCACTCTTTGATGAATCTACCATATTGTGAAAGAGTGTTGGAGATTGCTGAAGATCATAGTTTGATTTTGTCATATACATTGTCTAATCCAGTGGTTCTCAACCTGGGGGTCGTTACCCCTTTGGGGGTCGAACAACCATTTCATAGGGGTCACTTAAGGGGTTCCAGGAGCAGGTTCATCTCTCTTCCCACTAGCCTTGGGGCAAGGTTGTAGCTCTCCGGGTGTTGGTGCTGGGAGTTATAGTTCAGTAACCTGTGTAGGGAAGCCAGTTGCACTACAACTTTCTATATCCCCTTAGTAGGAACTGCCATACAGCTCTCCCTGCCCATTTAAAATTTGTAAAATTAACATGGCAATTGGGGTGTGGCAAAATTTTTTTGCTGCACTACACACGGAAAACAAACCTTTATGCAGCTACGCTGTCTCCTGTACTTTCCTAACAATCCGCTCTGGGCTGGCAATGAAAATATTTTAATATTTTATGGTTGGGGGTCACCACAACATGAGGAACTGTATTAAAGGGTCGCAGCATTAGGAAGGTTGAGAACCACTGGTCTAATCCCTTTGTGGCATAGCTTTTCTTTCTCTGCATTTTACTTGTGTCTTCTTTATGTATCATTTTAGATTTTGTTCTCTATGGGGATCTGAAAAACAGAACCATAAACCTGCAGGCTTTGCTGCTTTCCTTGAGAGTTTGAGATGTATTTTGACAGATTACCAGAGCAGGCTCGAAGACACATCTAATGAGGTAACACTGGCACTGTTTGGCTCCAAACACACACTGCTGTCATGGATTTTTTCTGTGGTTGCTTGAGGTACTGAATTACTTAGGGTCATCTGCTGGTTCAGTAACATTTTGAACTTAGGAGCTTACAATAATTTTGTCTTATCAACTCGGAAAAACAAGCCCTTACCCTTTAGTCTTGTGGAAGCAGCTTGCCATAGAAGTCATCTTAAATGCAGAACTCAGGATCATTAGAATACTTTTGTTCTTCTACCTCTTCAATAAGTAACTCTTGCTATCATATCAGGCATTAGTGTTAAATCAAAATCAAAAAGATTTGATTCAAAAAGATTTGATTCAAATTGTTGCAGATAACCGGGATACAGTATTTATTTTGTACACTAAGGCCCTATTTATCATATTGTGTAAAACAATCAACACAGAAAAAAGTGTGTAAAAAAAACTAAAGTAAATATTGAATTTATCAAGGTATGTGTTTTATTTTATGCCGCCCAAATGATGCATCTGGCGCCATTATATTACACAACTTCAGACCTTGGGCTGAAGTCAAAGGGAAAAAATCAAGCATTAAGTAAGTTCCAGCTGAAGCTGCTTTGAAAACAAAACACATAAAAAACCTCAATGATCGAACACAGTATTTTCCCATATATAGTGGGTGCTCGCTTCTACCCCTGATTTTTAAACAAAGGTACATTGTTGCTGAAAAGCAATACGCAACTTTATAAATATGCAATGTTTTTACGTGGTAATGCTTGGGGAATTTTGGTGTAATTGGGTGCTGCCCAATTTTTTTTTTTACACAGTGGGGGTCATTTATCAACACTGGGCAATTTTTCCCACGGGCAGTTACTTATAGCAACCAATCAGCTTTTTAAAGCCAGCTGCAAGTAGAACAATAAATACAGCAATCTAATGTGTTAATCTTCCCTTGTAGCTTTGATTTGGCTGTGATCATTTCCTTTTTTCAGCAACTGCTGCTTTGTGAATTATATTTATCCAGTCTTCACCCCTACAAACAGCTCTGCTTCTGTTAAATATTGTATCACAAGGATATCACAAGGATAGGGAGCACCCCACTGGCACTGAAAGCACAATCCATCCATCACTGCAGCCACATAAACTTCTTCCAGTGAATAATAATCATATATTTATAAGTGTAACACTATTTAAGATCTGTACCACTCCTTGATAATGAGGGCACTGACTTATTTATTTCCAAAATAGCCTGACAAGTTACAGCTGTCACGATCGGCTCCCTAAATCCAGAACAAAGGGTAGGCTTCAGGTCACAGCTCAGCTTCTGCCTTTAGCAGCCACCTTTGTCTTCGGGAGAATCCCTCAGCTACTTAGATGCCAGCAGGTCCTAATATGAGAGGAGCCAAGCAAGAGTTCTGGACAAGCAAAGGGGCACCATCATTACCAAGGCTTTGGATGGAAGGCAACAGTTCAAAGAGTAGACAAAAGTGTAGTCAAGCACGCCAGGGTCAGTACCGACAGAGTTCAAACAGGGTTAGACAGGCAGTGGTTGGTTCTGGAGGAGTTCTAGCAAGGCCAATCAGGCCGGGGGTCGGTACAGGTAGTGTTCAAGAATAGTCAGGCAGGCAAGGGTCAATAATGATAGAGTTCAGAATAGTCAGATAAGCAGGATCAAAACCGGAACCAACACACAGAAATCTTACCCAGGATACTAACAAGATAGACCTACAATGGGCAATGATGACAAGTCCAAAGCCTCTTAAAATTGTTTTGAATTTCACTCCAAAGCGCGATGATGTCATCACACCAGATGGTAAATTGCGGAAGTGTATGCCGCATGCGCCTTACGAACCCCGGCACCAGGAGAGGAGGCAGCACCACGCAGGGGGAGTCCCCGTCAGCCTACTAGACCACCAGGGTATGTTACAACAGCCCCCTGTTATTTCCAGCATATCATATGGAGAGAGGGTTTTCCACTCTGACTTCATACACATTGTGTGGATAGTCCATAGTTGTGTTGCAAGTTACTCTTTAAAAATGTCATTTTATTTACTGGTACTGACAAAAAAAGATGATACTTCAACTCATAGCACTTCTATCAATGCACAGTAGTACTTCAGTGATTACTTTCTGTAACCCTATCTAGGTTTAAATTGTGCTTTCTCCAGCTAGTAAAAGTAGAAAATGGGTCACCCTGGACACTCTTAATCAGACGGGCCCTCTCTAAGTGGAGAAGGGAGAGAGAGGCTGTTGTGCATTTACACCTCTCTGCTACTGTGAATAAAATAGAGAACACCAGAGGCTCCTGCAATCAAAACAGAAATGGTGTTACTGCCTAATACAAAGCAAATGAGCTAGTACTGTAGTAGATATGTTTAGATATAGTCATAGGCTTTGTAGGTTTCAGAATTCACCTTTAGGGTTTCTAGAAGAGTAGTCTGGATCCTCTACAGCAGAAATAGTTAAAGGAATGAATTTAACCTGAATTCAGCACTGTGGTATTGATCTTTCTGTCCCTACATTTTAGGCTAGCAGAGCATAATGGAGAGCTACTTCCAGCTATCAGTGCTTATTGGAACAAGCTACACTTTCTAGCTTTATCTAAATATCTTTCATTCCTAGAAAATGGTATAACAAAAGCTTGTCCTGTAAAAAAATATTTACTGGACCTTGTTAACACAAGGCTTCCACTAGTAGCGAGGATTAAAAGCCAAAGTAGAAGTGCCACCCCAATCCAAGAAAAGTTGAGAAAGTGGGCACTATTGCTAAGAACCAATAACATGAATGTGCAGACAACTAACAACTTATATACAGTGGTTCCAGCCTCATAACTAAGGAATAAAAAGTGTAAAGCAATACAACCAGTGATAGTATTGAGTAGCAGTTGTCTAGTCCCTAGAGTACAAGGCAGATGACATCCTGGGTATTAACCCTTTTTCTTCTCATTGGTGTCAAAGTTTCAAACTTTGGGGTGTTTGTTCCAGGGACTGTACAATTCCTAGTTGAGCCACTGGAGGCACTCATGGCTGATCAATCCTATTTTCATATTCATTGTGTTCTGTCCGCTCCCTTGTTTCCTCCCTCCTCATTAGTCTCATGTGTTCTTCATACCCATAATCAGAAACCTGTCCCTGACCATAGCTCCTTGCTTGGTCATTTTGCATCCTAGCCCTAATCTTGTTTTCCCAGGCCTTGATTCTTGTTCCTTGTTACCTACTCCTGGATTCCTCCTGGATTCTTGAAACCCCCTACCGTGTTCCTGATTCCCAGGATTGCTCAATTTCTCCTGTTCCCTCCTTACCTTCCTTGTTGGATTTCCCAGTTGTTACCTTGGCCTGATTATTATCCTGCTGCCTGACCTGATCATGGCCTGTTTACTAGAAATTGTTTTCATCTGCTGATTCCTTATTTCACTTACTGGTACAGTATATTATTTAATATTTTCATCAACCACCTGTTTCGTTTTCGCCTCATTAAACCTTATTTTCCTTCAACATGTCTCTAAGACTATGTACTGCTAATTTTGGTTATACCCCTACACAGGGGAGGGAGGAGGGTTTATTTCAGATACAGGTTGAATTCTCCTTTAAGTTCAGTGTCCGATGTCTACAGTTGGAGCCTCAGAGTGCTTTGATAACTACTCTCAGCCTGACTCTATCTACCACACAATCTATCCTCACACTAGCTTCTCCAGCTGAGGCCTCCTACATCAGGCTCTCCAGTACTATCCATGCCCTTCAGCAAGTGAGGGTCACAGACATAACCTTATGGCAACTTTCCTTAAAAATCTAAGGACACCTGATACCTCTAGTCTATAAGGAACTACCAGAGAATACTTTAACTAAGAAACATAAACTTATGACTGCTCCAAACTCTGTACAGACAATTACCATGCTACATAAACATCATTCAAAAATAGTATCCACTAAAGGGTGAACATCACCACCTAAATGAAACACCAAGAAAAATTAAGCTTTTAATCTTTATGCTAGGGGGGTAAATTAAAATACAATATTGACAATAAAACACAAAATGAAGTAGAAGTCATTCAAAAAAAAAAGTAGTATATTAGTATATCAGGTAATGGAACTTTACACTTTGCGATTAACATAAGACATCCCAGTCTTGGTTCAAAGAACAGAAACATGTCTGGATTTAGTATATGAAACTGGGCAAGAAAAAAGGTTTGCCTTATGAAAGTTATGGATGAGATTCAATTTAAAGGTTAAATTCAATTCAGAACAACTCTATTGAAGTCTATGGAAAAAAAAAACTGGAACTGAATTGAACCTCATCCATGAGTTTTTACATGATAAACCATGTGATAACTTTTTATCACTGAACTGAATCTGGCCCATTGTTTGAAGACAAAAAAAAAAAGATGGGGATATATACCAAATGCATTTCTCTATGTCTGGTCTAAGAGAACGTAAACCTTGGGAATGCCCAGTATACAATATTATTATTTTTACTAAGCATGCTGGTGCCATTTTGCAGAATTTTCATCTGTGTCCAATCACAGAGTAGTAGGTACAGTAGGGGTGTGTGAGGTGCGTGTGCTGATGACAGGGAAGTGTAGTATCAAAAGTGGTCTACATTCCTGTGGCACAGAGGCAATATATGATATCCAAGAGCTGTAAATAACAAGTATATATGATTAAAAAAAATGTGTTTCCAATTTTAATTTGAAGAGCTAACTAAATATGCTTTCTACAATTACTCTGAAGAACCACCGAGATGCATGAGATGATTAAAAATAAATAAATAAACGAATTGCCAACCCTATATATTGAACCTAAACAGAAGTGTTTTTTTGCCACAAGATGGGTAGCAGCTTAAGATACTGAGCCCCAGAGCAAAATGTTTTTTAGAAAATAACATCTCTTGTATAACTATATAGAAATGACACTTCAGCAGAATTCCTTGGGTCCATTGCCCTTATTATTTCACACCCTTAGGGGGTAGCAAGAACAGTATATATTAATATAAATATTAATGTCTCAAACAACTATAGCTATGAAAAGCATCTTGTGACTTTTGGTTAATGTTTAGCTAAAGGGTTTGTAGCGATGCCAGTTAAACAAAGACAACATTAGTATAAAGGTCTCAAATAAATATTTTCTACCCTGATATATTTTTTAACCCTGATTCAATGTATCTACCCAAACCTATGAAATGCTCAGGTGTTTTATTTTTTATAAGGGATATAAACTCTCAATACATTTTCCTCATTGCATGTTATAGCTCTCTAAAACAAGTGAATAAAAAATGTACATGTGACTCTCTCCTCAGAGGCCAGTGGTTATTAAAACAAATGAAACTCTTTATCGATGGAATAACTTCACAATCTCTTTGACTGGTGTTGATCTGATGTTACAAACATTAAAAACATCATATTTGCTTTTACATTTTAATTTTAGGTTTCACAACACCCCAGAGTTAATACTCAATGCCTTGGTGAAACAATACCAAGCACCAGCCAAAGCTCACAGTGATCCAATGCTCCAGGAATCTCCTATCCCTGAGCCTAGCTGCTTAAGTCCCTATATTTGTGGCCTTGGCAAGACAAAGACCATTCCTGCCTCTTACCCCTAGACTGAGATGTTACAATCTTCCTAACACATGCTACTCCTGCCTCCATCCTAGGCCCTTTAGTATCACCTCCTTCAGCAAAACCTTTACCCCTGCCTATCAGTGTTTCGTCAGTTAAATTGACCATATTTAAAGTAGGAAATGTGCTGAGTATTTTTGACTGCACTGAAATCAGAAATCAGAAGGGAAGACATGGCATACACTACATAGTGTAGTTATCAAACTGTATATTGTGTGCATTTTTCTTTATGCACCCCGAACAGTTATTTTATACTGCTTCAGTGGTGTACAGTTTAATGTGGCAATCACATGTACAAAAACAGGGAGCCAGATGAACACAAAGGAGATGTGATTCTTATTGATTGATTGTATTAAGTGGGCTGCTGATCCCAGAGAACTGGGGAAAGTTTTAGCTTTAATAATTAATCCTAGTTGGTTGACACTAGTCCCAAAATGCTATAACATTGAAAATGTGTATGTATGTAATCCAGCTACATTTAGATAACCTATGGTTCAGTAATATTTACATGTACATCTGCTTTAATGATGTATTAAAGTTCATATTTCAAGGAGGGGTCATATTAACAGAAACAAGGATTGATTGCTTATAACAGCCTTGGGCAGAACAAGATATAAACTGATTACAGAGCTGTGCACACACACACACACAGCTAACATCTAGTTATGTTTGTGCCATTTGCACAGTATTGAGCTGTACCCCAAATTAAGAGAAGGCTCTGGATACACTAAACAGCTTTTATGTTGTATTCTAAATTCACCACTGTTGTATGACAGTAAGATTTATTATTTGCAGGGATAATTATGTGCTGCTGATATAAGAACTTATTTGAAACCTTATTTTGATGAATTTTGGAGCATTTTTTCCTTATGTGGGGGGATTGACATATGATTTATTGCTCTGAGACATACTTAGTATATACCATGCAAAATAATTCATTACTAAATGACATTTTCAGGATGATTTGTTGAAATATACTTTGTAATAGATACAAACTTACTTTTCCTATCTTCAGCATGTTAACTTTACTGGTGCCTTACTATATGGTAATACACAACTGCATGACTAAACTCCAGGTGAAATACAGTATGTGTGTTCCACTGCTGACAAAAACACTAGGAACAAATTGTAAACAGAATATGAATGCTTATTATCAGTTAGGAAGCGCAACAACAATCAAAATGGACAGATTTTACAGGGATACCTCTATAGCAAATCAGATAGGGAGCGCTCTGCCCTACATCCTTACACTGGCCATAATCCAACTCACAAAATAAGGTTGATCTGTCCCCGATATGCCCACCTTGAATCAATGAAGGCCATCAAGAGAGGACATGAACAGGTCAGTGTGATCCTGCTGACTGATATTTGTCCAATTTCCAGTCAGATATCAGTCCAGCAGGCTAATTGGCCTGAGAAACTGGTTAATAAGTTGCCAACTAAGTCTAGAATGATGAAGTGTGCAGCAATGGCTACACTTAGTGAGGCTTTATTGGTTTATATGTTAAAAGTATCAGTGATTGTGGAACTTAGTTTGAAGACTCTGTTAAGGTACCTATTTTGCTCATAAAAAGGTTAAACATATAGGAAAATAGAGATGTTTTCAGTAACTAATCCATAGCCCCAAGAACATCTGTTGCAAAAAGTAAATTTTCAACCAAATGTACCCATAATTGAGGTTCAATACAACTTCAAAACAAGCATTCTCTAATAACACTTTTTTGCAAGCAATAGTTGAAAAGTAGTTCAGATATTTCTGCCCCTGAAGTTCCTAACCAACTTCTCTCTGCAAAATACCAGTGCAATGGAAAAATTCCTTTCCAGACACAGTGCAGCAGAAAAATATAATACATTAAGCAGGACACTATACAGCAGGATTGCCCAAAAGGTAGATCGGGACCGGTAGACCTTTAGCTGGTAATCAGTATCTCAAGACACTCAACAAACAGCTTGTCTAAATCACTCTCCAGTTTCATGCTTTTCATTCAGATATTTATTATAAGGTTTCATAAGAAATTGCTGTTTTTTTTTAAAATATTGTAATGTACATTTTCTCTAAAATCAATATTTAAGTAAACGTTTCCATGAAACTGAATGCCTGCAATATTTTTTTTTTTAATGTAGATCATAATGGGACAACATCACCAAAAGTAGACATTGCAATAGTAAAGTATGGGCACTCCTGCTATACAGTAAATTGACAAATATCCTATAATGTTTGTTCTATAGTCTAAGAAAAGTAACTTTACATATACAGTATTTGCTCTCTGAACAGAAAACTAAGAAAAAGTTAGATTACAGATACAGAATGTAACTCTAGCATCAGATGAGTTATTGCAAATTGACTAAAATCAAAACAAGCCGCGTACATAGGCCAAAAGGATAGATGCACAATCAATGACATTTTTTTTTCTGCAGTAACACCTTCCAGGTCTTTTTTAGCTAGAGGAGTGAAAGCAGTAACAGTGATTAGTCTAAAAGGGCCTTCTGAGACCCAGTTGCAGAGTAGCTGGGAATATGTTACCCAAGGCAACTTTCTCAAAAGGTAGAAGGGTTTCATATGTTCATGAAAACAGCTGAAAAGTTGTCTCAGCAGGCCTTGGCTGGGTAACCTGCTTTGTTTCAATTCCAAAAGCAACAATAGGAGAGGCTGAAGGGGGTGGCTGTTAGGAAAGTAAATATAGCAGGCTGACAAAAAGAATAATCTGCAAGGGGAAAACCATTGAAATGTATGCAAGAAAAACTGATGATTTGCCATTGAGCATCCCAGTGGGCCTTGCTTGAGGATATATTGTGCATAGCAATGAAATATTTATATTTTCTGAACATGATAACAAGCCTTTTCCGCATTCCCATGATTCTGTTTGCTGTTTCTAGAACATAATGTGCTTTTGGTTGTCTTTAATTAACTCCTTTGTTAAAGGTCTTTTGTATAAAGAGAGAAAATTCAATTACACTGATAGGACATGGATTATATTATCTGTCAGTTAATTTTAACCCTCCCACTACTTTATTCATACAGTATTGTCTATATTAACGTGATGGCTATAATGAACTCAGTATATTATGCTAAAACACTCTAGATAAAGGTATAATACACAAAAGGGCTCAAGAGCAAAGAGCAATTTGAGCACAATTGTACTCATAACTTTGTACAGAAACACGCAGTATAGCATAATTTAATGGGTCTCAAAGCAAATATGGGAATAAGATATGTTCAATAAACATATATTGCAGCTGCTTATAGTTTCCCATTAGGAGTGCAGCTCCTGAACCCCTGATAAACATATATTGCAGCTGCTTATAGTTTCCCATTAGGAGTGCAGCTCCTGAACCCCCCCCCTACCCCCAAGAGGTTGCAGGGAATGTTTCCCCTATACAAGCCTCTAACTATCTTACGATCTAACCAAGAATAAGTACAGACAGCAGTAAGGTCAAATTATAAGTATATTAGAGGAAATTATAGACAAATAGCACGGGACCTTTTTACCAATAAAGAGGATCAACGCTACCTCTTGAGACTAGAGGAGTAGAACTTTAATTTGAAGCAGCATAGGTGGTTCTTCACAGTAAATGCAGTGAGGTTGTGGAATACATAATGATGTTGTGATGCTGGATTCTGTTAACACCATTAAGAGTGGCTTGGAGGATTTCTTGGACAAGCATAATATCCAAGGCTATTGTGATACTAAAGTCTATAGTGAGTGGATGAGTATGTTTAGTTTAGGTGAGTGTATGGAGTCAGTATGTATATATTTGGATGGTGGGTTTCATTTGGAGTGGTTGAACTTGATGGACTTTGGTCTGTTTTCAACCCAATCTAACTATAGAACTGGGTACCTCATTAAATCAACTCGGCTACAGGGCATTTTCTGAGCCATGCAGATGTTCTCTTACACTGCACATTGTGTATAGTACCACGCATTTACTAAGTTTGGGTTTTTTTGGTGAAAATTCGCCAAAATGCCAGTTTGGGTTTTTTTTGGTGAAAATTCGCCAAAATGACAGTTAAAAGCAAATCCACCAATTTACTAACAGGCGAAGAAGACAATATATTATCAAAAAAGCTCAGGGTTAGAGAACTTTCTCCCATTTCACCAGGAGTATATTTGCTCAGGCGAATGATTGTTGATCTGCAAATTTAATTGTACATTTTCCAATACATTAACCTTTTCACCAAAGTCTACTTTGCCAGGTTCTGCCTGGCAAACTGTCAAGATGAAACTACATCCTCAACATTACTATGTCAGTGACATCATAACCTGTTATGTTTAAAAGTTATAACTGTTATATGTAGTGATGGGCGAATCTCCCGCGATTTGCTTCGCCTAAAGATGCGCGAATTTCTAGAGAAATTCGCGAATCGGTGAAAAATTTGCGAAACAAGTTGCGGGACGCTTTTGACGCACGTCGCGTCAACTTTGACGACGCGCGTCGCGTCATTTTCGGCTCGCGTCGCGCGACTCGTTTTTTTTGGCGAAAATTCGGCCGCGAATTCGGCCCTGGCGAATAAATTCGCCCATCACTAGTTATATGTATATTATTTACACTTTTTCAACAATTTGAAATTTATGCAGACCTACAGTACAGTAACTCAGCCCTACATTGCAGGTTTTAGTTAACCTTGAGATCAGTAGGCAAAGACAAGAAACCAGTTCCCTAGTGCAGTACCTTTGCATAACGAGGACACTCACATACATAAGAATATCTCAATCAGAAAGTAAGGTAAAACATCTTTCAAGATTGGTAAATAAGAATCAGCA
>CM044432.1:103668170-103680315 GCA_024363595.1 Xenopus borealis
ATTTTAGCTTGCTTGATATATACTGGAATATACTGACATGTATATTTATTAAGCAGCATTTTAAAGAATTCCCATATACTCGAACATCACTTATAAGTAGTATTTATTGAACAGAAAAATACTTGTGTTTGGGGTAGTTTGGTAATTGTCCCATTCAAAGCTTACTGAACTACCTGATGCAGTTTATACCACATGCAGCTGTAGGAGGTCAAAGTGTTACACATCTGTCATGTAATTCAGTTAAGGAAGGGTTGACAGCAATGCCTGATAGTACATATAAACAATGAATGTGTCTTACTGTAGTAATATATGTGTTACCTTATCCATTCTTTCTGCCTGTCTCCTACAGCATAGTACTAACTTTAAAGAGAAGTGTAAACAATATAAAGAATGCATGCAGATCAAATATTAGCTGAGGACTTTGCTGACTTCTTTGAAAGAAAAGTTGACTCTGTCCTCAGATACCAACACTCTCGTTCCCCCTAAAGCTTCTATTTCCATTTTCAACTCTTTTGAGTTTATATCTGAACCTGAAGTCTCTGAACTTCTCCTATCCTCTCCATCAACAACTTGCTCACTTGATCCTATCCCATCACCTCTACTAAAACAGTGTGCTCCTGTCCTTACTCCAGTACTTACTCATATATAGTGATGGGCGAATCTCCCAAGATTCGCTTCGCCGAAAAATTCTCGAATTTCCAGAGAAATTCGCGAATTGGCGAAAAATTCGTAAAGCGCGTCGCTTTCGATGGGCGTTGCGTCGTTTTTGTCGCGTCAAAAAAGGTTCGCGGCTCGTTTTTCCTGCGAATTTTTGCTAAGCGAAATTTCGCTGGTGATTCGCGAATTTATTCGCCAGCGGGGGAATCCCGGGAATTCGCCGCAAATTCACCCCTGGCGAATAAATTCGCCCATCACTACTCATATATTCAATCCCTCACTAACTTCTGCTACTTTCCCCTCATTATTCAAACAGGCCTGTGTCAAGCAAAAAGGCTTCACTGGACCCACCCTGTTTGTCTAATTACCGTCCTGTCTCTCTCTTACCACTAGCCTCTGAACTTCTGGAATGTCTTTTCTACTCCCGTATTACTAACTTTCTCTGCACAAATAATCTGTTTGACCCTATGCAGTCTGGCTTTCAACCTGCACACTCCACTGAGACTGCCTTATGTAGAGTGGCAAATAATTTCCAGACTGCTAAGGCCGAAAAGGCATTACTCTATTCTCATTTTCCTGGACTTATCCTCTGCTTTCGTGATCAAGCTGCAGCCTGGTTCTCTTCCTACCTTACTGACCACTCCTTCTTTGTTACTTTTGCAAACAAATCCTCTCCTCCTGTTAGGTGCCTCAGGGTTCTGTACTTGGTCCTCTGTTGTTCTCCTTATACACTTATACCTTATATCTTCATTTTGCTTTAAATATCACCTATATGCCAATGCCATTCAGATATATTTGGACACCCCCTCATTAACCACTGATGTTCAAACCCAGATAGCAGACTGCTTAGTAGCTATCTTTTCGTGGATGAACCAACGCCATCTCAAGCTCAGCTTGGCCACGACTGAGCTCATGGTCTTTCCATCCAAACCAAGCCCTTCTCTTCCTTTCACCATTACTACTGATGGCATCACCATTAACCTGGTTAACTTGGCACACTGCTTAGGGGTAATCTTTAACCAGTCCCTCTCCTTCTCCAGTCATATTAATAACACTTCCAAAACCTGTGGTTTCTTCTTCTACAATATAGCCAAGATATGCCCGTTTCTTTCACAAACAACAGCCAATCTCCTCCTAACTGGTCTTCCTGTCTCCCATCTCTCTACCTCTGGCATTCCATCCCTGAATTCCTCAGTAAGGAACCCTCTCTCATCAGTTCAAGATTTTCAAAATTGAGTCCCTACTTTTTAGAGCACTAAATGATTTGCCTAGTTTGTGCCTACTGACTATGCCTTACCATGTGCACTTTTTCATCTCCAATTTGTACCTGTATGTTAGCCTCCCATCCACTTAGACTGTTAGCTCTATGGGGCGTGTATATAAGCCGCACAACCCCGAAAAGAATCTTTGCAGACCTGGGTGCACATGCATTGAAAATAGATGCAATATATAGGTGATGGCACTCACAGGATTTACACAAAAAGTGACAAGTTTAGTCAAAAAAACGAAAAAAGGTAGGAACAAGGTAGGCCATCACCTATACATTGTATATATATATATACATATATATATAGAACTTTTATGCACTGTACAGCGCTGTAGCTCGTTAACAGCACTTTACAAATAAAATACAATACATTAAGACTGTTAATGAAGTGAAATGAAGTGTTGTACCAGTAAATTCCATCTAATGTTACCATATTCAGCCAGATTTTAGGGGAGGGGAAAATACCTCTCAGAAAAGACAATTAGCTTTTATTTATTTTTTCCCAGTTTTATTTTTGTAAACAATAAGACTTGGGAAGTCTAACATGGTCTTTGTAAAGGATTAAAAAGATATCTCAAGGCTGTGCTTTTGTGATAAGTGAACCCAAAGTGACCTTTCCCAGACACAATTACAGAGCTGTGTGTTTTTCCTTTAATTTCATCAGGGGTTTAATTAGTATACAAATAAAACATACCTTATCTTCCTTCCACCTAATTGGCTTGTCTCTTGCTTCTCTTTGAAGTAGGAGAGAGTGGGCTGTAATTAGGCTGACCAACATAACCTCTGTATATTATTTTCTTTAACACCCCCATCTAAAACTTACTATTATCTCAAGACCTGAAATCATGATCTCAGAAATATTGCAGAGCAATTACTATGATGTCCCACTGACATCCTAGCAAATAGGGCTTTGGGTGCTGCTGTTCCCACCAATTAATGGGATCTTGACACCAGTCCCCAATAAATGCTTATTGATTCCAATCTCTGTTCCGTGCTCAGTCTGGAAACAGCTTAATATCTAGTGACAGTCTGGTTTGTTCTCTAAGTAATTAGAACAGAGCATTGGGGAACAATTAGAACTGAAGTTATTAAACTTGATTCATTCTGCTCTCTGTAGGATGTTTTCTTAGATCTCTTGCTATCGAAATCTTACTTTCGTTAAGAATAGATCAGACTGCCTTATCATTTCTACGTGCTACTGTATGTATTGGTTTCAGACACCTGCCTTCTGATTACAATCCAGTTATAGCAGAATAAAGAAACACATACTGTAAGTCAGTCTTTATAGTATCTTAACTTGATTGCATATGAGAAAAGTATTGGGTGTTTCTTGCAAGTCAGAATTGAATGATACTGTTATAATGATAAGACGTTGTTCTGCATTGTTTGAATACTTTGTATTAATTTAAAATGCTCAATGGCTATGGCAGGCTGGCTGACCATCGCTAATGATACAATTATATACATCAAGTGACAATTGCTTTTAGCTAGCCTCTATTTTCTGAAATACTGTATCAAATTAGGACTACTATTACAATAAAAGTAAAAATACTTTTATGAAAATGAAATTCCCTTTCTAGCTTTTATTGTGAATATTACTTATATAAAAACAAAAACAAATCAAGCACTATATGAGCGATATGTATTCTTTCTGTTTTCTACACTTACCTATAACCTTATAGTCCACTGTAATATCATTCACATGCACACACATTATATCATGCAATGACATACAATTAATAATATAATAATGCTATCCAGAGGCCAGAATTCTATTGCTGTAGTAGTAGGAAGTATTTGGCAAATTCTGCATCCCTCTCCCTTGAGGCAGCCATCCTGATGCCTCCTCCCCTCACCCCCTCGCATTCAATTTCTGCAGTCTGGTAGGCTGCATACAGCCAAATTTCTGCTTTGACAAACATAATGTCTCCATTTAAATGTGTAGTTTAAGTTATTTTTACAGTTCTATTCAATTGACACCTTGGCTTGTTAACCATTACCCACTATGGCAAAAACATTATTTGCCCAATTTGGTTCTTAATTCACATGGCACCAGGCTAATAATTGCATTATAACAGGGGTGGGGATGCAGATATGTCTAATCAGGAAATGGCCTGTTGTGGTCTTTATCTGACTGGATAGGCAGACAAGATACAGTATATGGCCAATCCCCAGCAAGATATTGTTCAGGAAGGCCATTAGGATGCCCACTCTTTACTTTATACTCACCACTTTTCAGTATCCAAATCCAGAGTGAAGATAAAAATGAAGTTATACTAGTGTCTTCACTGCACTACTGTGCAATGTTCTTTATTTATTAAGTTATTTATTGTCTTGTATTTAAGGATCTCCTTTGAGACTAAATATATTTAACTATGTCAGCAAATTAATGCACAGTCATTTTTTACAATCAGAATCCTAGTATAAAAATAAGATGAGGTGTGTAATGGTCAAAATGTACTTCACTACTGCTACTTCATCTACCATGTATTCATATTTGTTTCAGTAGCCCATAGCACACACCAGTATTATGCAAGTACCTTGACAAACAACTGCTTTCTTCTTTTTTCCTTCTCTTACCTCTTGCAGAGTCTCGCTGAGACTACGTTACAACTGCAGAGAAAAGATCAATCCTTATGTCAGCAGAACAGACAACTTTCCCAGCTTGAGCAGGACATATTTTGGATAGAAGAGGGCATTCAGGATGCAAAGAGTATCCTGTGCATGGTAGCAAAGTGAGCATAGGGACCTAGGGAAACCACTTAAAACAAACAAGAGATCAATTTATACTTTCATCTAGAGGGATTCTTTGCTCAGGATAGAAAAAAAAACCATTGGAAAACTTAAGTTCATGGGGCCTTTGATTTCTTTTGTAAAGTCACTGATACAACCTCAAAAACAAAGGCAACTCCCCAGCTCAATAAACTGTAGAATTGCATGATACGGAAAAGTTCAGGAAACATGCCCTGAGCCAATAATATTGCAATTATATTTTTCCCCACAAAAAAAACTTGCTTTAGAAGCACCTTGTCATTTATAAATGAGGCATAGCCAAAACAGTATTACTATTGACACCATGCTTTTCCAGACATTCTGCTGATGTTTTTGCTGCTAAACCCCAAAAGCAATAAAAATGTCAATATTCTCCTGCAAAGGCCAACAGAGAGAAACCTCATCATTCATGAGAAACCTCACTGGTTTGCTTAATTAAACAATCTTAATTTTGCTTAGTACTTCACAGCTTTTAAGCTTTTCTTGTTTTTTCTCCCTCATCAACAGCTTCAAAGATGTTGTAACAATCTCGTTACTAGGAACCTTGTGAAGTGAGCAGTACCCTTGGATGCACAGGTGAACCCTGTGATTCTGGTGTTCACCGATGCCCTTTTGGGGCTCCGGGCTTTCTGCTGCGGAAGCCAACAAGGATGTGCGTAGACAAAAGACGTAAACGAGGTGCCAGCAGGGATCAAGAGAAGGTGTAGTCGGAGTCAGGAGAAGAGTTCAAAAGGCAGGTGGCTTCAGCAGAAACAAATAAACTGAAGCCTAGCTTGGGCAGTCTCAAAATGGTGGGCTGGCCTTTTAAGGAAGGTTTGGAGCCAAACATTTTAATTTGGCGTCCACTGGTGACGTCAAGATGCTCAGCATCAAATGCCAGCATCACCTAGCCCCTTACCACAAACCCGTCTATGCAGAGAGTCGCAATGGGAGGTAAGAGAAGTAGTAGTTCTCCCTGCGCATCGTACAGATGTCCCAGAATTCTTCTAATCTGCTGGTGGGTCGTTTGCTTTTTATCTCCACTACTCTGCAGGTTGCTCAATTGCAGACAGTATTCTTTTAACCATTTTAAATATGTTGGATATACCCATTTAAATTTTACAAGGAATGTTTTGGCCATGGGAAAAGAACATTGCACAACATATGTTGTCTGGGAGGTCTTCATATATTAGAGAGATATACCCATCACAGTAGCTCCCTAAATATGAAGCAGAGATTATATACTTATCTTTTTGATGTCTGGGATGACATGTACTGTGTGTGTCTCTTCTTCCTGAGTTGGTTTTATGAATAGAGCATATGTTAAATAAAATGCAAGTTATTGCAAGATAGTATATAGTGCTCTCTCTCTGTTTCTACTTCATTTGACAAAACAAATGGATTATGTTGCTTGTAATTCCCCATTTGCGGTGGAGCGGGACTTGGATTTTTACTATTGTGTTCTATTCTCATATCTATTAGGGAGCTGCTATCTTGTGCAGGGAATGGCTGCTGGGGAGGAGGGAGCATGGGGTGATATGCCACCAGTAAAGAGTGACAAAAGTGTATCAGAGCCCAATTCACATGACTGGTGGGACCTTGGAAATTATCAACATGTCTAGCCCTATGTCAGATTCAAAATGAAATTTAAAACAAATCCATTTGCTCTTTTGAAAAATTGATTTTAGTGCAGAATTCTGCTGGAGCAGCACTATAAACTCATGTGTTCCCATGGCAGAATCCTTTTAATTTAACCCAGCTGGGGGTTATACATAAAAAGTAACCCTGTAAGCGGGGCTTCTGCCTCAGGGCCCCCCGTATGGACCCTGAAGGGCTCCTGGCGGACCTCTGCGTTTGTGCGCATGCGCACACACACAGGTTGCTGGACAGGAGACCCTGAGACAGAAGCCCTTCAGGGTCCGGATGGGCGGGTCTTGAGGCAGAAACCCTAAGGGCCCGTAGGGGGGCCCTGAGGCAGAAGCCGTAGCCCTCAAGGTCTGGAAGGGGGCCCTAAGACAATCCAGGTTCCAGATCTGAGCTGGCGGGGCCCACTAGAGCCTGGGGCCCACCGGGTTTTTTTCCAGGACCTGTCTGCCCAGTCCAACCCTGAATTTGACTTTCACCAGACACACAGTTTATAGAAATGTACTGTATTTACATAATGCTGAATCTTTTTGAAAATGTTTTCAATGTTGAATATTTTGTGTCTGCTTACCGATTGGATGAAATTGCTATACTTCTGATTTGTATTTGTCAAGGTCCCAGTTATTAGTATGCTTACATTTTTTCACCTCATTTCTGAAGCAATTGCAGCCCTCATCTTCACAAGCTTAGCAGAGAGCCATGCAGATTCTATGGCATGCATCAAGTGGTTGATTCCCTGCTATTACATATGGGTGTTGAATATAGTATAGCACTGCTGATTTATACTATTTTGAAGAAAATAAGGAATGCTGGTTGATTTTACTCATGCTTTACATATGTTTTACAATACTAAATAGAAAAATCATCACCCCAAAGTAAATGCACTTAACTAACCAATGTGCACCACCCTGAGTGCAGTTTTATAGTACTGCCACTCTGAAATATAGAATATTTGCAATGCTCAAAAAAGAGTATTTCCCTTGTTCTTCAAACAATAGTGCATCATTGACTCTGCCTAGTCCAAGCCCTTGATCAGAATTCTGCACTAGGATTAATAAATACAAACTCCTCATTGGTTGAATGAATTTCTATACTGGAACAAAGTTGTGCTTCTTTGTAAGGCTCCTCTGTGTTGAGTTAGCGATCTTAACTATTTGTTTATGGCTAAATAACTTTTGATCAATGCATATATAAGACATGCTACTGATTCTTCACATTATCGAACTGGACAGAAATATTATAGCTGAATTATGTACTATGTTGTGCCCTGACCTGTGTGTCTTTTTTATGGTCAGCGTTAGCACTCTGCTTTTGTTCAGTGCTTTGACACCAGGGATGCCCCCCAGTGACTTCTGTCACATAAAAAAGAGAATCATCAATATCACAGTTAAATCTGAGTTTTCAAAGCTAATAGTGCCTCATTTGGGTCTGAAATTTAATACATTTTCTTTGATTCTGGATTGGTTTTTAAACATCAAACAATGAATTGGCTAGGGTGCAGTGAAATATTTAGATCTATTGACTGTACCTCACAAGGGCCAACCTCAAAACACCAGAGAATTGTAACTGATAAAATCCAACAACTTTAATCTATAGATATTTATATTTTCTTTTTCTGTGTGCAGATTGATAATATACAGATCTAACATAGCGTATCATTTGTTGTAACAAAAAACTCAGAATTATTTAGAAAAGTGCTTGTGATATTCAGATTGTTTCAGCAATTGTTTGTGGTTTGGTAACCATTGCTGACTGGTCTGACAAGGGCTCTTGGAATGTGCTTTTTTATCAGTTTTGTTTGAACCATGTACAGTTTCCTAGGGAAAAAAAACCAAGTTCAGAGTCTACACCATCATCAAAATTGCATTACAGCGAAATCGATTTTGGCAGTCACAGCCATGGACAGAAATTCTTTAAAGCAGCAAGGAATAGAAAGCAGCAATTATCATATAGTGTTGGAATAAAACATGCTAAGTAGAAAAGGTATTCAAAAGGTGAAAGGTTTGATAAGGAAACTTGACTGCACATTGCATTTTCTAAATCTTCAAATGCACATTTTAAATAGGTACATCTAGCTGAGGAATCCTTGTGAAATCTAATTTGGTAGATTGTTTGTTAAGCAATGTCATTCATGCAAACTATGTTCAATATGATTCCCATCAGTCTTTTAAAAGGAACATAATGAGAAAGTTATTTTGCAGTAAATCTAGCTCTGTAAAATTTAAATTGTAAGTTTGCAGGCAGTATTTCCTTGGATTTGCATTATTGTTTATGTCTAAATGATATTAAAAATATATAGCTCAAGGTACATCTCCAAAGGTTTTTCTGCACTCGGTGAACAATTTGGTCTATCATTCCCAGGTTAGATTCAGTTGCCATTTAAGGAGATCAAAGGAGAATAAATAAGTAATTCTCTCTCTGGCCTTTATTTCCGTTTCCTTACCTTTTGCCTTGTATGGTCACTTTTGTGACAGTGTCTTATTCTTAGCACTTATTTGTATTATTTTTTTACTTGGATTAAATATACAATATTTAATTTGCTGTATGTTCAGCAGAATTACCTGTGAAATGTGCCAAGTCATAAGACATAGACAAGAAGATGGATGGAAGACTTAAATTTTAGGGTAGACTGTCAAGGTTGGGGCTGTTTACTCTGGTAAAAAAAGATGCTTGACACTTTACTCTTAATCACTTTACAAGTACATTAGAGGACATTATAGACAAATATCAGGGGGCCTTTTTACCCATAAAGAGGATCACCACACCAGAGGCCACCCCTTCAGACTAGAAGAAAAGGACTTTCATTTGAAGCAGCGTAGGTGGTTCTTCACAGTGAGGACAGTGAGGTTGTGGAATGCACTGCCGGGTGATGTTGTGATGGCTGATTCTGTTGATGTTTTTAAGAGGAGCTTGAATGAATTTTTGGACAGACATAATATTCAAGGTTGTTGTGATACTAAACTCTACAGTTAGTATAGATATGGGTATATATAGTTTATGTGAGTGTACAGAGGGGTCATTGTGAGTGTATGTATGTATGTATGTATGGATGCTGGGTTTCATTTGGAGGGATTGAACTTGACACTTTGGTTTTTCAACCCAATTTAACTATATAACTATGTAAGAAGGTTCTGGACAGTGTAAAGTTTAGAGTTGACATGTATAGGACCTACCAATGTTTTTCATAGGCATGAACGTGCATTGACAACTGTGCTGTGTATGTGATACCATAGCACAGTTGTGAGCTCTGCTAACTAGAGTAAAGATAGAACCAGCACACGTAGCATGCTTAAGGGATTGCTCCTGTGTTTATTGTCTTGCCAACAAAGACAACGTTTCGGGGGTGTACCCCTTCGTTGGAGAGGCCAGGTGTGCGCGTGCATTCTTCTGCCTAATCGTGAGCTCTGCTAACTACCCATAGCCTAACTTTCCCTCTTAGACTAAGCAATACCAGGATCTAGCCTCCCACTAGCTACTCATACCCTCAGCTCTCCAAAACCATCCACTTTATCCAGCAAGTAGTATCCAAAAGGACAAAACCTAATGGTGACTCCCCTTCTAAAGATTAGGTACACCTCAAACCCCAGCCCAATGTTAGGCTTAATCCTTAAGTGGACTCCTTCCTAGTAAAGGTGAGACAAACTCCCTACTTCATATGTTATTCACATCAATCCATGTCTCAGAGGAGCTTACATGTTTCCATCACATTCTCACAAATTTTTATCAGGAACAATTTGACCTGTCTGTTTTAGTGATGTGCAACCCACACTCAAACGTAACGTGCCTGCTCCCAATCTGAACCCAACCCTAACATCAATTTATAAGCCTTAGTTTGACCTGGCCAGCAAAAAGGGGTGGGCAGACATGTGCCTATAAATAAACACTTCCAAAACAAGGATCAAAAAACCTTAAATTTCAAACAAACCCACCACACACTGCACTGTGGTGCAAATTTAATTAGATGGAAAATTAATATCCCTGAGTCAGCAAAATTTTAGCTAAACTTTCAACAAAAAATGTTTTTTACTACATTTCACTGCACGTGTCAGTCTGGAGTCAATGAAGAATCTCACATCCTCTCTCCATTTCTCTCTCTCTCTCTCTCTCTCTCTTTCCCTCTCTCTTCTTCAAACCAACAGTACTGATTAAATATGCAATAGAACCTATAGTTCAATATCTTAGTTGGTTTAATGTACTGTTATATTACTACAGATAAATAATTTTATAAAATGTTGACTCAATTGATTAAAATTGAGTCTATGTGAGACTCCTGTAATTCTGAGTTTTCTGGATAATGGATTTCCAGGTAACAAATCCCATACCTGTAGTGCACATTCTCTTTGTATATGCAATCAGACATCATTTGGCAGATATTAGCAGTTTTAAAGAATTCTGATGGGTGCTATTACGTTTTAGTTCTTGTCGATTCTTGTGAATCATTTGGATCACTCTCCCTAGTGCTAGGAACATCCTTTTTATAGCATTAAAACCTACTTGATAAATGCATTGCTGCAGCTTATGCATTTTTTAGATGGTTTATGTCCCCTTTAATGTAAAACAAACATGTTCATTCTATTCTGTTCAATGTATACACAGATTAAATGCAATTGTCTAGTCCCCCTTTAGGTGGCACTGTGGCATTAAATCATACACTGCAAACAGCCTGTTCGTACAGAAATGTGTTTGCATTAATACTTTTTCTCCAGTATGTCCAATGCATAGTTTTGTAAAAAAAAAAAAAAAAAGCACAAATACCATGCATAATATATTGTAAGATGCTTACCAATTTCTTATACACGTACACATCTGTATAAAATTTCAACATCAAGAATTTAGCTATACAGCTATACTCCTCTGGGAGGCAAGAAATCCCAATTTTCCAATGATATGGCAGGGTACGAATAAAATATAGAAACCTTATTCTAACAGATGTATTAAGGCATGGTTGCTAATGTCCTTAACATTCCACAAAAAGTCAAAAGGTTACTAAAGCACAAGCAGGTAATCATTTTATTTGTGAGCAAAAAGCAGCAAAAGAAACTGACCCTAACAAAATGCAAGTGTAATGTGCTAGAGGTGATGAACTTTATCTTATCTTATCTTCCACAGACTCCATTTTAATCATATAATTCAAAATGTTAAAACACATTTCTATTTTCTCAGTAATAATAAAACAGTACATTGTACTTGATGGGGGGGAATCCTATTGGCTTTAATTAATGTTTTAATGGTTTTATAATATTATTGGTGATCAAATTATGGAAAGATTTTTTGTCTGGCAATACCCCAAGGTACCAAGCATTCTAGATAACAGGTCCCATACCTGTATACAGTGGTAAAAAAAAGGCTTCCATCCTGTGCATGTAAAGCAGACAAAAATTCAGGTAATATGGATCCTTTTCAGGATGACACTCTTTTTTCTTTTGCGCATGTGTGAGTACAGCCCCTTTGACAGTAATGGTGTCCGTTTACTCCTGAGCTCCCTTGCAGCTGAACACATGAAACTGGAACGCAGGGGAGAGCAGCTCAAAATGTCTTTGTGTAAGGGCCCTTATGGGTAGAGCTTGGAGATATGAACATCAGGTTTAGGTGTGCCTAAGATCTCCAGCCAGTTTCTCTTCCTCACTGATTTCAGTCCAACGGAAGATGCTTTGTCTTTTTAACATTCGCTGACTGCACGCTGAATTAGAGATTTATTTGCAACGAAAAATCAATTAGTCCTAAATTTATTCATGGATTTCAGGCCTAGCGATCAATGCAAGTCCACTCAGTGGACTCATGGGGACCCAATTCATTCCAGTTAATGTGTCTGAAGGGGAATTACCA
>CM044432.1:103705815-103731736 GCA_024363595.1 Xenopus borealis
AATTGACAAAATATCTAGCCCCATGTCAGATTTCAAAAATTAAATATAAAAAATTGGAATTTCAATGCAGAATTCTTCTGAAACAGCACTATTAACTGATGCATTTTGAAAAATAAGTTTCCCATGACAGTATCCCTTTAAGAATGAAGGTTCTACAACCTTCATAGAAGCAGCTGGATAATATAAAGGCAATATACAGATTGAAAAAAAATTGTGAGAATAGCCCATTATGATATGAGGTTATGATAGACCTTCCATTGTACACTATAAATTAATTTTTGAGCAAACATTCCCCTTAGTTGCCAGTTGGAGTTTTCCCTTCTCAAAAGGTGGGAGTAATTTTAAATTTGGCAAACCCAAGAGCCTTCTCCCACCCCAAATAAAAATGTCAGAGCGTTCTTTTTGATCTTGTCCCTAGTTCATAAAAAATGAAAATCAAAACTACCAGGGATGCCACTTTGCATGGCACCCATGGGTGACTCCACTTGCCAACCTCTTCCATCCAGTTGGAGGAATTCTGTAAAAACTCCACTGGGTTGGAAAGCCTTATCTTACCCAGCAGAGGTACCTTCTAAGATCAGGTTGGGATTGGCTGCTTTTAGCAACCAGCGCTGCTCATACTTGACCAAACAAGCCCATGTTGCCTGCTGGACATGCACAGGGTAAGACAAAAAAAATATTTGCACATATCTTTTACAGAAGGAAACTACAGACATCTTTCAGCAATTTTGACTTTACTTTCACTAGTGTAGGTTTTAAGATTTTTTTTTACTGTTTATTCTTGATATAAATCGGTCAAATTAAATTTTACATTTGATGTGTTATTTTTCTATATTTTTAGCCAGTTTCAGTGCAAAACTCATCTCATGAGAACAGCATCCAGTTTAATATTCCACTATTTGATCATCAGGAGGAAAAAGTTCTATAGCTTGCCAAAACAATGATTTAGATAGGGTGCAAGAAGAAAAACAGATTTTGCACTTGTAACAAAAGACAGCCTGGTGACCCCAAAAGGGTAAAATAAGGCCAAGCCACTAAAGGGACATCTGCCGAAAGAGTATTTTTTATGTTCTGCACACAATTATGTCACTCCACAAATATGACTATACAGCTTATTGTATCAGTCCTATTTTTTTTTTACTTAGGATTTCTGTCATACAATATATGTGAGTGGTATCACAGGCTTGTCAAAACAAAATCTGGTTCAGGAATGACTTTTGTAGAAAGTGATATACCGGTATAGCAGTCATTTCAGGCTCTCACATTCAATTCAGGAAACTGGATATTCTTTGGGGGCTAATTCAAGAGTCATTACTTATAGACAAATACAAGATACTGTATATTTAAGACATTGAGACATTCTGTGTATACAGCTAATAAAAAATACCTTACCCTTTAAACAAAACAGGGATTGTTTGTCCATATATTGCAATATATTTAAGCTGGCCAACTATGTCAAAGTTATCCCATATCTGGCCAGTCCTACTCTCAAATTGCATCTGATTAATTAAAAATTCTATATCTTCATTATATGTTTTACAAAGGGACTAAGTTTTACCTGCAACTTACTTGCTGCTTTCAAAGTAAAACTCCGAAACTTGGTCGCCCTTTTATTAGACACCAGTGGGATCACCTGACTATAGCTGTGAATGTAGCAATAGAATTCTTAATACTAATTTGAGAGTAGGACTAGCCAGATATGTACTCTCAATTTGAGAGTAAGACTGGCCAGCTTAAATATATTGCAATATATGGACAACAAGAAAATAGATTCGATATGTTCAGTGCAGATAGTATAAAGTCCCAGTTCTTCAACACCAAGGGGTGAAGTGAATATTCGTATGCAAAAAGTTTGAATTTCTAAGTAAATTTTTTTTTTATTTTTTCATTTTAATCAATTCGAATGGTCGAATAGTAAAATCATTCAATATAGAAAATCCAAGTACTGTCTCTTTAAAAAAAACTTCAATTGTTTTTCTTCGCCAAATAAAAGCTGCCGAAGTGCTATGTTAGCCTATGGGGACCATTTTTGTAAGTCATTTTTTATTGAGGTAAAATCGTTCGATCGTACGCTAAAAGCGTTCGAATCGAACAATTCGAACGATTTTATCGTTCGATCGAACAATTTTACTCTGATCGCAGGAATGCTAAATTCAGTGAAGAATCGAAGTCGAAGTATTTCAATTTGATGGTCGAATTTCAAAGTATTTTCCACATTCCAAATTTGACCTTTAGTAAATCTGCCCCCAGAAGTATGTCATTGCGACATAATACCAGTCCATGATGCCATTAAGTTTGGAGCCAACTCTAGTGGCTTCCATAGTAACCCAGGCAAAACATACATCTAGAGTACAACATGAAATATAATAATCCTAGAGGTGGGGTCTTCAAATAGTAAATTGTAACTCACCACATCAAGGAAGAGGACCAGATGCACCACCCTGAGCCCTCAGTACAGGGAGCGAAGAAACCAAAAATTCTTTGGAGCTGGCACTTAATAAAGGCAATCTTCCACCAGGTAGTTGAATCAAAGTGAAATAGTTTAGTGTCCACAATAAGAAATAAAATAGTCACTGCAGTTTTAATCACTGTTTTTCCAAGACTGGACTCATGCTGGAAAGCAAATGAGCAAAAGATGCAGTAAGGAAGGCCTATCTGTCTAGTATGGAGAGGAAGGAAAAGTTGAAATGGCCTCTTGAGTCCTGTAAATAATTCCAACAATAAGCAGTTCTTTGGTAGAATTGAGACTTGCAGCTTAAAGGGCAAGCGACTTCATTAGCAAAACTGTTATAAAACACAAAACATGGCCCTAAAACTCCCAGAAATGTGTTCAAAATTTCATTACCTGATACATTTTGTAAAATGGACATGGTAATTAGATGGTGTGGCCATAAAATCGTGTGGTCAAAATGTTCCATAGCGCAGCAGATTTTTTTGTCCCATTTTTCAAATATTGGAAAGTACTGTGTGGAGCAGGGCAGCTCTTAAGCTGAGAAACTTGCCTCAGTTGGCAGTGTTGGCCAGTTACCAGGGGGAAATGGGTTTCAATGTAGAGAGCATTATATCTATTTCACTAGCAATGCTCCCCCCTATAACCTGCTGAAACACTTAAGTGTGGGAGGGCGAGTTGACATCAGGGCTGCAGCCTCAGGCAGCAGCAACCCCAGGACTAGCCCTGATAGTATCCAAGCATTATTGCCCATACCAGGAACTCCCTTTAAGTACTCAGAGCATAGCACTCATTAGGGGTATTTTCAAAGTAGTACTATATTATGGTAAGCATATAGATGCTCTTTAATAGGCTTTAACCCATTTAATGCAATCAGGTATCTGTACTAGCATTGTCATAAAAGTACCATATTCTGAGATTTTATGCTTCTATGTCACACTGCAGGATTAAAGGCAAGGGACATCTTACAAAGAAAACAAGTCACAAGCTAAACATTTCATTAACAGGAAACATTGGAACCAATGATATCCAGTTTGCTCATTTAGGCCTGAAGGTCTTATTTAGGTCTGTCTCTAATGTATAATTCTTTTGGCTTTATGTTCACTATATGCTACCTGACCCTGAAAGATATTAAATAAGTGCAATGGCCTTTTGGGGAGATCTCACAACAAGTTATATTATTTCATTGGATGTAATTTTTGTAAGGGAATGTGTGATTTAAAGGCTTAGACAAGAAGGTTATATTTAAATCAGTGTCACTGGATACTGCATAAACTAGGGGGGTTATTTATCAAGCTCTGAATTTATCTCAGAATCTGCTGCTACAAACTCAGAGCCTGTCCGATCAAGTTTTTCAGGATTATTTATTATAACATTTTCCCGAAAATTTTCTTTGCAGGAAAAACTCAGATTTCCACAATTTTCTCAGAATTTTTATAGAAAAACTACAAATTTTTCTGGATTTTTGCCCTCGAAATCTCTGAAAACATAGTGGAATTGCATGAATGAAACCCAACGCACATCAAAAAAATCAAAGGGACTTATTGATTTATATTCAACGCAGGCAGGTTTAAGATGGTGGATTTTAATATTCAGACTTTTTCACCCTTGCTTCTTGAGGCAAGGCTCTCACCTTGCCTCATGGCAGGAGTGGTTCTAAAATGCATGCCTAAGTTGCAGGCAGGGGGCAGCTCAAACTCCTCTTTGAGAGTCTCAAATTGTCCCCATTCTTTTCTATATACTGTAATGTTTTTTTTCTTTGTCTGCCCATTGATTCATTTCACTGAGGAGAAGTGGTCAAGTGGGGAGTTTCCCCACAAAGGAGTTCCCGGGGGACCATACCTGAGGAGATCCTTGTGTCAACTGAAAGGGGTTTTGAAAGACTGTAATCCCCGTAAGCATCGGGGTGGTGGTACTGTAATAAAGCGGACTAATTTCAATGCAGACTACAGAAACTTCCAAATAGAATAGGGACCTCTCCCATTGACTTATATGCAACCTCGGCAGGTCTGAATGGAAGATTTTCAGATTCCAACTTTATCCATCCTCGGGGTAAAATCTCGAAAAATTGTGTTTTTTTCCATTAAAAATTCGGAATTTATCATAAAACAAACTAACATTTTTTAAGCTTTTGGCATTCAGATGTAACCCCAATATTCTGCTTTAGTGAAATAAGAAAGGCACATAAATTAATAAAAAATGTGCATTGTTATAATATGTATAGTAAAACTAAGATTTAGCGCTTATTCCTCATTTAACAGCAAATAATTTTTTTTTTTATTTTAAATGGTGGAAACATTGGTGTTTTCTTCCTTTCTCTACTATACCTTCTCCTTTAATACAGTTATAGTAGAAATCACATAGAGGAAATAGCTGGCACTCGTTGTCACACGGGGTTAGGCATTTTACTGCTTGTGAGCAATTAGGAGGGCAGGCAGACACCAAGCACCTTTACCACCTATTATGAAGCGTTTTTTTTCTGTTGCAGTGTCAAGTAAAAGCGAGTTAATTGGGTGAAGCTGTAGAGCATGTTAGGGGCATGGTAAAGGGTTTTCAGGCTGACAGGTGAATGTCAGCAAAAGGTACTGGAGTGTAGCTGAGTGACAGAGACCTGTCACAAAGTTCAAATGGGCTGCAGAACACTTAAGAAGCTGAGAAATGGCTCTGTCTCACTTTTTCTCCCTCATTGAATCCAAGTTCTTCAAATATTTCTCAAAGAACGTGTCAGCTTGTTCTATTTCTGTTTTTTTTCCCTTTCCTTTCCATATTTAAATTACTTGAATGATGTCGGAAAAGGGCATTCAAATTCTGCTTTCTTTGCCGCCCCCACCCTGATGTCAGCATTTCTTCTCACACAACAAATGCACACACAAGCCTCTCTTCTTTTCTTTTGGAAGGTTTTGACCTAACAATGCACTTGATGACATATTGTGGATGTCATTTCTAATTACTTACATTACACTTACATTATTACATTTTTATAGTATCTTCAAATATAATATAGGTTTTACATGTAGCATGTACAGTTATATGTTTGACAGGTCAAGTCCAGTTTGGCAAGGGGTGACCCACCTTATCTTAAAAGTAAAACTATATACTATGTACTGTACATATAGTATTTTATAAAAATAAAAAAATATATTGCATAAAACATCTCATATGTAAAACCCTGCTTCATGTAAATAAACTATTTTCATAATAATATATCTTTTTAGTAGTGTGTGCCATTGGGTAAACATAAATAGAAAATTGCTGTTTTAAGAAATAAAGGCCACCCTCTGGGATTCACTCAACACAAACCAAAAATCATACGTTAGGCCACATAAGCCAATTAATGGACCAAGCTCTGTCTTTTCCTTCCACATTTCTTCTTGTTACAGTTTGGTATATTTCAGTTTGGTAAAATTACTTAATATACCACTGCCATATGGCTGAAAACAGCAGCAGAAACAAGACAGGTGGAGATTGCAGTTTTGTAAATGAGCCTCTTATTTTGATTGACCTTTGTGAAAAACAACCCTTATTGAAAGGTAAACCTTTTACAATTTTCTGCAAGGGTCAGTCCAACCCTCCTGGGGCTCATTTACAAATGTAGTGCAAAGTGCAGTATTCTGATGTAATATAGTTTCACCCACAATGCAGCATCCCCCAAAAAAATGATAGCCAACAGCTAGTGATGGGCGAATTTGTGCCTGGTAAAAAATTCAATGTGTTTGTTAATTCGCCAATCAGTACTAACAGCTAATGTGCATCCACTGCAACCTGTGCACAATGTTTTAGTGTCTAAATTGGCATAATAAAGGGTAAGTATAAGCTTTCCTTGTAAACTTTTCCTTAGGAGCAGTTTAGCAGAGTCTCTTTATAGTTGGCCTGTTGTTGATTTAAGAAGGTTTTAATATTATATCTATTCTGCATTTTTTAATCCAATGTATTATATTCAGACTGCAAATTTTTTGGTAGGTGGCCCTCTTCCCTACTATTTCATGCATATTGTTTTTCAAGCTATCACAATAAACAATTAAGCATTATAATGGAATATTTTCAAAATGATGGGAACTTGACTGACCAGTCTTTGACACCCCTGTAAAAAAAACATTGTATTTTAAATAAAAGTATTGATAAAAGCATGCATACATTAAAAAAAAAGGTTTATGTTATATACAGTAACGATGCACAGGCAAAGCATGTCTTTCTTTTAGTCTGATACAGGTCCTAGGCTTTTTCAGTGTTACCAATAAAGTGAAGAGCCAGTACATAAGTTCACAATAAGGCAATAGAAAACACTGCCATCAAACAGAAAGGACAAGTTCTAAAAAAAGCCATTCTCTTTTGTGAACTGACACAGAGAAAGCTTTTGGAACGCTAATCTGGGCTATTCTAGCCACAGTTAAATTGTCCAGCTAGAGATATGAGCATGGGTTACACTGCGACTTGCACTTGTTGTAGCTCCCACCCTTTCTAAATATAGTCAGGTGATTCCACTGGTGTCTAATAAAAGGGCAACCAAGTTTGGGAGTTTTACTTTGAAAGCAGCAAGTAAGTTGCAGGTAAAATTTAGTCCCTTTGTAAAATGTATAATGAAGCAATAGAATTCTTAATGAAATAGTGACCAATTCACAGGGAGTGGAGCAAGCTGTCCAATTGTCCCACGGGTGCTCCGTCCAAACACCCAACACATATATGAAAGTTGAAAGGTGTAGGACAAAATGGAATATAAGGCAGTTTAACTGCTAAAGTGCATATTTATTTGAACCACACTACATGTTTCGGACACCAAGAGTCACTTGATAAAGGACTCTTGGTGTCCGAAACATGTAGTGTGGTTCAAATAAATATGCACTTTAGCAGTTAAACTGCCTTATCTTCCATTTTGTCCTACACCTTTCAAGAATTCTTAATGAATCAGATGCAATTTGAGAGTAGGACTGGCCAGATATGGGATGGCTTTGACGTAGTTGGCCAGATTAAATATATTGCAAAATATGGACAAGCAATCCTTGTTTTGTTTAAAGGGTAAGGCATTTTTTAGTAAATGTATGCACAAAATGTCTCAATGTCTTAAATATATTGATAATGGGTTGAGTGCAGAGGACTTCTTGTATTTGTCTATAAGTAATAACTCTTGCCATTAGGTCAGGGCCTTAGCCAGGTCAAAGCTTCCCTTTAGGGTGTAGTGGAGCTACAACACACAGGCTACTGTACATAAAACATAGGAAATGGATGCCAGGAGGTTCTTTGATGCTAAGAAATGAAGGATTTATTATGTCCAAGACAAATGTCCCCAGGTTTACTCACATGAGAAATGAGGCAGCAAAGCAGATGACAATCACAGAGGACAGGTCAAGACATACAGCATGGTTGATTGTAACTCACAGAGGTATCAGTAGTCAAGTGTACACCAGTTCCCATAAAACAGATATACCTTTGTGGGGATCGGAATCACCAGTGAAGTAGTTAGGGAGACAAAGTCTAAAGCCTAACACCCTATACACTGCACTAAAGGCATACATGGAAGCCTTTTGGGAAGCTACTCCCTTCTACCAATCCTCGATGGAATGAAAACTGCTCTTGCTACATGGATGCTCTGTCACACTCTATTATCAAACTACCCTAGGCTAGCTATTCCTCATTCATGGGGTTTCCTGGTCCCCAAATTATTCACCAAAGGTACAGGTCTCTTTGGGGCAGTGGCTTTACTGGGGCCTTGGTGATCCCAGGCTCAGTGGAACAACCAGCTTCAAGGACACCAGGAGCCAAAGAGGAAGACACCACTGCTTTCCACGCACTATATGGCAGTGTGGTCATTACACCTCTTGGCCAATAACTAGTGGTGTAAATACTTAAAGTGAAACATAAGATTTTGCCTAGTAACTAAAAAAGGGTAGGAATTTAACTCTATAGGGGCATAGTGATCCTATAGGTCCCTACACTTTTGTTTGCTGCTTTAATCTTTCAACAACAGTGTATTTCAATAGCTAATGTCTATACTACTGTACCTCGGGAAAGTTCAAAGAACCATCGTCCAGACTCACTACAGTATAGGGTTATTTACCCTTTTATTTTCACTTAGACAAGAATATTATTGGAAGTTTCTAATTATGACCACTTTGGATTGCTCTGGTGCCATTGGCAATGCCTTGCCAGCGTTAAAAGGGTTGCTCTAAAATACACATGTATAATGGGAATTATAAAGAAAGGAACACAATAAGCTGTCTTATAAGTGAAGTATTTGACAAGATAAACCCATTTTTAAGAATGGTAATCTATATTCATGTTATTTTTTCCATATGTTCTCCTTAAAAAGATTAAAAAAGAATTCAGCCCAGACTGAATTGACTTCAAGTTCTTCAGTTTCCTAACCACGCTCAAAATCCACAAATCTACTCTTTCAGCATGACAGATGTATTAATTTGATACTAATGTATACAACGAGAGGAAAGGATTTTATACCAGAACATACAGAAATGTCAAAACCAGAACCTACATTTTACAGTGAGCCACAAACCTTCGTCCTTTTTATGACCCTGCAATATTTCCTCTGTCTGGGGATGAATGGGTCCTAAACAAACACATATTACACAGTTCATGTGAATATTTATAGCAAGGATTAAAAACAGCCAGTATGTTAAGTTTACACACTAATATCTGCTATGTAAACTTCATTAATAACATAAAAAGACTTGAGTTGTAATTGTTTTTCAGCTATCCATTTAAAAAAAAAAAGCATGCACAACACCTTGAAAGCAAACTTGCATAAACTTAATGCAGACATTGCTACCATTTGTAAGAATGTTGTAATGCACTGTTACCTCGGATCCCGTAGATAGATGGCTGGTCCAATAGGACAGGTGGCAACCGGAACTCCTCTACGGCTCTGGTCTTCACCGGGCCATGGGCTTTCTGCGGCGGAGGCAGCAAAGGAGCCAAGCTTGTTAACCAAGGCGTAGTACAAGGGATCAGGCAAAGATGTAATCATAAACAGGCAAAGGTCGGTTTCAGGAGACAGAGAAGCGAGGTACCAAAAGGATCAGACGAAGGCGTTGTCAAGTTCAGGCAAAGGTCAATTTTCAGGCAGTGAAGGTTCAGAGGTCAGGAAAACAGGCAGAGGGTCAAAATCAGGAACATGGACAACCAGGGCTTTAGCGGAACAGTAGAAACTGAAGCCAGCTTGGGCAAAGGAGAGGAGGAAGAGGTATTTAAGGGAGCAGGAACCAATCAGGAGTAGGCTGAGCGAGAACAGACACATCAAGGACCAATAAGAAGCTGGGCGCACAATTTAGAGGTCATCGCTCCTAAGAATATTAGCAGGAGCGTTTATTTCGTCGATGCACTAGCATTTTGACGCCGGCTCCTGGGCATTACAAATGGAAAGACCTGAATTACATAAAAAAATCTGGAATACTGTAAAAATAAGGACTGCTAATCATACACAATCATACTCATACACACAATGGTTCTATACCAGGGGTCCCCAGCCGTTTTCACCCCTGATCCACATTCAATTGTAAAAAGAGTTGAGGAGCAACACAATGGCACCTCCAATGAACACAATGTTCATGGGAGGTGCCAAATAAGGGCTTTGATTTGCTATTGGTAGCCCCTATGGGAACTGACAGCCTACAGGACCCTCTTTTTGATAGTGTACCTGCTTTTTATGCAACCAAAACTTGCCTCTAAGCCAGGAATTCATATATACACACCTTCTTTGAGGTCACTGGGAGCAATATCCACTGGCTTGGGGAGCAACATCAACATCCAAGGGCTAGGGGAGCAACATGTTGCTCATAAGCTACTAGTTGGGGATCACTGTTCTTTACAGTACTGTTAAATATAAAACACATCACTTTACAACAAAAATATAAAGTGTTTTCTTATATATTAAGAAATAAATTATTGGAGTCATTCTTATATATTAAGCAATCAAATATTAAACGAGGATATACCAGAATGGAGTCAGCCAATTTATTGTAATACAAGTGCCTTTAGAACAAGTAACACTAACACCAGTGTGTTGTTTATACAAATGGCCTGCGGGTGTCACTGTGCACATTACTTGTACTATGCAGATACACAGTACTTTCTGTACAGGTGGAGAGTGATAGAGGTAAGTTACTGCTGTTGTGTAATGGCTGCATGAACCTGCAGGTTATACCCTGCTCATCCTCGGCTACCAAAACACAACAGATTGGCGACAGGATGTCTTTTCTACCTCTGCAGCAGCCTGCACCTTTTCTTCCAAACCCTGGTGAGCCTACCATACCTTTTACTGCTGTGATCCGTATGTTTGATAATTACATTATTGCTGCTGACCAAGGGGAGATTTTTGCAGCTAGAGAGCGTGCTTTACTTATTCACTGCCTGGGAACAGAGGGACAGTGCATATTTTATACTTCACCATTGCCTGATGAGACCTATGAAACTGCTCTTACTGCTATAAAGAATTTTTTCATGCCAAGAGTAAATGTAATTGCTGAAAGATATAAATTCCTCCAACGTGGACAACGTAATGGCAAATAAACAGAACAATTTGTAGCAGCTTTGAGAGAGCTGTTTTTTTACCTGTGAGTTTAGGAATCTAACAGATAAAATGCATTAGAAAGGGACTGCTCCTAGAGCAGGATTTAACCCTTGCAAAGGCTATTACAGTAGCTAGCCAAATTGAAACAGCAGTGGCAGAGGCTAAAACTCTCAGTCATGGAATTGCTGGGAATGTACAGACTGTGACTTCAGCACTGTGGCCTAGTTATGCACAGTCACAGGCAAAATACAAAAAATACAGTGCTAAGGAAAGGGATTCACGGCAAAACCGTGCAGCAAATACAAATAAAAAATACTGCTTTCACTGTGGTTCAACACAACACATTGCAAATTATACTACATGTCATGCAAAAGCGGTACAGTGTTGAAAATGCTCAAAGGTAGGTCATTTGCCTAAAACCTGCCGTAGTTCTGCTAAACATGTTCATGAAGTCACTACTACAAATGTTACCGTGGTTAAAGCTGGTACATTTATTCCAGACAAGTTTATATGCACTGTCAATGTCACAAAATGCAATACAAACCAGGTTTGAAAAATGTTACTGCCAGTTGTTTGTCACGTTTACCTGCAGCTTCTGATACACTGGATGAGGACATAGAAGTTTGTAGCACTGACTGATATATTATCATCTACAATTACAGCTGCTGATTTTAAGCAACCTTTCCTCACGTGTCCAATTCAAGTAAAACTACTGGACATCTTACAAAGCAAATGGCCAAATGCTGAGAAGAAACTAAGTCCTGATCTTCAACCTTACTATAGGATTAGACACAAACTATCCTTAGTAGATGGCTATGTTGTCCGTGGAACTCACCACTTACTGGTACCAGAAACCTTGAGAGTGGCACATGAGAGTCATCAAGGAATTATACATAAAAAACAAAGACTGTGAAAACTATACTGGTGGCCAGCAATGGATGCTGATGTGTTAACTGCTATTCATTATTGTGTTACTTGTCAGAATCATGACATAACAGCTTTCACACATACACCACCACTTCAGCCTGTACCATTCCCTGTTTCAGCATGAGAAAAACTGGCTATTGATATTGTGGGTCCTTTTGCAGATGCTCCTATAGACTGCAGATTTGCTATAACATTGATAGACTATTACAGTAAATGACCAGAAATTGCATTTGTTTCTCATATAACTTCAGCTACAGTAATAACATTTCTGTCTACAGTCTTCAGCAGAGAAGGAAATCAAAAGGAATTAATATCAGACAATGGACTACAGTTTGTATCATATGAGTTTGAATCATTTTTGAGAGAGAGGAATATTGTGAATCTTCAGTGTATTACCCACAAGCAAATGGAGAAATCGAGCGATTCAACAGAAGTCTGAAAGAAGCACTACAGACAGCAAATCTTACTGGGAAATTGTGGAAAGTGTTTACAACAGAGTTCCTGCATAACTACAGAGCAATGTGCCATGCAACAACCCAAGCATCTTCAGCTGAATTATTACATGGCAGACAGATGCGCACTAAATTACATGTTGCAAACATCAAACTTCCACCAAATACAAACTTATCTTCTGCTGACATTGTCAAACATCAAGAAGCCAAATGCAAGGCTTATACTGACAGAAAACATGGTGCACTTTCAGCCTGGATCTTTAGTCAGAATTAATAAAACAGGAATACTGAAACAAGGACAATATAAATTTTCTACACCACTCGAAGTGAGATGCCAGCGAGTACCATACACATAAGGGGGAAAATTCACTAAGCGGCAAAAATGCGCTAGTGATGGCTTTGCCACAATTCATCGCACTTTGCCAGCCCGCCGCTAATTCACTAAAATGCGAAGTTGCGCTCAGGGAGACAAACGGTTGTGAATTTGCACTACCGTTACTTTATCAAGCAAAGTGCATTTGAGCTAGCAATGCCTAATTTTGGGCAAAGTTAAACATATAATAGAAGTATATGTTACAGTGGGATAGGAGTGTAACCAGAAATGACACTATTTTTCAGACTATCACCCTAAAAAAAAGTAAAAGACGCCAGTGTTTTTTTTGGGTTTCCAAACTCCTATCTATTGTTTTGAACTTCACCAGGTCTGACGCAAGTAAAGTCTAGCACAAGAGGTAAAGTTCAGTAAAATGGTTTCCTATAGAAATCTGTACTGACCTGCCCATTGCTCACCTTAAATAGAACATCTAGGAAGGCAATTTGAGTATCATCAGTTTCCATGGTGAAAGTCAAACCCTCCACTTTGCTGTTACAATAGGTGACAAAATCTTCCAAGGATACCACATCACCCTCCCAGATGCCTATACAATCATCGATGTAGCGAAAGAATCTCACAACACTACCTCTGTATGGATTACTCTTGTCAAAAATGTGGAGTCATTCAAACCAACTGTAGTAATTGGAGTTTTTTCAATGATGGCTCATTGTAATGCTTTCATTAAACCCAATAGCTCATTGCAAATACTTTGCTACAGAACTATATATGTACAGTAAAACTATAACACAAAAAACTGTTCTACTGTTGAGCCCAATGTCGTAAATTGAACCCATTATATGTAGCCGGTGTGTTGAATTACTTCAGGTTGACATATGTGGGAGCAAAGGATGCCCCCATCGCAGATCCACATTTTTGTAGATTGTAGTATTGTCCATCAAACATAAATTAGTTTGATCTTAACAAAAATTCAATAGATGGTAACAGGAAAGTAGACTGTGCTTCTCCAAAAATATGCTCTGTATCCAACCAATATCGAATTGCCTCTATATCCTTTCCATGACTAACAAATGAATAGAGTGCCACCACATCCATGGTGAACCACCTATTGGTTGACTTTCATCTAGTATCCTGTATCTTAGTGATGCACATCTTTGTATCTCTCAAGTATGTAGGGAGCTATTCCACTAGGGGTTGTAAAAGTTTGTCCACGTAATGGGAGAGACCCTGAACCAAAGAGTCTATACCAGCCACAATAGGCCGGCCCTTAACATCAGTAATGGATTTATGCACCTTAGGTAGTGCATGAAATACTGGTATAACCGGGACTTTGCATTTAATACATTCCCATTCATTCAGAGATAATATACCCTTATCATAGCGTTCAGACAGTATGCTCTCTAGATCACTAATAATAAAAAGCTGTAGGGTCTTTATCTAAACGGGTATAAGTGGTTGAGTCATTTAATTTCCGCATCACCTCATTCTCATACAGTAAGTCAGAGCATCTAACACCACCACTGAACCCCCTTTATCTGCTTGTTTGATGACCACACTTTTATCCTTACTTAATTCAATCAGGGCAGTATATTCACCATTTGTTAAATTACTGCACCTACTTTTACTATATTTATCTCCCCAACTATCTATATCTGCCTGTACAAGTTTATGAAACATCATAATCTAGGGGCTTTTGGAATTCACCGAATAAAATTAGGACTTCTTTTTCATACCAGAGTGTATCGTTCCTAGAATTCTCATTCTATAGAACCTGTAAATCATTAAATATGCATAAATCTAAAAAATCACATAGACATGCATTGCCATACTCTCTAGAATGACCTACCATCGAAGAGGTCTGCCCACAGTCACTACAGGAATCATATACATCAAATTTATTTTGAAGATTACTTTGGAGTTCATCAATTTCATCAAATTCATTATGTAAATTGGCAAAATGGCATTTTAGAGTCAATGTCCATATAAATTTATTCAAATCCAAAATCACAGAGAACACATAATTAGCGTCAGGTATAAAGTTGAGTCCCTTAGAGAGTACCGACTGTTCATACCAAGTAAAAGTTTGTGACAATCAATTCATTACATTACCCATTTTATGTATGTTATAAGTACCAATGTCAGGTCCTCCACAGTCTGGTGGATTAATATCAGGAACTTCTACATCATCCCTAGAGATTGAGTGCCCCCCTACCACTGTTGGGATTTTGTTTTCCATCCTTCTCGTCAATTTGATGACATGACCCTTGTATCGCCAACCCCCTCACCTTGATCTCTTATATATAACTGCGAGTATTCATCACATCCCTCTTGGGGGTAGATACATTCTTTGTAGGCCGAATTAGTTGTTAAAAATTACCCATTTAAGGGGTTAATTTTGTTTTTATGGGAGGGCCTGGATCCATGAAAGATTTAAGAGTGTTGGGGGATGGCTGTCTGCTTCTGATGAAGTTGCTAGAAGCAATGAAATGCGTAGAGCGCACAGCCCTTAATATGTCTGGGCATGCTGTACTTGAATTTTAAATATGCTCAATAAATGTTTTTTTTTTAATGGATGGATGCTGGCTTCCTTTGTTGTTCCGTGTTCTTCAAACTCTGCATTGCAACCAGCTGTGTGGGATCACGGCTAATGTGTAGCACATTGGAACTCTGCAGTTTCAGTAAGTGCTCCCACTACTTGCATGTTTTTGGACTTAAACATTTCCACTATACCTGGTTCATGTGCAAGCATTACCATTTCTCACGTTGGTATCAACTCAAACTCATTTTGGCTCAGCGCTACAATCCCAAATTTCCTCTACACTGCTTCCTCGCAATGCATACCTTGTAATGTATTTGTCATTAAAGCTGAAAAAGCTATATAATAAAAGAGCTTTTTATATTAAAAATGAAATGCAAATTATTTTTGTTATGAAAATATACATCCGTGTTATAAACAATAAAAATCTCAGATGTCAATCAAATATTGTCTGCTCCTCTTCAATGCCTTAGGCATAGGGTGTATTTCATTGCACTCCCTACATTTCCCTTCCCTCCTCACCATCTAACTGTGTAGTCAGTGCATGGGCATGGGTATTTGGTCCCCCATTCTGGCACATAAACAATACTTTGGTATTATGCAATGCTTGCCTTAAAGGGGTTGTTCACCTTTGAGTTATCTTTTAGTATGATGTAGAGAGTAATACAATTTGCAATTGGTTTTCATTTTTTAGTGTTTGTGGTTTTATAGTTATTTAGCATTTCATTCAGCAGCTCTCTAGTTTGCAGTGTCAGCAATTTGCTTTCTAGGTTAAAAATTACCCTAGCAACCCTGCATTGATTTGAATAATAGACTGGAATATGAATAGGAGATGGACTAAATGGAATGATAAGTAATAAGTGGCAATAACAATACATTTGTAGCCTTACAGAGCATCTGTTTTTAGATGGTGTCAGTGACCCCCATTTGAAAGCTGCAAAGAAACAGAAGAAAACTGCAAATCATTAAAAAACTATGAAAAATAAATAATGAAGATCAATTGAAAAGTTTCTTAGAATAGGTCCTTCTACAATATACTAAAAGTTAACTTGAAGGTGAACCACCTCTTTAATACCAGTGTGTACAAAATGGCACCTGCCATCTTGTTGTGATTGTGAATTACAAAACCATAATAAAACAAGATTTAAATATTTTTTCTAGTGTTTTTTTTAGTTTTCAAGTGAGTTTCAGCAATGATATCCCATAAGAAAAACAAGGTCAAAATGTACAGTATACTAGTGTCTTTAGTGCTATTATATTGTTAATTCCTTTTACTGTGGACTTTTTCAAACTAATAGCATAGTAATGTTAGGGGAAATCTATTTTTACAAGCATATTGCTGGAGGGAGTGTTGCTTAAAGAAAGAGTGCTAATATACTTTATAGTCTTTGATTTTCATTTTGTATTCACTATTTTATGTGACCTACAAGATTTTTTAAATGTTTGTACCAAAGTGCATTCATAAGCTTCAAATCTGACCAATGGTTCCCTTTAAAGGATTATGTAAAAGGTGTCTCGCTCTGTAACTATATATATATTTTATGTTTGCATGAAGGACTCTATCTTTAACCTGTCTGGTGATTTGCGACAAGACCTGCGAGTTCGACTTCCATCTACGGTTTCTGTTTTCATTTTTGTGGTCCACACCCAGGCAAGATGGGATTCATTTTCGTGAGTGCTGATAACTTGCTTCCTATATACAGTATATATATATACCCTCCTGAAGACGGCCTCACTTGGAGCCCCGAAACGTTGAGCAAGAGTAAACCTTCACTTGGCTTTTGAGACACGAAGTCCTTGGAGTGCAGTTTGTTTGTTTTTTATTATACTAATATCTTGACCGGCACCCAGGCATTTGAGGACAGTTTAGAGTGCACCAGTTGTATGGGATTTATATATATATATAAGCTGGAACAGAGTCTCGCACTGACAGGGCTTAAAAAATGAAAAAACACTTTATTGTGTCACAAACAGCACTGACGTTTCGGTCAGTAATCTGACCTTTCTCAAAGTGCATCTAAAGTGTCTTTTAATTTTTTAAGCCCTGTGAGTGCGAGACTGTTTCAGGAGTAGAGGTGCTAACATATGAGTTATTCAAAACCTACATAATAAAAACTGTTTAAGGTTATAGATTGTAACATTATGTTTCTAAGAGGAGCAACATGCAGGGGGTTATTTATCAAAATCAAAAATGGTAAAGTCAGATCAAACTAGAATCCACAATTTGACCTTCCTTATTGTTAAAAAAATAATGATTTAATCGGATCTGGGGGAAACTCAATAAAATCAAGCGAAAACCAGAATCATACTATTTCTTCAGAGGTGTATTCCGAATTGTATGTTTTTTTCGGACTTTATTGGATTTTTGCCCGAAAAAGTCACATTTTCTATATAATTCCAGCACAGTCTACAGAAACTTCTACTAAAAAATTCAGAATATAAAACCTAATTGCCTTGTTGTATTTTGCTTGTTGATTTCAGCAAGTGTCTGTATGAATTTTCCTTTTAAATACATAATGTGTTTTGGTTTTTAATACTGAAGCATTAGTATTTCAGTACATATGATTTTCTTTTAACACCTCTTGTTGAGGGCTCTTCATGGATAGACTTCTGAATTAGATGTTCTTTTTAATGTAGGCACAACCTGTTTTCTTATCTTTTATAAAGCCATAATGTACCATTTCTTCCATGGAATTGGGATATCAAACAAGCCAACATCAAAGAAAACTGCAGAGTTATGTTAGATGTAAGCACTGATTTTTTTTTCTAGGGCAGTACAAAAAAATGAGGTATACAATTGTGGAATTCCAAATACATTCTGCAACCAGACTAGTTTTCTTTTTAGAGGTTTATCAAGAATATTTATGTGTATGCTGATCTTTTATACAGCATTGTATAACTGAAGTGAACATGAAAGTTTGACTAAAATTTGAATTTGGAAATAATAAAGAGGTTTTGTACATTTCTTTAAGGTTCAGATACTCAGGGTGGCATTAACATACCTGAAAGTATTCAAATAAATTTATAACAATGGCGGTAACATTTCTAAAAATTCATGATTGTTTGTTTTCCATACGTTAAGAAAATCAGGCCCCACAAAGTAAGTTTTCCTAACTCAATCAAATATTTTGGAGATAAAACCTGTGAATTCAACTGATATATTTTCAACAAGTATATTTTCAACATTTAAGCAATTTTACATTTTCAGATTTTAAAACTATTGAATTTAAACAGAAATATAAAAAAATAATGTAAGGGGCAGATTTACTAAGGGTGAAATTTGAGGGTTAATTAACCCTCAAATTCGAGCATCGATATAGGTCGAATTAAAACCCCTCGAATTCGAATTTCGAGGGCTTTTCACGAGATTCGATCAAATTTTTTTATTCGATCAAAAAATATAGCAATTTGGTAGGTTTAATCTGCCGAATTGTTATTAAAGGGCCAGTACCTTGACTATCGAATCTGAATTTTCGAATTTGGCCAATTCGAATCAAATTTTTGGCTATTCGATAGTTGAATTTTGCAAATCGATGGCTGAAGTAGCCCAAAAAAATTTGACATTCAAATTTTTTGCCATTCGAATCCTTCACACAAATTTAGTAAATCTGCCCCTAAGTGTAATTTAATTCGCAATCATAGAGATTTCTATTCAAAGCTTTTTGTAAAAATGCAACAAAAATATGAAAACATCACTTTTTATTGCAAGTACATTTAATAAACTTGAATTATAAAATTATAAATTGGTAGTTTATTTTGCTTAAGAATGATTGCTCATTTCACATTTTGGAAAGAAAATACACCCTTTTAGTATATATATATATATATATATATATATATATATAAATATCAATTGATTAGTTGTTTGGGGACAGCTTATTAGTAAAGAAAAATAATAAATGGCAGCAAAATGGCTGGAATCCAAATTCAAACTTTAAAAATAACAACTCTTCATCTTTTGTCATTTCTGTTTGTTTTTTTACTTTAGTTTATCACATAGAATTTTATAAAAAATTATCTGTAGTGTTAATATACTGTCAAACTGAGTCAACAAAATTTTATATGTTCATTTAAATGGATCTATGTGGTCTACAGTTTGCTAACTGTGTGCTAATTCTTAAACTTGTGTATAACCGGAATGCAGAGCTTAGAGGGCACATTAATTGGGAATGTAATTGTGATGTTTTTGCTTATTTAGGGCAACCCAGGCTAGCTGTTGACCACATTTGTTGCAATGGTCATGGTATTTCTGTTTCATTGTTTTGTGATAAAAACCTAGAACAAAAATTAGGTCACTTATTATTAGTATAATCTCAGAGTTGTGAGTATTTGAAATACTGAAGAAAGCAGGGCTGGAATAATAATGATGTTGATAAGAGTGGCAGCACGACCATAACATATGCCCAAGCATCATTGCAATGTCACACACCACTCCCACGGTTGCACTGTTGTAGGCATTCATCCCAGCAGGAAGAAGAACCCTATGGTGTGGCTGTCAATCTCTTCACTCAGCTTGCCTCTGTTATTTGTTACATAATACACGTTATTACTTGCAGGAGGGAGTGGAAAGGCTGACAAATATTTGAAATTCCCACTATTTACCAAAGCTGACAAAATTCTGCTTTCTCTCCTGCCACCAGGATAGAACAGTCATCAGATGAAGCTAAAGGAGACAGCAGAAGATATAAAGGTGGCCTAAGGGAAGGAGTGGGAAGTGCAGAGAAAAGTGCATGGGGATAATAGGGATAAATAGACTATGGCAAGAAAACTGAAGAGGGGCAAATTAAAAAAAAAGGGGAAAGAGAAAATTAGAGCCATTATTCTTTTCAGCCCTAATTTGTTTTAAACCCAACCATAAGACTGTCCCACTGCACCCATCAATCAATATGAATAACAAAAAACTACATAATGTTGAATCACCCATCACTATAAATAACAGATAGGTTCTGAAGAATCCCATTGTAAACTAAAGAGCTTATCTGTTATCTACTGTGTATCCTGTGCTCTTTTTTCAACTTTTAATGGCTGCTCCCATGGCAGCTTGTTTATATAAAATATAGTAATATTTCTGTAGTAAACACACCAGTCTTACCAGTGCAACACAACAGTACATTATATTTTTATGAGCTTAAAGATTTTTTTGGTGTTAATGTTCCTTTAAATAAATAACATAAAGGCACTTAAGGTAATTTACCTGTAATATGGCACTTCCAATGAAAAGTCCTCTTTAAATAGTTATAGGTCTTGCTTTTTACCCTGTAATATTTCACTGGTGAATATTCATCTGCTTTAATTGTCTGATACAGCCTATGCAAAGTGCTCTTTAATGGAAATGTTCCTTTTTAATCATATTTATATTATGCCACATGCAAAGAGATGTATATATTTGGAGGAAATGTAGTCAGACTTTGGGAAAAAAAATCAATAAGCCAATTTTAGCTTTTCTCTATCAAACTTGCTTCATACTTGTCTATTTTAAAGCAGGGCTGCAATACTTTAATGGGATTGAGGGAGCTCTTTGAAATGTATTCCAATGATTCCTGTCATTTCATGGCAGTCCTGCCATGGTTCACTGAACCCCCTCTTTCTCTCTTGTCAGCTGAACTGCAGACAAGCATTTAGTTGCAAATTTTAAGCAGGCTGTGCAAAATAGAAATGATGTGACTGCTTCCCCTCCCACACAATAATGTCACTCTTGGTCAATATGAGAAGGTCAGGTTGCTCCTTGTAAAACTACATGATACCACTTGCCCGTTTGAACAAGTTAACTGCTGAATATAGTCCCTGGAGACATGGCAATTCAAACTCCTTAACCGCATCTTACATTTTATCTAAAAACAGCAGATTTTATAAGTTTTTTTCCTACTGAGTTACAGATCATGCGTTTTATTAGTATATTTTCCCAAACCATTGCTGCCGTTAATATATTAGTCTAAACAATGCAGTGTAAAAAAGATTGCTTTGACCTTCACAACTGCTTGTCTACTTGTTTTTTTTTTTCTCATTGTTTTGTTTAATTTTCCCCTGCTGCTCTTGGTGGGACCCAGGAGTGATGCCCATTTTTGATGCTGACAGATTTCCAAGCAAGGCCATTGCCCTATTTTTTCTGCCTTGTAGCACACAGAAGTAAAATTGTATGTCAGGCCGAGATGTCGGGGAGCTGACAAGATGCCCCAGTGACATTTCAGCTGGAAAGAGCAAGTGTCTTGCAACCAAGTGGTCAAATATCAAATAATAGGTCAAGCAGGAAGGAGCTGAGTTTTAACCACAGAAAGGCTAGTGGTAACTTATTTGACAAGCTTTAGGCCTCCGTGTGCCTTGACAAAATGATGTTCTGTTGGGCATCGCTCGACAGACTTTTCTTTATCTCCTTCAAAATATCAGACACTTGACATTGATTAAACCCTTTAACCCTCAAAGGTTAAAACATTGCTACATGGTTTTAATAGGATTGCGAGTATAAAATGAATTGCAATGTTTCTGCTTTCAACAGAAGTGCAAAATATGAATTCTTTGTTCTCTTATAGGAATTTAGACAAAATGTAAAGTGTATGGAATGCACTGTAATCCCTTTGGAGTCAGGAAAATAATATACAGAATGTATACATTTTAGCCTTCTTGCTCTAAGGGATTAATACAATAGCTATATTGATGTTTTATAAACCCGACTGTGTTTCAGAATTAAGCTCAAATAAAAGCTAAAATGTGGGATTTAGATTGCTGATCTGATATAAAGAACTCTGCTGTGGACAATATTTATAACATCAGGTGCAACCTGTATAACCTGTATGTATTTAAAGGGACAACATGTTTGATTTCTAGCTTTATATTCAATGTTTTTGCATAAAAATAAACAGTGACATATATAAGCATATGTTTCACTTCACAGGGTGCCTTAATAATCAATATATTGAATTTGTGCTTCTTCATGTTAGTGGGAGCATCCCTGAAACTAGTGATGGGTGAATCTATACCGTTTTGCTTCTCCGAAAAATCCGTGAATCGCGTAATTTTCTGCGCGCTGCTTGTTTTTTTATTTTGCCGTCCAGAGAATTTTCGGCAGGCGAATTTTCGCTGGCGTTTCACGAATTTATTCACTGGCAGCGAATCACGGGAATTTGCTGCGAATTCGCGCCTGCCGAATAAATTGGCCCATCACTAAAGGAAACCTCTCATTTAGCATTACTCAAAAATGTATATATTTTTTATGTAAGTCATCTTATACTTCTACTACAATGAGAACATTTAGCTTTTATCATAATAAAAATAAGTGCATCATACTAAAATCATAACAGAATTATAGCTACTGTTGGGCAACAAACCTGATTATACTGCCACATGCCCCTGTATTTTGTAACTTTATAATCTCTTTTTGGTCCATATGCAAGCCATTTCCCATCAATTTTAACCTCTCCCATGATCTGAAAATACTATCCTTCCTTGTTCAATATGCCGTTCTAGAAATAGAATCATGAATAATGAATAAGTCCTTTAGAATAGTTACATCCACAATGTGCATGGTGATGCTAGAATAGTGTGGCTTTTCTGTGGCTGGAAAATGGGCAGGGTCAATAATGTTGATGGTGGAACTTGTGATGTCTGTGGCAGGACTGATGACTTGGAGATCAGGGATTGGCTTGAACTGTGATCAATATAAGATGGGCGTGTTTTCCAGTCATAGAAGCACCTTTTCTTGCCTCCAGAGTCCTATGAACAAATAATAAGGTAAAGGTAGGATTCTCATTGCAGGGTCATGTTACATAAAATATGTTTTTTTCAAAATGCATTCATTAATAGTGCTACTCTAGCAGAATTCTGCAATTCAAAAGAGCAAACCGATTTCTTTTATATTCAGTTTTGATATATGACTTGGGATAGGCATGTTAGTTTCCCAAATGCCCCAAGCCATGTGACTTGTGCTCCAATAAACTTCAGATTCCCCCTTGCAGTCATCAACAGAACAGTTGGAAGGTACTAACAAACATTTAAATGTTATTTCTCACACATCAAATAACCCAGAATGGTTTACCAGATGTAGCTTCCTGTTGCAGTGAAAACATATGAGCTCAAAATAGTGTAAAAAAACTTTATTGTTTAAAAATAGCTTTATTAAAATACACTCACAAGTGTAATGTAAGAAATGTCAATGTAACATTGGGTTAAACAGGGTTTAACTGAGGGTTAAGTAGTATTGTTTGCATCTTCAAAATATACAGAGACACAAATGACCCACAATCCCATGTCTAGGGTTAGGCAATAGGAACCTTCTCATTTTTATGAAGAGAAGTTATAACATAACCGTTTACTTAACAACCACTTTCTTGCAAGTGGGTTGGAAGTGTGACATTATTAAAGGAATTGTTTTACATAAAATTAAAAACTGGGTAAATAGATAGGCTGTGCAAAATAAAAAATGTTTTCAATATAGATAGTTAGGCAAAAATGTAATGTATAAAGGCTGGAGTGACTGGATGTCTAACATAATAAAACAGAACACAACTTCTTGTTTTTCAGCTCTCTTGGTTTGCACTGACTGGTTACCAGGCAGTATCCAATCAGTGACTTGAGGGAGGGCCATATTGGTTATAACTGTTACTTTTGAATGAGGATCAATGGCAGACTCACTGAACAGTTATGTCCCATGTGGCCCCCCTTCAAGTCGCTTACTAACTCACAGTTAGACAGCTGAACAGCTGGATGTTGTGTTGTGTTCTGTTATGTTAGACATCCAATCACTCCAGCCTTTATACATTACATTTTTTATTTTCCCAGTTTTTATTTTTAACCTGAACTGTTCCTTTAACCTAAACTGGGGCACATAAAATGACCATTCTAGTCTTGGATCTTTTATTGCTATTTACAGACTAAATAATATGTATTTGAAAATAATTCACTTACTTGAGGTTCCAATGTCATGAAAAACATGTCACAGAAAAACAGTGACATAAGGCATCAGTTTATAAAAAAACCTATAATTGTCCCTTTATGATTCTGGTGGCTAGAAAAAAAATCCTGAAACAATCAGAGACAGTGGTAAATTTTACCAGTGCGACTATAATCTAATCTAATCTTTCTCTTAAAAAATAAAGTACCCTTCATTGATTTTCAATTACAATTCAGAAATGTTACTAATTAAAATGCATTGCTAGCATACTGCCAGGTAACTGCATGGTATTATATGGGGGTACAAATTAGAGAGCAGATGAATTACCAGATACTGTAATAACTTAGCCTGGAGAAGTTGAGGCATTTTAAAAAACACAGAACATCTAACCAGTCCATTAAAAAATATTTACTGACCAGTCAAATTGGAAATCATTTACTGTTTCCGTAAACTTAAATGATCTGTTTGTCCCTCATAAACCCAAAAGAAATGAAAGCACTTATGTAAAGAGAGAGTGGCGCTATGGTGCAGTTTAGGATCAATATGAACTAATAGTATCTCTAAAATATGAATGAATGTAAAGTTTCAATAAAATTAAAACTCTCTCAAAGTAAATGTAATATTTATTTTATTTCCAGTGCTTATAAAGTAATGTGCATGCATAAAGAGAAATATTTGAGTGACAACTAAAAAGCGGCTACACGAAAACAACTTGCAATGCTTAAAATATATCAAAGCATGGAGTCAGTTTCATAATTATGTCTGTCTACATATTATGCTTAAACCCTACCAACAGCAACTAGACATGCAAAGAAATGGTGGTTTCTTATAATTGAATAATGATTATTATTAGACATGTTATTGTATTGCTAGTAGTTGCTCATGATATATCGATTAATTAAAGGAAAGTGATACCCCCAGAATAATTAACCAACAGACCACATTGTGATATACATATAAACACATTTATGAGTGAATATTGCCTAAAAAAGGTTAAAGTTCACCCAAAAACTTGTGTTAACTGATAAAGGTGATGGTCAAATGAAATCCCTTCCCTCTATAGCTGCTTTACAATTAAAGCATAAGTCCTTGCTAAAGTATTGGAGGAATGGGTAATGCAGCTGCACTGTAACATTTGGCAACTCAAACTGAGCACCATTGTTCTTTTTGCAAAGGCTTCTCACCTAGCGCTACAGCCCTTGCAGAGCCCTAACCTCCTCCACAACGCCTCTCCACTCTTTTTGATCCAATGTACATCGATGCTAATTATGTACTCCCATGGTTCTCAAATCATCCCCTACCTTGTTCAGCCATCTATTTCTTGGGCATCCCATGAGTTGTTGTCCCTCAGGCCTTTGATGGTAGACCTACCTCAGTGCTTGTTCCTCTCCTATATGTTCCAGTGGAACCCTTTTGATGATGGAGGTTATGTAGTCCCCAAAGCGGTTGTACAGCTCTCCATTGGTGTGGACCTGAACCTGGATCGGGCCATATATCTTCCTCAATCCCAGATGTTAAGTAGGTGTTTGTCTCATGCCGTCATCACTTAGTTAGGCCAGAAGCTTCTCAGGATAAATAATAGCTTGGTTCATTTTCAGCTGTGGTTCCTACACTAGCTGTGTATCACCTCTGAAGTAGTAACTTCATTATGCTTGTCCTGTTGGAGCACCAGCCTCTTCTTCCTATTTAGCACTGTGTGTGACACTCTATCAAAGGTGCTATCCTATCACATCACTTCTTCCACAGGGTCCCCATTCCCTGGCATCACTAAATCAATGATTATGTTAGGGCTAACTCTACTTCCAGCTCAGCCCCCCCCCCCCC
>CM044432.1:103741855-103755875 GCA_024363595.1 Xenopus borealis
TGCTGTAATACTCTTTCTTTTTGAAAATAAAGAAAAAAGTTAAATATTAAAAAAAAAAAATAATATTGTGCATCATAATCTAGCTATATATTGAGATCTCACTCAGCTGTAAATATTAGATCAATATTGTAGATGCCCAGCATTTTTTACATTGGGAATTAGATCACAGCACCAATTATTTCACAAAATCTGTCCGCCATCTAAATGTCTGTAATTTTGGGATGTGAAAATATAAAGAAACAGATCATCTGTAGACAGATTAGAATTAATTTTTGATGTCCTTTACAGTCAAAGTAACAAACAACAAATTTAGTATTAGAGTAAATATATTTTTAGCGTTTTATTTTTCCTTTATACATGATGACCAGGTAACAAGAAATAATCTACTGACTAGAAAAAATAATCAGTAAATGTATGGGTAGTCAGGATATGGAATTTCCTATCAAAGAAGTTAGTGATAATGAATTCATTGTGTAGGTTTCAAAATAGGAAGACTTTCGAGCTGTGGTTTTTTAAATAAAATTGTAAGGTTATCCACCTTAGATTTGTTCTCTGTGTATACAAAAAAAAAAATACACAGATTCAGTATTACGGGTAATATATATTTTAAATCACGTGTCTTGACCTGGCAGGTGCAAGATTATCAATAGCAGCGGTGAGTGTGTCATAATAAACAGAGGTAAGTTACAGTAGATCAGGAGATGCCAGAGATATTTGGATAAAACAGTCAACAGAAGTGGAAAAGTGTGATTTTATAGGTCACTATATGTTGCTGTCTAGAGAAGTGCTTGAAAAAATTAAAACTGAGCAAAATCTAGAGAATATAAGGTCATGGGAGTAGTTACATTAGTGGGAGAATCCAAACAGAGCGGTAAGTCAAATGAGGATATGGATAAACAGGGCTTAATAAGAATCTAGAAAAAATGAATCACTAATTGGAATTTCAAAGTCACCCAGACAGATTGAGATGATATTAAAAGAAAGAAAGTCTGAAAGTCAGTCTGAAAAGTTGGGGGGAAAAAGTGTAAAATGGATTATAGGCACTATTGGCAGTAATTTACAGTACAGTAGTATAGGAGAAAAGTAAAACTGTTGCAGGGTTGGAGAATAAGAGAACTATGCAGTAAAGAGAAAAATAGAAGACATTCTAAACTTCTATCTGACCTTTTGAAGATGTTGTCACCATATGACATGGCATCCAAACAGATTTCCTTTAACGAAAGGAGGATATAAACAGACCATGAGTAGAAGCAATTGTGTTCCAAAAAGAATGTGTATACTAGAGGGTACAGTAGAGTGGGACAGTGATCTGGGGAAGGAGGTGAGTAGGAACTACAGTAGGTCTCTTAAGTACTTACATAGTAGGAGAAGGGAATGTGGTCATTACAGGACTGGGACATGATCCAAGTTTAAAGGAGGTGTTCTCATCTGCCAATAATAATGATATAGAATAAATAGCTTGTATGCAATTATGCTGCAAGATCCTCTTCTAGGTAATCTGTCTTGTATCATCTTATTCTATCTTTTCTTGGATCAACCATTAAAATTATTCTTTCATAGCTAGAATTCCTACTTCTCAACATAACTCTTGGCTCACTCACCCATTCATCATATTCATACATTTAACAAATTGGACTGACCTTTCTCAGATTGCTTTAGGATTCTGGTTTTAGTTCAAGCGCTAGCTGTGAGTAGGTGTACATGGCTAGGACATTGAAACCAAATAAATGTCTCTGCTTTTAAAACAGGTACTATGCAAAAATGTGCTCATGCTTCTAAACTGTGCATCCAGAGAGCCAATGTGTTTCATAAGTGTTAGAAAGAAAGTGCTTATTTTGCTATCCCGCATGAAGTTTAAGTTTTATTTATTTTGCACTTCAATCAACACTTGCATAATTTGAAACTTTACTCTTTGAAAAGAGAACTGTTTCCAGAAGAGTACTAGGCAAACTTTCAATAAGGGATTTAAGCTTTGATTTAGACATTTTGTTGTAATCTCACCCTTCCTCTTTACCTTGGCTGTACTAGAAAAAAGAAACAAGAGATCCATTGCAGTGCATGTCTCGCAGGCTGCTGAAGCGTGAGGTTTGCTTCCTTGTTGAAGTGTCGGAGTTCTGTTGCTGTTTACATTTCCTTGTAGGCATGTTTTTACATTTGTAATGGCAAAACAAATTGACTTGGGAAAATCAATGATGTCCCCAAAAATCTAAGAAAAATACTAGACGATTAGCTCAGTATGTTTCAGTTTTAACCAATTCAGATGTTAAAATCAAACTCAACTGTGTAGAAGAATCCATACCATATCATATATTTTTAATATAGCTTGTGTATTATCAGTCTGACCAAATTAATAAGAATTTTTGGTTGCATTTATGCAAATGTAAAATGAAAGCACTTTCTTGTGAATAATATAAAGGTAATGTGTATGCACAATGAAAAAAAAAGTTCTATTTCCCATTCCAAACGTATTTTTGAAAAGGCTACACTAAAGTAAATTTGCAAACATGATATTTTTTAAAATGCTAAATCAAATCATATTTAACCATGGGTAAAAGTATAGTTCTCTAAAAAAAAGTCTAAAAAAAATCCATAACTTCTATAAATAAACTGGTTCTGGGTGTGTTTATTTCAGAATCATTCTAAAGATGAATCTACTTTTCACCTTAGTTATTCTTTGTTTAAAGTGTCCTTAATGTGTTCATGATCCTTTTGTAATGTATCTGTTCAAGTAACTGGTTGGTTAGGAGATAGTTAAGGAACAGATTTTATTTATAAACAATCCGAATGTTCATAAATCAGGATAGCTGAGAATCTTAGACAAAAGTTTCAAAGTACAGTAAATGTTTTGTTCACACTCATCAATGTTCAAGATTGATTAGATTTGAGATATTAGAAGTAATAACAGTTATATTAGCATGCTATATTGTGTACCTTACAGCCTTTTTCAAAATCCCCAATGATTACAGCAGAACTTTGTTTCTATGGTTCAATGTATGATGTCCCAGGAGTATTAAAGCCATTGTGGATAGTTCCCAAATTCTCTTTGTATACACAAAAACATTACAAAACCTAATTAATTTGCTGATGTTGGCAGTGATTCTCTCTCTGGCTACGTATGGTAAAGGATCTTTCAAATACAACATGCCAAGAAAGGTACACAGTTTTGTGAAAATTTAAGTGAAATATTTTTTTCCTTATTGGGAACTTTCTGTTTCACTTAATTTCAGTATCACATCTCTTCCTTGGCTGATGATGACATTTTGATGTTCCATGCAAAATAAAGTTTAACTATCGATGTCCTGCTTCATTTGTCAGAGACTGAGATCAGTTCCAATAATATGATTTAGAGAATTAGAAACATATGGGGTAATGTAATAAAGGTTGTTAACAGGAGAAAGATGGACAATGCAAACAATCTTTTTGAGGTTAATTTTATGTCACTTTTGCAATAAATTTTTCATTAATATAAAATGTAATGCTCTCATGTCTGCTGGTGAATAAAGCACTAGAGAGTTTATTGTGTGATCCTCTTTCATATTTATACTTTTCGGGTCAGCCTTTCTTTATAACTCAGATATACTGTAGATATCCCATATCCTTAACCAGTACATTTTTCAAAATACTGTAGGTAAAAAGTATGTTCAGCACACGGCATATCCATAGAATGTTGAAAATGTGGGCATAACGCCCCTTTAAAAAAATTGCGAATACTGCAACATCAAAGTCAAAAGTCAAAGCAAATATTATTGCCATCTCAACAGTATATGAATACACAGTGAGACGAGACAACATGGATCCAGCTAGTACAGATCACATAAAGGCACATAGAATACACTACTTACAAAAAAAAACAACTTGCTACTATAGATGTCTAACTTGGATCTGTGATGGTCATTTTACATAATTCCTTTTTAAATACTGGCATATTATCCTTTAGTACTCTGGGCTGGAAATAAAGTACTTAAATTATTTTTAAAATAAAATTTAGACCTAACACCCATCCATGATTTGGTATAATTTACTAAAAAATCCAAGTAAAAATTGTACATGCGGGAATAGTCTCGACAAAATCATGAGACAATTTCAACTTCAAAATTAAATTTTTTTTAAGATTTGTCTCCCAAAAACCTCTAACTTTTTGAGTTTTCAAGTTTTTCAAGTTTTCAAGTTTACCTGCTTGAAACAGCCCAAAATCCTCAAAGATCATGAAGGCAGAAAACATCTTCCAATTGTAAAAGAGACATCTGTCATTGACTTTTACAGTTTTTAGTTGGAGTATTTTCATATTTTTAGCAGCTTTGGAGCATAATTTATCTTCAAAAATGCAAGTTTTTTTCTAAAAATGTTAGGTTTTCCCCTTAAAAATTCAACCAGAAAAATGCAAGGCTTAATAAATTGTCCCCTAAGAGATTGTCTGGTTATTTTTTATTAAGGAGTAACACTATCCTTAAATTGCCAAACACCTATAAAATAAACGTGTTTCAGGGCTGAATAGTGATTTATTCACAATTCTGCTAGATGGCTGTATAGACATTAGTCTAAAGCTGGTGCCAGAGCTAATCAGTAATCAGCACTTTCCATGGTGACTTTGCAAGCATTCATTTCTAAAAAGACGGATATAAAACCAATTTCTAAGCAGATGAAGATACAACCAGAATCCAACAGATTTCTACAGTGCCCTCTCATCTGGGAGATTTGCATTACCCATGCCAAGCATTTTATACCAGCCATTAGCATTTTATTGTTCTCATCACAGTTTGGGGGTCAAGCCAAACATGCACAAAGACACCTTCTGAAGGCTTTGATAATTTTTAATATAGAGGACAATTATCTGCTGATTCACAACATACAGATAATAAAATGGAGCTAAAAACTACATAATGGTTTACAGTGTAATAAAGCAAGACTAATGGCATGGGCTGTACACAGTGAGTGCTTATTTTTCAAGCACACATTTGAATATGAACGCATGTTTTCCTAGTTTTATTTCAGCTCTGGAGCTCAGATAAATGTTTAAATGTTTAATTGTTTAATTAGTAAAGAGACCAGGTACAAAGAAAACAGCAGCATTTTGACTATTAATATTTTTTTTGCCTATAAGAATCATTAAATATGATGTACTGTAGTTGCTTATATTATATTCCAGCACTCTCCAGCCTGCCATGAATAGCATTCTTTACCGTTGCATCTTAGGTGATGTCCATGGTCTCATTAAATAATATATTTGACTAAGGTCAACAGAATGCTAAAACCCACTCAAATGTTAGACAAGATTGTTCTGATTTTACCAAAAGCCTTATCAACTAAATTGTAGTTTTGGTTTTAAGTGTGAGAGCAACAAAACAAAATACATTTTTATTAAGAAAAATAATGATTAATAGCACATAGCTGTATACATGCTTGCCAAGTGACTACAATGAAAGTCTAAGTTTGAGTTCTTCAACCTCAAACCCTGATTATTCGTGCTGATGCCTTGTTAGATTTTATAAAGAAGCAATATTATTATTGTTCTGCTATTTTCCTGCTGTAATTGAAACAATGCTTAATTCCTTTAAGAACTAATGCAAATTGTTCAACATTAGGGTTGCCACCTGTTCAGCTTTAACCTAGCTGCCTGGGTCAAAACCAGACAAATGGCTATCCTAATGCTGAAAAATTTCCTAATTTGCAAAACGGGCAGGATTCCCTATAATGCCAATTGCTGTTCGCCACATCATAGCCTGCCCATAACATCAGGATCCACCTCAAGGGTGAAATCCTCACCCCCTAATGCACCACAGCCCCACCCCCTTGCCCAGATTCAACTGGGCCCAAAGGTGGCAACATTCCCATGCTTTTATTTAGAAATCTGAATTATAGCTTGAAAACACTCTTGTACTTCATAGCTTCTGCCTTAATTAAACTAAAGTAATTTGTTCTAGGGCAGCAACCAATCAGATATTTACTTTCCTGCTTCTACCTGCAGTTGTCTGATCAATGCTGACTGGTTGGTATTGGTTACTGCCCTAGGACAGAACTGCCCATCACTTAATTAATATTAAAAAAGGTGGCCAAGTATGGATTAACTATGTACGTCATTTACAATACCAGCTATAAAACTTATTATTAATATGTACCAATATCGCTAGCCAATTAATCTGTAGTATACCCAGAAATAACAGATATTACATTATACAATAATCATTTTCTGGCACTGTATTAAAACCTTTGACAAATCTAGGCAGAATATATGTAAGCATTAAGAGGGTGATTTGTTTTATGTGCATGCTTCTATTGTACAAGGTTGCAAAGTATGATGGTGTTTTATAAATACATTCTAAAAATAATTATAATAACCAAAATGCAGTTTTTATTCTTTGCTTTGCATCCAGTCTTAGCATGCATTCTGTTTTGCAGCACCAATTTTATCAGCTGTTAGTTTTGTTGTGCCTTTGTTATCTCAAAGGCCAGAATTTATTTACTTGATATACCATTGTTTCTGTCTATCATCATATTAGCAACAGTAACTACACAATTGTCAGAGGGAATATAAAGCATGCCACTAAGAAAATTGGCTGTAATTTATTTATCAGTTGTTTTCCTCAAGCAGCAAAAGAGACCATCTATTTTCTAGCAGGCTCTAAGGTATTTGAGAGCCCCAAAGTTCATTGTTTTCCGGTATTCTAAGTTCTACTTATGGCTTTTCCTGTATATGACACTCAACACCACCTCTGTGGTCTTGGAGGCCGTTTTCATCTTTACTTTCTTTAGTCACAAATCATTCTGAGGCATCCCTTAAGTGCATTTGTATTGTAAAGTGCACTAGCTTGATTTGGTGTTAATTCAATTTGAGTGCCCTTAATAACTTGTGGGACTGATGCAATGCATCCAGCCTTTACCTTGTTAAAACAGGTTCCAGGTCTGCTACAGAGCAAAGCACCTAGCCTACAGCAATTTACCAAAGTTGCTGATAAAATTTTAATAAGGAAGCCTTTTTAGTCTGACCCTATTGTGTTATCCTGCCATTAAGAGTCAGGGAGCAGAGACTAGCTTCTGGTGACATAAACCCATCACATTCTCGCTGTCAGAGAATTTCACTGAGCCCTCTGCTTGTGCTGGGTGCAGTAAACAGATAATGTTTTTCCTGAAATATTCAATTAATTCTCTGATATTATATTTTTACGCCAGTCTGATACATATCCATTAGTTATGGTTTTGCAGAACTATGACTCTGAGTATTGTTCCACCAGATTTTTGCTGTAAAGGTGAATTATATCTTACATGCATTTAATAGAGCAAAACATATACAGGTATAGAAAACCCATTATCCAGAAAGCTGTGAATTAATGGAAGGCCATCACCCATTCTAAACAAATAATCCTAATTTGTGAAAAATGAAGATGTTGTGGATGAAGATGGTGCCTGTGACCCTGCATGAAGGGTCCCGCACTTTGGGGTAATATACAAGTTAGGGGCAATGGCCCGGGGGGCGGAGGTCGGCCGGGGAGCGGCCTATGGGGTGGGAGGGGGGAGGGGTTTAGTGCCTGCGGGGTTGAATTCCCCCTTTAAGTATGATCCAAAATATAGAAATATCCCTTAACCAGGTTACAAGCATAATATGTTCCTTAGATGTATGCTATTCAACTATTGTGGGATTGCACACTCAAAAATCATACACAGACTCTGGTGGTATTATGAAAGTAATCTCTTTATAGAAAATACATCAGTATTACGTTTATACGATCTATACACATAGGGGCATATTTACTAAAGGGTGAATTGGCCATCGCTAGCAAAAACTCACCAGAAATCTGATCCACAGGGACATCGCCAATTTGCTAACCAGTGTAGATGACAGTTAGCGAAAGAGACTACTAGCACAGGTTCATGCACTATCACCAGGTGAATTTTCGCTCAGGCCAGCAATCGTTACTCCGAAAATGTACTAAAGTGTGAATTTTACAGAACGTTACCTCTATTACCAGAGTTTCCTTTGCCACCTTAAACCAGGCAAACTGATAAAATGAGGCTACATCCTCTGCTATATTATGGCAGTGACATCATATCCTGTATGCAGGAAAGTTGTAAAAAATCACTTGCATTTTTTTAATAGCAGATGCTTTTTGCCGCCCCTTGTAACTGTCTGCTCCGTGACGCCTGAGGCAAGGTTCTCACCTTGCCTCATGGCAGGAGCGGCCCTGGTTACCTGAAAATGAAATGTTAGTATCAGACAGATAATTTTATCATTCATCAACAAAGAATGGCTTATTAACCCTGGGCAAATTGCATGTGGGCAGTAACCCCTAGCAACCAGTCTCTGAAGGGTATATTCAGACAACTGCTGGCAACTTCCATGGCACTCTCTGCATTTGTGCAAATATTTCCAGTCCTAATGAATCTGTATCAGATAATTGTATCTGATTTTTATAATGTGTAAAAGATTATTTTATAGTGCTTAAGGCACAAAAAGTTCAATGTCAAAAGAGCCAAAAATCTTCCTTTTAACATAATTCCGATCTTTATTTTTCCTTTACAATATATTTTTTTCATAGTTCTGTGCACCCAGAAAATGAGGTAACAACAATTCACACTTTGTTAAATGGATATAAATCCAGATGCCATTGCTAAAATGGAACCATACTTGCAAAGTTCAACAAAGCAAAACTTTTCTAAAACGATCTAAATTACAAGTGCATGGATCATTAATGGCAAAACGGGAAAAAAAAGAAAGCCTGTGAGAGAAAAATCGCCTCATCCTTTGCCTTGCAAATACTCTTCAAGATCAAGGGCTGTTGGGCTCATCTATTATATATTCCACTGAAACAGTTTTCTTTTGACCAGAGCCCATACCTCTCTCTTGCCTTAAGCTCTTACCAATATTTCATTGGGCAATTGAAGTCAAAGATACACATTGCTTCAAATTCTCTTTTTTCTCTCTTTCTTTATTTGGTACATCCATGTTTTTACACTTTAAATAAATGCAACACAGATAAGTCCAATGTAGTCTTTTTTTTATTCAGAAAAATGTATGACAGGATGTACAGTTAGACCTCCAAGCAGAATTGGAAGACGAGGTTTAACCTCCTAATTGCCAAAAATGTAATGGATCTGCTGTGTAAGCTGTATGTGCATCCTAAATTGGAGAGCTGAAGAATTTGTATATAGTATGGCAGTAATGTGTGACCCATGGGCTGATACCCTATTTGAAATCATAAGCAGATAACATTAGGGTCTCAGGTCATCTTAAAGTGTCTTCATTACAAAACGTGCTTTTATTTTTTTTTTAAAGTCAATCAACAGATTATTATCAGGGAAGAGGCAGGAAAAATAATTTAAAGAAAAGTATGATTTCAGTACAAATAATTAAGCAACATCTATTTTATATAATACGTGATCTATCATATAACAAAGTGGCATGTACATGCAGAACAAATACATATTTGCCTTTTACTTATATTACCCTGAGTTACCATTTTGTAATGTTCTGGGTGTTCACCTGGCAGCATGTGAGAAAAGGCACAGCTCTATCTATTCATTGGCTGATGGAACCTAGCAAATATGCATGCCCTTGGTTTGTGTGTGAGCATTTTACAAGGGAAGCACACCTAAACATATTTTTTTCTTTTTTTAACAAGATGAATAGGGAACCAACAGGAATGCTTCAACCATTACTATGGCCACCTTACCATGCCAGCTACCATTATGCAACTGCTTGTAAAAGTGGGCACATTTTTCCACTCCAGGGACCCTCTGTCCAAAAAGCTACCATTTCTCTTTACTTTCCACCATGGGGTTCCCAATACCTTTAATTACTACCACAGCAAAATAAATTCCCCCCCCACAAGGGTGCAGTGTGGGTGTACTTGTAGTAAAAAAATAAGATCCGTCTAAAATTCTCCATGGATTTCATCACTTTCATCATCAGACCAATATGGATTTCATCGACATTTATTATAAAAACTCCGTAAAAATATTTCCATTATCACAGAAAGGGCTTCTGGGATATCATCTTTTATCCAGTTACAAGCAATTGCAAATCCATTATCAGACAATATAAGCCGAACTGTATATTTATACATGTGTTAACGTAACGCTTTTAAACAAATGCTTTTTTTCTGTCACTGTACCATCATTTTCCTCCTTAATCCCAGGTACTGTATTCTTGAGACAATTCAAATTAGTGATCATACATTGTTCATTGTTTTAAAGAAACTGTTATACTGAGTATATACTGTCCAGGGCCACAAAAAGGTGCCTCATTGACAGGGGTGCTACGGCAATAAGTCTTGTTGAAAAACTCACCTCAGGCAGCCTCGCCAAGTAGAGTACTAGGGATGCCCCCTGCTTTAGAAACAACACTGCACATTGCTCTGGAGAAAAGTTTCCCAGGCTGCAGTGTATTTTAAAGACAAGTTGGCTAAGCTTCTTCAAGGAGAACAACATTTTTTGGATCTGTATTCTAGGATATGAGTTGTACAATAATATTATTTATGGTTATTTTCTTCTAAAATATCATTCTTCTAAACTAACTGTTGACCAAAGAGGAATTTAAGATGGCCTTACATGAGCCGATAAAAGCTGCCAACTTGGTCCTTCCAGACCAAGTCAGCATTTTACTGGCAATGTGTTTGCCTGGCTGATGTCTGTCTAAAAATTGTCCATATGCCACAGTTTATGATCTAATAGTTGGTCCCTTTTTTCAATAGTCACTGTGCAAGAAAAGATCACGTGGGATACGCTAATTATGCAATCACTAACCGGTGGCCTCAAAGCAGGTGTTTATTTTTGCATTCCTGGCTTGGAGACAAGTTTTGGTTGTATAAAAATTAGATTTACTGCCTCCTGCTGGCTGTCAGTCCACTTAGGGGCTATCAAATAACCAATCACAGCTCTTTTTTGGCACCCCCAGGAATATTTTGCATGCTTGTGCTGCTCCCCATCTTTGAATGTGGCTCACAGATGACACCTGATCAAAAGTGCATGCAATAGTATCAGGGTACACAATGCCAATGATGTTGTTAATTTTGGGAAGGCTGTTAATCCTACAACATGATATTCATATGAAAGCAATTTTCTGTTACACACCTTTCAAAACAGCACCTTTCTAAAACCAGTAATGCTTTTTAAAGAAAAAAAAGCTTATAATACTTTGTACAGTCACATAAAATCAATAAAAGGAAAAAGCAGTATTGATTGGGTGAGCCTTGGAAACAAACCATTGTATGTATTTATTTTACACTAAGCTGTGACAGACATTAATAATTTCCATGTACATCTTGGCTAGGTCCTCATTCAGATTCATTTTGACTACTGCCTTGAATCATTGTCTGTGATTTTTGGGAAACCTTGTCAAGATCTTTCCAAACTGACAGCATTCAACTTTACAGTTGAAACATAAATCAGTTAAAGATATAACAGAAATACATTTATGGGACCTGCTATCAACAAACCTGTTATCCAGAAAGCTCTGAAATAGGGGGTGGCCATCTCCCATAGACTCCATTTTAATACAATAATTAAACTCTTTAAAAATGATTTCCTGTTTCTGTGTACATTATAGTATTGAAACAGTAACTTATACTTGATCCCAACTAAGATATAATGATGAGTTTATTTAATGCTTATATTATTTTTAGAAGAATAATTAAAGAAAAATCTCTTTCCGGAAGCCTTCAGGTCCTGAGCATTTTGCATAACAGGTTCCATACCTGTACTGTATATAAAGCAGCAACATATTCCACAGCACTGTGGAAACATAGAGATTACGTTTAAGTAATCTCATTAAGTAATTTTGCTTTGTCAAACATTTGCCGCTGGTGAAAATTTGACAAAATGCATTAAAGTCTATGGGCAAAACATTTTTGTTGCATTTTTTAAATCCCATTGAAGTCTGTGGGCGTCATTTCTACAGCAAAACATTGTGATAAAATTTGCTCATCCCTAAGTACTTATGAAGGCAGGAGATAAAGAGGGCCCTGCTCATTAGATATTACAATCTGAAAATAGTCTACATCACTTGAGAAAATATGGATTTGCTGCTTATAACATTTTTCTTGTTTAAAATGTTAAAACTGCTGTTCTTGAGGGGTAAAGCAATATAACCTGGAATTGTCCGTGATTTCATATGCGAGTACTGTAATAGTCAATGTGTGAGACTTTTATGAAGTACATTAATATATCTGTAAAGGTAATTTTTCAGAACAAACAGGTATAGCAATGGTGAGAAAATCAATTTCTATTTCAGAATGAAACAAACTTGAACAATGTGGAAATGTATTCTTTAACATCATAGAAAATGCATTGTCATGAAAAGACTTTTCTGAAAGAAGGTACAATTGGGGATTTATCAATGGAAACAGCAGATTTTAGAAGGTCAAGGGGGTTCCCAAATTGGGTGCTGTTCAATATATTTGTAAAGCAGATTGTTATTATCATTTACAGGTATTTTTAAAGCTCCAGCATATTCTACAGTGCTGTATAATAGAAAAGTACATGTATGAGACTTTATATCCAGAATGCTCAGGACCTAGTGCTTTCTGAATAACAGATCTTTCCATAAATTGGATCTTCATACCTTAAGTCAACTAGAAAATCATGTAAACATAAAATAAACCAAATAGGCTGTTTGTGCTTCCATAACGATTAATTATATCTTTAGTTTGGATCAAGTACAAGGTACTGCCTTATTATTACAGAGAAAAAAATGTGGATTATGTGGATACAATGGAGTCTGTGGGAGACCTTTCAATAATTTGGAGTTTTCTAGGTAACAGGTTTCTGGATAATGGATCCCCTACCGGTATACGGTTTTGCTTCTGGGGCATATTTATTTTGCTGCTGAATTTGAATGAGCCTATGATTAAGCCTATGGTTAAGTCTGAAACACGTCAGGCAATGATGCAGCGACTTGCTTTTAAATAATCTTTTCTACTAGCAAAATATCTTATCGGAGGTGCAGTCTATATCATTATGATCGTAAATCTTGCAACTTTAATGAGACCTGCACTCCTGTACAACAGGACTGAAATACTATAGAGGGGATGTAAGACTTTGCAGCAAGGCTGGAGCGGGCTATTTTCTGAGTTTCTGAGTTTGAATAAGCCAGCATGGAAAAAAAATCTGAATGTTTTATCAATGGTCTTCTAAAAGTTGTTGCTTTGAGCAGTGGAGAGTGCTGGGATTTGTAGTCCCAGAGTAAAAGTAGGGGCTACAGTGTGGACATGCAGGGTGGGGCTTCTCTGAACATAGAAACATACTTGCTTACTTTATGTGATATAGAATTTGTAAAAGAATTTGAGTCATTTGATCCAAGCCTGTAGAATACCTTTATAATCTTTTGTGCCTCTATTATAAATGCTTTCATTTAATTTCCATGAATGTTTATACAGATGGTTTCCATTGTCGAATACAACTGCTTGTTCTCATGAACCCTGCTATACTAATTTTCCATCCACCACACCTAACCACGAGGCCATCAATCTTGGAGCTTTGTTGTTCTTCAAAGCACCAAGAACAATACAGTGTGCAAGTTTTATGGCTGATTGGACTGTCCCTGTAAAGGCTGATTCTGAAAATCAATATTGGCAGAGAAATAACGTGTCCTTTAGGGATCATGACTGAAAAGATCTTTGAGGTCTTCAAAACTCATAGCCTTCGGTCTGTTCTAATAAAACATTTTAAATCACAGAACTAAACAAAGTATAATAATGGCCCCACTCTGTGCAAGCTATTTAATTAATCTCACTATATAAAAATTAGCGTCACACTCTAAGTGAGGTCAGTAGTACACCCATGAGAGGCCATTGTTTCAACAGTGAATGTGTAAATGTGTATATTGTTTGGGTAATAATTGGTGGGATTATCACATCAGATGTATCACTGGGCTCCAAAGAATTCAGAAGTCTTTGCCTTTAGCTAAATATGTCTCCCAAGTTAGTGTTTTAATTGCCACAAAAAAAACATTGTTTCTCCCATGACACATTCTTTCCTTTTTGAGCAAAACCAGAAAATCCTCAAGGGGCTTTTACAGATGAAGCCACTT
>CM044432.1:103774708-103791647 GCA_024363595.1 Xenopus borealis
GAAAAAATCAATAAAAAGAGATTTGAAAAAAAAAAAAAAATATGAGAAACTTGAACATCTAGACAGGAAGATCTGTTTGGGCACCAAACACAAAACATTTCACACAAGCCTTGTCATCATGCCAAGCAGTGACACTTGAATGATTTAACTTTTTTGGATGCCACTCTGCAGGCTAGTATTCATCTTTCTGTTCTACTTGATAGTTTGTTTAACATGGAAAAGGTAATTATATTATAAATTGTACTAATTAATTGTCCAAAAACACCAAAACCAAAGTCAAGACCATAAACAGAATTATGAAAAAATGATGTCTTTACACTTAGGGGCAGATTTACAAAATTCACATGAATTCACATGAATGATTCGAAATTCGATCAAATTTTCAAAAAGATTCGAATTCAAATGTGCAAATTAGGTGACTTCGACCAGTGAATTTTTTTAATTTGATCGATTCGAATGATTTGAATAATTCGAATAAAAATCTGTTTGAATATTCGACTATTCGACTGTCGAATTACTTCCCCTTTAAAATTTTAATTCGCTGGAATCAAACGATTTTATCTATCGATTGAATTTTTATATTCGATCGTTCCACCAATTGAATTGCGGTAAAAATCCTTCGTATTCAAAGGATTTTTATTCCCTATCTATTCACATGGTCGAATTTCAAATTTTTTTCAATTCGAAATGCGACCAATAGTAAATCTGCCCATGCAGCAGAAGTAGTCCAAGGGGCACATTTAGTAAGGGTCGAAGTGAGTTTTTGAATAAAATTTGAATTGAATTAAAAAAATTCTGACTACTTCGAATAGCCCAAAATTCAATTTGAATTGAAAAAATTCAAAAAAAATTCAAAAAAAGTTATTTTGACTATTCAATTGAATCAAACGATTTTATCTATCGATTGAATTTTTATATTCGATTGTTCCAGCATTCGAATTGTGGTAAAAATCCTTCGAATTCGAAGGATTTTTATTCCCTACCTATTCACATGGATTTACAGAATAGCTGAAGGCTCCAGTGTAGAAGTAATTTTGGGGGCATTTTGTCACATATAAATATTGTATGTATGTAGGATAAAAAGATAATAATAGATAGCCATAGTGATAACTGCTAATCAAATACAGTGTTGTTAAGGCATCTGAATATCAAAGATGGTGTATTTACAGTACTACTAAAAAATAATTATCTGCCCAGATGGACCTAAATTACCTTCTTGAGTCTGTCAAGTAGTGTCTTTCTAAATCGTTTTTACACCAATGATGTTAATTCATACTATATACTGCATCAGGTGTCATTTCATTAAAAGTGTTGCAAATGAAGTGGAGCATTGATTGCAGAGATTGATTTTCACAGCATGCAAGTGAATAGGGTCCTCTTGGCTCTTAACTGGCATCTGAATCTATACTCAAACTGTCATATGCTCCAAAAGGATACACTGGTACCTGGAATATGCAGTTAATGCTCTGCATTAGAATGGTTGTTTAGTAGTTGCTGGATGTGGTGACATCAAACACGCACTACCTGTACAGTACCATACAGGGGACACATAGGGGCAGATTTACTAAGGGTCGAATTTCCGAGGGTTATTTGCCCTCGAATTTGACCCTTCTAGAAAAATTTTGAAGGTTTTTGGCCGTTATTCGATAAAATCAATTGATTTTACGAAAAAATCTTAAAAAAACATTCGATTGTTTGAAAAAATCATACGAATCGAATGATCTAATCGTTCGATCGCACGATTGGTATTTGAACATAAAACTTAAAAAAGAAGCCTATGGCAGGTCTTTTATTGCAATTTGGTAGGTTAAATCTGGAGAAGTAGGCAATCGAATAAAATTTTAAAGTACTTCGATCATGGAATGGTCGAATGATCGAATATTCGATCATTCAATCTATTCAATACGATCAAATTTTGCATATTCGATGATCGAAGTGGCCAAATTTGCATATACAAATTTTTGATAAAATTGTACGATCGGAATTCGATTGAATTTCGTATCCTTCACACAAATTTAGTAAATCTGCCCCATAGTCTCTTAAGGGGTTTTTCACCTTTGAGTTATCTTTTAGTATAATGTAGAGAGTGATATTCTGAGACAATTTGCAATTGGTTTAAATTTTTTATTATTTGTGGTTTTATAGTTATTTAGCTTTTTATTCAGCAGCTCTCTATTTTGCAGTGTGAGCAATTTGGTGTCTAGGGTACAAATTACCCTAGCAACCCTGCATTGATTTGAATAAGAGACTGGAATATGAATAGGAGATGGACTGAGTAGAATGATAAGTAATAAAAAGTGGCAATAACAATACATTTGTAGCCTTACAGAGCATTTGTTTTTAGATGTCAGTGACCCCCATTTGCAAGCTGCAAAGAAACAGAAGAAAATTGCAAATCATTAAAAAAACTATGAAAAATAAATAATGAAGACCAATTGAAAAGTTTCTTAGAATTGGCAATTCTACAATATACTAAAAGTTAACTTGAAGGTGAACCACCCCTTTAATTGAGGAAATAAGGACCAGTGGCATAAGGAAATAGAGTGTTATCAACTCATCTGTTCCTCGGTTATAATATATTCATGAAGGATGCTGAGAAGATATTTATATACATACACACAGAGATGTAGGATTCAGAAAAGAAAACTGAATAAGGATAAGATAAGTACTATAGTGGGTCAGGCATTGCATTGCACTTGAGGAAGGGCCCCTTGCGGTCCGAAACATGTAGTGCTCCTAATACTACTTTAAAAGAATTGAAAAGGCTCTCCTGTTGTACATGTTTGTATATGATACTGAATTTGAGGTGGCTACTCTAACAATGGTTGCAGAGCCGAACTAAGCAACTTTGACTGGTTGTGGATTAACAGGATCACAATTGGACATTGATTCAAAATTAGTCTATGGCCTTCCTGTAATTCAGAACTTTCTGGGTAATGGGCTTCCAGATAATGGATCCCATACCTTTATAACAGAGTAAGTAAACTTTTCCATGCATAAGGGAGAACTTGAATGCATTGTAATTTTTCATAATAAAAGTGAATGCCTTTTTACAAATCGGTACTTTTTTCCTAACACTAATTTTCTCTTCTGAACGTCATTCACTGCTTCCAGGTAAAATAAAAATGTTTGATTTTTCTGATAGTCTCCCATTAAACCAAAGTTCTGCTCTTGCATGAAGACAAGTCTTTACATGAAATGTAACTAACTTCACACAAAGCACAATATAAGTTTACTGAAGCTACGGACATGGAATGTAATTGGATTTCTTGAGAGTACAAGAATCCATTGAAAAAAATTTCTTCATAATAAAACATGATTCCGTTTTTGACATATGCTCAAATAATGATTTCTTTTTACAATAGATTTGTTTTCAACCAATCAACCAAATAATCATTAAGAATGCTATGTACGGAAAGCTCAGGACAATAGACAAAATAAATAAAAACTACTTCAAAAGCATTGCAGATTCTGTCTATGCCCAGCTCAGTTAAAAGCTACCGTTGATGTAGAATAGCTTTAGCATAACAATTTGATGGTTCAGATATAAAAAGTAAGGGCTTTGCTGTATTAAATCAGTTGTTTTCATGCCTTTCTATTTGAGACTTTATTTTATTTGTAGAATTAAAATGCACTTGACTAATTAATATAAACTAAGCTTGATTTTAAACTAAAAATGTATGAAAGTAATAGTAATTTGTATTGAATCCACACCATACACAGACTGTAGTTGCATGTTATAATATGGGATCTGTTCTGGAACTAGGGTACACATTCCACTTATTCCTAATGGATTCATTTCTGAATAATATATAGAGCAATAACATTAGACCAGAGTGTGCTTTTGCTCATTAACAATGCCTCAGAAGGTGTAAAACATACCAAAAAAAGATAAACAAAAACTAAATTCTCAAAAGTCAAATCAAAAAACCTTGGATCAACACATTTTAATTTTAATTAAGTTTGGTAAATCTTGCACAAGATTTTGTTGTCAGTGTGGATGCAAATCTTACCATTTACTACATACACGAACTACCACAAATATTATTACCCTATGATTTATTATGTGCAGGTCATTTGCTTGTGCAGGCACTTAGATTTTACACCTTAGTTTTCAGTATGTCATTTTGTACCACCCACACTTACAGCAACACAATGGGCTTGTTGGTCAATTACATTAATCCTAATGGTCAATGACATTAAGCTAATGGCCTCTGTCAACATTGACTAAAGCTGACTATAGACGTAAAGATTTTTGAAAGATCCAATGGTTATCGTGAGACCACGATCGTCTCAAAACGATTGTTTAAATGCCTGATGTGTCCATCAACTAAAAAGACCATTTCAGGCGATATTGCCAGCAAAACTGAAGGGTTGCTGCCTGCTTGGCCCTGCAAACATAGGTAGATTACACGGGGACCAATAAAGATTTTCTAACCTGGCTGATCAATCTTCAGACCGATTTCGGACAAAAAAATCGTAAGATGTAGAATCGTTGGGATCCCACTAACCGCACGATAACTTGACAGATTGGTCGGACTTCCCTGAGATCGGCTGTTTGGCAGAGAAAGATCTTTGCGTCTATGGGGAGCTTAAGATGCAGAAAAAGAGTGAGAAGAATACCTGTGTACCACCTATGAATACAGCACTCGGACCAGTTGGTCTGATACACTAAAACACAATAAAGGTGTTCATAATGGTGTGGGGATTATGTTCACGGTAAAGATGACACCAACATGTGGCTCTTTTGGCATGATTCTGTTGCACCTATTGATGCAGCACTCAGCAAGTTTAATGCCTTGGGCACCAATAAGAGATACAACAATTGTTTTTAAAAAGGAGAGCTGAGAAAGTCAACTTCAGAAGCTTAATTCAGATACATGATATATAGCATCATGTGTGCATGCCCCTATCATGTAACTATGGCACAATGTTTGGCCAGATGCAGCACCACAAAATTTCAAGTGTAATAGTTTTTTTATCATTTAATAGGAATGAATGGTTATTCATTTTGAAATCAGTGTTATTGTAAAACGGGATGATTAACAATTTTGAGTTTTAACATAACACTAAAGTGCAAATTTATGGTTTTACCCCCTTAGAGTCTGCATTATTTCCTCCTGTAGCTGTATTCACTAAAAGTAATTTGAATCTGATGGAGTTAAAAAGGTTTATAACATGGTCATAGCCAATAGAAGCAAGTCCCCAAATGAAGATCTTCCACCTTGTCTGAGATCCAAGGAACATGACCTGCATTTCAACACTGGTGGCCGACTTGTAGTTTATTGTACTTCATTTACTTTGCATAAATATAGAACACAAATCTTGAAATTACACTAATAATGCACAGAGGATTATACATGGCTATTCGAATTCTAATTTTTAAATTGTAAATATGCTGACCTTTTGTGTTGCTAAAATTCTATAAACTAAATATGGTTTTGTTTTTAACACAGATAGATTTATTCCTATTGGAAGATATTAATTATAATAGTTTATTATACATTTTTATTATGCTTTCCATTTTAACTGATATATCCATGCAATATAAAATAATTATATCATAATTATGTACTCTTCCAAATTCTGCTTAGGGAAACTTAGGATTGCTGTACCTGCCTCACTACTGAAAAATCACACCTCCAATTTTGTTCCTGAAGTCACCCCAACCCTGCGTGTTGGCAAAAATTAGATGATTGGCATTAAGTAAAGTCAGAAAGGTTCTTCAATGCCACTGACACCCAGGGTCAACTTAGAATAACGCAACAATATTAGGTTTAGGAATTTCCTGCAATTGAATTAATCTACTGACTTCCTGAAATAATAAGCCTTATTCAGGATTTAGTTGCTCTTTATGATAATTCATGTGTTTACGCTGTGCTCTTAAGCAAAGATTATTGCATCCAGCTTTAGTAGATCCTAGTCAAATGTGGCTGTGCCTCCTACCATCATCATTATGCTGTATTTACAAGTTCCTGACCATTGCAGTAGAATAATGCTTACAACATGCCTTGGGTGCTTCTCACAAAGTCCTTAATATATAAAAAAAAACAAAGCACAGCATTAACTGTCAGTTCAATGAGAGAATAAGACAACATTACCCACAGTTTCTCATAGCCTTTCCTCATGTGGCTTATTAAATGTCATTCTAGTTCACTCATTTGCTACCCCTGTGTAGTTTTAGATTATAATGGTAGGAGAAATACTGTAATTCATAGAGGCCTTTGTTTCACAGAATCTTGGCAGGCATTTTGTTGAGAAAAGTCATAAAATATAATGTTCATATTCAAGGACTGTCATGTGAACCATAGCAAAATAAGAACATTTCCTTTTGTATGTTATCTAAAATCATAAAAGAATGGAGTCTCATTGCTTTATTTCAAAATATGGCATTTAAAGAGACTATATCAAAACAAATAAACAATTTACTTAAATGATAACTAGATAGATAGACAGATATAATCCTTTATTATTCATTGGTTGTTATTTGATAAATCTGCTAGTTAATTCTTTCATGTTTTTTGCCAAGATAGAAAGGATCTACAACAAAATTGATTGTCATACCCAGTATTAAGTCACCATCCAGAAAACAGTTGTGCAGCTGCAATAGTTCAAAAGAGAACACTTCTATTCCATAATGCACAGATGGATTGCTGGAAAGAGAATCCTCTGAGTTATATTTAATTAAAATCATAGTGTATTTATGAAATAATTCTGAACTTGAAGGACGCATGAGGCTGAATCAGTGCAGAGATGTAACATTATTTGACAGGCAAAAGGCTATGCGAAATACACTTTAACAACAGACATAATACATTGACTAGTCTGGGTAAAATATCTTGCAATGAATGTCTTTCTCTTTTTATTTAACTGCAAGGAGCAGTTTGTCAGGATGCAATTATTTATAAATTTGTAATAAATAAAGCACTTATCCAAACTTATAACATCAATTTACTTATTAATGAAAATACTAGAGTGAACAAATGAGCCCCGAACATTCACAGAAAAGATATTTTCAGTAATAGAATCTATATGATAGTCCCCAATACAAGCTTAGAAAAAAGACCATGCAATACAACATGAACATTTGCACAAGATAAGGTTTGTCAGGCACTGTTACCATCAATGCTTGTGAGTCGAATTTATATGTAATCATAATCATTTTAAATCATAATTGTTTGCATGGTTTTGTACAATTTATGAAACTCAGGTAACTTGTTCCATCCTCATATTTAAATTGGGAGGGTACAGTAATTCTACTACTTCATACAAGTTTCATGTGACACAAGTGATACCACTAAGCAATAATTATATCTAAAGACATTACTAAGGATAACATATAAAAGATTTCTATTGTTTTCTGACAATGCCAGATGGCCAGATTCCAGTGCATGAGCCCTAGGCTTAAAAATAGTTGTCACGGTTAGAACATACATTTTTTTTTTTAATAATATCTTGGAATAAACATGAACTTGAACACCAGAATAAAAAGATTAAACATATATTGAACAATGATTTAATTTATGATCACATCAGCTTTATTAAATTAATTAATAACCCTCTCTTTGCTTACTAAACTAGCATCATCGTCCATCTGTCTATTGTATCATAAAATATTGTCTTAAATTCTCACTAAGGGGCCAATTTCTCAAAAGTCAAATATTCCTTTTTTCTTAGCGATTATTATATCAAGAATATTTTTTGGCATCTCAAAAAGTTGGAAGACATGCTACAGATGCAGTCACTTTGGATTGTGTGTTAAATGCGTCATGACTTAACTCATCTATCCCATTTATCCCACTTAGCACAGAATATTGTGCACAGCATCCCATCCAATTAAAGAGTTCACCATTGAAAACAATGGTGCTTTGGTATGCTAATGAAAAGGTTAAATGCATTAAATGAGTTAAGATAACTTTGGATAACACAGTTTCTTCAATTAGCCCTGAGTCACGCATTTAACTTACAAATCCAAGTGACTGCATCTGTATCTGCTGACTGGTTGCTATAGGTTATTAAATAAGATGCAAACCTTGCACCTTCTATTACAGAACCCCCTAAGATGCTTATTTATTCATGTATTTATTTATATCATTGTGAATAAATGCACTTTGAATAGACATTCCAAGTGTGGGAAAACAGTCTGCTTTATGAACTAATTTTACATGGTCTGTAAAAGTTTATATAAATCATTTTTAATTCTAAATTATAAAATAAGCCCAAACAAGAAGTGTTACAAATTAGAGAAGCTACTGTATCTGTCAGTTCATAAACATGTTATTGGTTCTTAGAGACAGTGGCCACTTCCAATGACACTTTAATATAGCGATTGGAAAGGGGTGGTTCTCTTTGGCCTTTATCTGCTGACTGAATGTGCCTGTGGAGCTTGGGATCAGCAAGGCCCAGTGAAATGTTCTACCCTAGATGGACAATCCTTCTAGTGAAAGTCGGGGAAAAAGGGAACCATTGAACAAGGTAAAGTCAGTTACAGCAAAAGCTCACATAGTTACACAATGTTAGAAAGTGCATCCTGTGCTCCAACAAGGATTCATAGCAGAGAGTTGCTAGACTAAAGTGAAAAGACTGCAGTACTGAAGATGTATTCAGTTTATATTCACTTCCTGAACCATTTGCTATGTATGGGATCCAGACCACTAAGCTATGAATCCTAAAGGTGAACCTTTAAACCTACCAAGTCATCTCAGTCACAGTGGTGTCTATCCATAATTGTACCTGACTGCATAAGCATACACCTCCTCATCATACACTCATCTTTGATTACTAATCCTATGGATGTTTTAACAATATGTTTGATCTTGTTTGCAATAATCTCTTGCATAATCTAGTTTTGTTACTAGACAACAATAAAGAGGTGTAGTTTCACCATTCCATCTTACTTCCTCTTCTTGGCCATCTGGGTAAGAGTGTGACCAATGTTCTACCTTTACTAGCTGGATAGGGCTACATATTATGTGTACCTTTAGAGCCTAGTGTTGCTTGTTCATTCAGCATTTATTAACAAAAAGGCTACAGATAAGTAATTTTACTAAATAAGTGGTTTGTTTTCATGTCAAGGCAAAACATGAGAGTATTTTTTGCGTAAAAGGAATATTTTAACAACTATGAAAAACTATATAAACTTGAAGCTGCAGTGACCTCCATGACATCCTTTTTGGCATACTAAAATATCCTTTATAATGGGATCAAGAATCCAACTCCTGGGACTGATTTAAGCATTACCTGTTTGAAGCTAATTAATTTAGCCACAGAGAATTTTCTACTCGCCAAACTTTCCAAAATGTAAAATCTTCAGTTCCTGCAGGATGCAATGTTCTACTTAAGTCTGAGGTCATTTTTTAAGTTATCTAACCTTTGCCAGATCTTTAGCCATATTTACTGTATGTGATCATTGAAATGTTAGCTTCAGGAATTCCAGTATTCTCTTGAAAAAAGTGCCCCTACAAGCGTTTTGTATTTGTTTTCATGTTTTAACAGTCTGGTCACCCCTATAGCCTATCTACTAAAAGTTCTCAATAAAGTAACAGATGGAGCATACTATAAAATTATCTGTGCAACAGACTCTGAATGTTGCACACACTATTAAACAAACAGAAAACCTGCCAGTGCAGTACAAATTCCCACTGTTCCTCCTGAGCAAACTCACAGGGGAAAATAAATGGAGAAAGGGAACCACATACACAAACAGCACAGCCAGTTTGTTTAAGTTAAGTTTAAGTAGGAAAGGGTTTTTGCAGAAGAAGTGATTGAGGGAAGGGAACCAAATGGCTGCAGTGGCTGATTCAGAACACCAACGATGTATGAAGTTCCTGTTTCCTTTATTTATAAATCTCTTCAAATCATAGGGCACATGTTTCTCACCCATTAAAATTAATTTGACAGCATTAGTAGCAATACACTTGATTACTTCACAGATTTCACAATAGTATATATACCATATATATGCAAAAAAAAAAATACACAAAAATATAGCAAAAAGCCAGCACCTAAGGTTCAGCTCTTGACAGAAGTTTTTTTTCAAACCTTTGCTTTGTAAAATGCTACCTATAAGGAGGATATCAGGAAACATTCATCCAAATTAAGTTATTTAATATTTTTGTATTTGTCTGTATGTTTACTATTAATTTTTCTTTTATTTTTTCCCTATTGATGAAAAGTCATACAGCTAACATATTTCCCGAATGCATGGGTCACCCATAGTAAGACCTCACTGGCCTGAATGAGAATGAAAATGCAATTCTGAAGTGAGAGAATAAGCAAGTTATTTAACTGTCAGTGATGTAAAATGTAACACAATTGAATATAACCCAATTAAGGTAACAGTGAAATCCTTCCCCAGTTTGAAAACCTAGACTAACCAAGGTTGGCTTTTTCATCTTTAGCCAAATGGAAACTCAAAACTATATACACATCACAGTGAAGATTGTAAGGCCAAGAACAATAAAAATGAGACAAGTACAATAAAAATGAGACAAATGAAGAATATAAGAAAAGTATGGCTGCATTAACTGCACATAAATCACTTTGGAATACAGTGCAGACACACAGTCAGAGTTCCAAAAAGACCAAACACTTTGTAGGCATGAATATTTCTAATGAATATGATTTACTGCTAGCCATGAACTAATGGCACATTACAGTATAAGGCATGTTATTGGATCACAAAATGAAAATCATTTAGTGCAAGGAATTAAGTCACTTTTAAATACAAATAGATATACTGAAAAGAGACAGAGAGGCAAGGAACTGCAAGATTGCTGACTAATAAGTCACAAATAATTAGTGATGGGCGAATTTATTCGCCAGGGGCGAATTCGCGGCGAATTCCCGCGATTCGCCGCTGGCGAATAAATTCGCGAAACTGGGCAAAAAATTCGCCGCGCAAATTCGCCGCGCAAAAACGAGTCACGCGTCGTTTTTGACGCGACGCGCCGAAAATGACGCCCGACTCGTTTCGCGAATCGGCGAAAAATTCTCGAATTTCTCAGGAAATTCGCGAATTTTTCGGTGAAGCGAAACGCGGCCGTTTCGCCCATCACTACAAATAATACCACAAAGTTAATATATGACTGCATGGATAAACATGTAACCCCATCTAGGCTAAGAAAAAGGCAGAGCTACCCCAATGAATAGATGCACCCTCGGGATTTCTGTAGCATGACCTGGATCCCCACACATTGGATCAGTGAAAGCACTAGACCTAAATTCTTATAGGGCTGTGATCCCTACAGTACATGCCACTCTTACCTGAGGAGAGAGCTACCCCCTTGCTACCCCTCCTAGTTGGCCAGGCTGCTCTTGCTCACTAGTTCTATATGCCACACATTCCTAGAAAGTGCTGTTACAGAGTACTACCCTGTCCTTACTACTCCTTATTCATGGGGTCCCTGTAACCCTGACTTCACCAAAGCCTCCCCTTTACTGAGGCCTGGGCTCCAGGTTCCCCTTACCTTCCACTCCCAAACAGAGTGGCAAGGTAAAGAGGAAGCCCCCACAGTTCCATACTTTCCCATAAATTATGTATGCCCATATCTATACTAACTGTTTAGTTTCACATATTATGTCTGTCCAAGAAATCATCCAAGACTCTCTTAAAAGCATTAACAAAATCAGCCATCACAACATCATCCGGCAGTGCATTCCACAACCTCACTGTCCTCACTGTGAAGAACCACCTACGCAGATTCAAATGAAACTCCTTTTCTTCTAGTCTGAAGGGGTGGCCTCTGGTGCGGTTATCCTCTTTATGGTTAAAAAGGTCCCCTGCTATTTGTCTATAATGTCCTCTAATGTACTTGTAAAGTGTCGCCTCGCAAGTGCCTTTTTTTCCAGCGAAAACAACCCCCAACCTGGACAGTCAACCATCATAATTTAAGTCTTCCATATCTCTAACCAGCTTAGTCACACGCCTCTGTACTCTCTCCAGCTCATTTATATCCCTCTTAAGGACCTAAGTCCAAAACTGCACTACATACTCCAGATGAGTCCTTACTAGGGATCTATAAAGAGGGATAATTATGTTTTCATCCCTTGAGTTTATGCCCTTTTTTAGGCAAGACAGACTTTATTTGCTTTAGTAGCTACAGAATGACACTGCCCAGAGTTAGACAACTTGTTTTCTCTAAAAATCCCAAGATCCTTCTCATTTAAGGAAACTCCCAACACATTATTGGTGTATAACGTGCATTTATGTTATTTTTGCCAAAGTGCATAACCTTGCATTTATCAACATTAAACCTCATTTTCCAGTTTGCTGCCCAGTTTCCCAACTTAGACAAATCACTCTGCAGAGTGGCAGCATCCTGCATGGAACCTATAGTTCTGAACAATTTAGTATCATCTGCAAAAATCGAAACAGTACTTTCACTGCCCACCGCCAGGTAATTAATAAACAAGTTGAAAAGCAAGGGACCCAGTACAGAGCCCTGCAGTACCCCACTAACAACACTGGTCCAATTAGAAAATGTTCCATTTACCACCACGCTTTGTAGTCTATATTTTAGTCAGTTCTCTATCCAGGCACAAATACTATGTTCTAGGCCAACATTCCTTAATTTAACCAGTAGCCTGCCATGTGGCACTGTATCAAATGCTTTAGCAAAGTCTAAGTAAATCACATCCACTGCCATCCCAGAATCAAGGTCCCTGCTTACCTTCTCATAAAAAGAAATTAAGTTAATCTGGCAAGATCTATTTTGCATAAAACCATGCTGTCAATAACTCATAGCATTGTTATTTGCTATGAAGTCCAGTATCTTATCCTTTATTAACCCTTCGAAAAGCTTTCCTACCACTAACAAAAAACTAACTGGCCTATATTTTTGAGGCAGAGAATGGGATCCCTTTTTGAATAGCAACATTACATTAGCAATTTGCCAGTCTCTTGGCACCATGCCAGACCTCAATGACTCCTGAAAAATTAAGTAAGGAGGTTTGGCAATCACAGAGCTAAGGTTGCTAAGTACCCTGGGATGAATACCATCTGGCCCCAGACCTTTGTTTATCTTAACATGTTCTAGTCTCTTTTGAATTACTTCATGTGTGAACCATGCATCATTATCGTATTACTAGAATTAGAACTATTAACAAGGAATCCTTCATTAGCTGGTTTCTCATTTGTGTAGACGAAAAATATGAGTTTAGAATCTGAGATTTTTGCTTTTTCTCATCAAACAGCTGACCCCCCTCTGATATTAAAGGTCCCACCCCTTCCTGCTTCATTTTTTTACAATTAACATATTTTGGATTCCTTTAACTGCTTACTGCAATATTTTTTTCCATGTCGATTTTAGCTTGTCGGATAGCTTTTTTGCATGATTTATTGGCCTCCTTGTAACTTATAAATGATTTTGAACCAAAAAGATTTTGCTTTGCAACGATGTTCCTTGCTTACAAGGAGAATAAATTGACGTATATTTATTAGCAGCATTTTAAAGACTTCCCATTTTTGTTTTGTGTTTAACCCAGTGAAAAGCATTTCCCACTTAATATGTTGCAGAGCTGCCCTTATACTGTCAAAGTTTGCACACCTGAAATCTAGTGTTTTAACTACTTCCTTACAGAATTGCCTCTGCAACAGAATTATTATTTATTACAAGATCCAAAAGAGAGTTATTCCTAGTACACTGTACACATTATGCTAATAAGCAAAAGTAGATACCGTACATGGACTTTTTTCAATCAACAAGGAAGTTTAGTCATTTAAAGCCATAGGGTACCCTTAACTTTATGGGTCCCTACACTAAGCATTCATTTACTTAGCATGGGGCATGGTGTAAAGTATAAAACTTCAGGTGCAAAACTCCTTTTTTGCCATTTACACTCTGCCCGCACTTAGTTGCAATGAAATTTCCTTCAGCAATTTCCCGCGATTCGCGAAACGGCAACGAAAATTTGCTTGAAAAAACGAGTTGCGCATCGAAACGAAACTGGGTAGATGCGCCCATCACTGCTCTGTAACTAAGGTGTATAATTTTGCACCTAAACTTGACCTAGGGGATAAGATAAATTATCTCTTATGTGTGTGCAATTGGATTTACTTTGGCTATACAGTATATGTGAAAAGGTCTGGCTATAAGAATAGTAGACATTCATGTGTATTTGTATAATTTTTCATTTATCATATTTGTATTCATGTGTATCCCTTGGTGATGCAATTTGGTAGATTTTCTTTTAAGAATTGATTACACATCCCTAAATATAAGGTCTGCAGTCTATTACATCAGTACCTGCTCTATGACCCATCTCTATAGTGTACCTGTGGTAATTACACTTTTACAACTAATACTGTGGTAATTACACTGTTACAACTAATATATATTTTAATTTGTTCGGTTAATAGTCTCTCCCCTGCATGTTAGGAGGAATTGGTGTAGCCCTGTCTCTCCCAGAACTGACACTATAGACAATAACATGGCATGCATGCCATTCTGTACCTCTAACAAATTATTTCTTTGTCATACTGTAGTTCCTTGCACGGTTCTTGGTCATGTACATTATTTATAGGTGCTAATAATAATAATCATGTATCCCAATAGAAAGATATTAATCATTTGGATGCACTCTACAATTGCTGGTATTATTGGTTGCTAGCAAGTCATGCACTTGGGATGTATAAATATTCAAGCCACTTATACCCTTAATGGGACTGCACTAGGCAAATCCATTATGGAAAAGGACCTTGAAGTCCTTGTAGATGATAAACTTGGCTGTAGCAAGCAATGCCAGTCAGCAGCATCAAGGGCCAATAAGGTCTTGAGCTGTATTAAAAGGGGCATAGAGTCACGGGAGGAGGGGGTTATTCTTCCACTTTATAGAGCACTTGTAAGGCCACATCTAGAATATGCCGTACAGTTTTGGTCTCCCTCACTCAAACAGGACATTATTGCATTAGAGAGGGTACAGAGAAGGGCAACTAAGCTGGTAAAAGGTATGGAAAATCTTAGCTATGAGGAAAGACTGGCCAAATTGGGGATGTTCACGCTGGAGAAGAGGCGCTTAAGGGGTGATATGATAACTATGTATAAATATATAAGGGGGTCATATAATAATCTCTCTAATGTTTTATTCACAAGTAGGTCTTTCCAGATGACACGAGGTCACCCATTCCGTTTAGAAGAAAAGAGGTTTCGCTTAAATATTCGGAAGGGGTTTTTTACAGTGAGAGCTGTGAAGATGTGGAATTCTCTCCCTGAAACTGTTGTACTGGCTGATACATTAGATAGCTTTAAGAAGGGGTTGGATGGCTTTTTAGCAAGTGAGGGAATACAGGGTTATGGAAGATAGCTCATTATACAAGTTGATCCAGGGACCAGTCCGATTGCCTTTTTGGAGTCAGGAAGGAATTTTTTCCCCCTCTGAGGCAAATTGGAGAGGCTTAGGATGGGGTTTTTGCCTTCCTCTGGATCAACTAGCAGTTAGACAGTTAAAATTAAAAAAAAAATAAATAAAAAGGTTGAACTTGATGGACGCGAGTCTTTTTTCAGCCTAACTTACTATGTTACTATGTTACTATAGCAACCAATGATATGCTTGCTTGCAAACAATACTGAATTGTACCTAATGAATGTTTGTCATGGTAGGCAGACCTGAAGCATACCTGCCAGCTGTCATAATACTAGCCCAAATGCATACTTACATATATAGTCAAGTGATAATAAGTTGCATACTGATGCTGCTAGAAGCCATAATGTTGTTGCAGAAAAGCTATTTTATTCTGAATTTGTTAACAAAGCAAACACTTTATTGTTAAAACTTTGTTCTTTGCCCATGACTGATTACACCATGGAGGCCTAAGAGAAAGGCAAAAAATTCATGTAGTTCCAAAGAGAAGAGTTTACATATCTGTGTGTCTGTAACCTAACGTAGATAAAGAAGGATCCAGATCTAGATCATCACAAGATGTGTTTTTTCACCGTAGTTCACAGATTAGGAGGGGAAAAATCCATTTCCGCCCCTCCCTCTATGCACGAAAGTTCAATGCAAGAAAGAACATGATTTCCCTATATGAGTTTACAGAGTCTGAGTGCTCTATCTCTGTGGATTCCAGTCTGTTTAAGTATTGTATTTATCCCCTGGCAATGATTCTAGCCTGGAGACTGATCTGCAGTTGTTTTGGTCTTGCAGACTATCCTTTAAGCCTTATGAAGTGATTCTCTGTCTATTCTCATTGTGCTGAAAGGAAAAGGAGCTGAGGGAAAGGTGAATACTTGCAGTATGACAGGCTTTGAGTTTAAGGACAATAAGGTTTGCTCATGTGAGATGCATGAACAGCAAGCTAATGGAGAGTTAAAGGAAAACCATAACCCAAAATTATTACTTAAGCAACATATAGTTTACATTAAATTAAATGGCACATTAAAGGGATTGTTCACCTTAAAATTAACTTTTACTATTACTTTTTACTACTTTTAACTGTAACTGATTTACATGTTTTTATTATTTGTGGTTTTTGAGTTATTTAGCTTTTTATTCAGCAGCTCTCTAGTTTGCAATTTCAGCAGTCTGCCAGGGTTCAAATTACCATAGCAACCATTCATTGATCTGAATAAGAGACTGGAATATGAGCAGGAGAGGGCCTGAATAGAAAGATGAGTAATAAAAAGTAACAATAACAATCAGTGTGTAGCCTTACAGAGCATTTGTTTTTAGATGGCCCACTTCTGAGGGCTGAAAAGACTAATTGAAAATTGCTTAGAAATGTGTATGTTATAGCATAAAAAGGTTAATTACCTCTTAAAGAATCTTACCAAACTGGTTTACATCTCTTGCAATGAACCACCATTTTGCAATGGTCTGTGTGCTGCCTCAGAAATCACCTGACCAGAAATACTGCAGCTCTAACTACAGAAATATGTCTGTTAATTGACTCATGTCCCTAACATGTATGGTTTGTTTGGTTTCTTTGTGTGCACCGTGAATC
>CM044432.1:103799139-103816398 GCA_024363595.1 Xenopus borealis
GGCCAGGGCAAACATTTTCAATGTGAAAACCAATTTGCCCTGAGCAAAGTTTATATATGAGCCCCAATGTGTTTAGTTACACTGAACAGAATGCAGTTTGTAATGTTTGAGAACAGCAATGTGCTTTGGCTGCAGTTAGGGCAGAAAAGGGCCCCCGACAAAGCAGGAACGGCCCCTGGCAATTCAATTACATGGATAACTAGTGTGACCTGCATCCCTCTCGCTTTTATTATACTGCAATACCCAGCATCACTCTGACAGATGAGTTTTTGCTTTGTGCATCTAAATGCATCCTCAGTTTCTTTACTGTGCAGCTATGAGCTGGTTAAGTTCTTTAGCCTGACCTCTTCTAGACAGAAGGGGCTATAATGTACTGAAGAGTAATGAATTGCTGGTCTCTTGGAACAGCAGAGATGTTAAGGCCAGTCTTACTTGCTTGGGCAGCAATGGAATCATGCAATCCAATGACATCTCACTCATAAGAGCCATAGTATATCTATTAAGGGACCAGAGGCAGTCTCAGTGACCTGCAGTCATACTTTAGCTTTCAGATAGAAAACTGCCATAAATCAAGTAATATACACATCTAGCAGATATCTCTACAAAGAGAACTATTTATGTTCTCCTCAAAAGAATCTTTCCTTTTATTAGTGATGGATAAAGGTGTTCTCATACCTTTGTTTGCTGTTGGAAGGGCATGATTGTATATCTGTACAGCATTCTGTCCTACCACGCTTGCCTCAGTGTAAGTAGAAATTAAAAAGTACATATAGTACATAAAAGTAAAAGTGCATAAAGTGACTTTTTCTATCCCTTTTTCAGTGCATTTATTTAAGCACAAAGCACCACTACCAGCTGAAATATAACTAGAGTAGCCATTACATTAGCACAAAGCAAATTATGAGCAGAGATGAATTTCCATTCAGTGTTATTGTATGAAACTTGCCTCTGTTTGGAAGGCATCTGGTATCTCTGATTCATTCATTCATTTAACATATAAAAATATTAAAAGTTATGTAGCATACACCTGAGCCAACCTACTGACTACTGGTAATTTGTGCAGTGGCAGACTCTCTAGTCTTATTATAAATAAAAATGCCTGAGAAGTCAGTAAAAAAATAGCCTTTATTAGCAGAGTTTATGTAATGAATGTCAACGTCCAGACTAATGCTGCATACGGAGAGAACATGCTGCAAAATCCAGCAGAGGGAGCCAAAGATCACAATCTCTCTGCTATCAGACTCAGTACACATAATTCAGTTACAACAGGATAGAAAAACATCCAACAGTAAATATTTGATTCTTTCGATGGTAGTTTGTCTCTCATACAGAAATTGAGAGCCAGTGGACGGGCAAACTCAGGAGGGGTCTAGGGCCTGCTAGTGGATTGTTACTTATATCTGAGTGTGATCTCTACAAACCATACCACATATCTGCATCCACATCAAATTCTGCTGTAAGAAAACTAATCATGCTTTTATCGGGAACAATATAAAGACTGTTTTTTTGCTAACCAATGTGAGTCCCAAAGGAATTGGTCCATAATATATTTCTTTATCTGTTTTAGGAGCATCAGTTTTGTTCACATACTGTAGTCCAATCAATGTATGATGTTCTCACCAGCATTTCCCTATTGTTGCTAGTGCTTTATATATGAATGTATCAGGAAAGCATACCCAATAACAGAAATAAACTGATAAAATGAACATTGATTTTTTTTCTTAATTAGGAAATTGTTTGATATCACTTTGCAATTGCTAATGTTGTTTTCAGATCATTTGGGACAATTACGCTTCCTCTGGATACCAGGACAAAGAAATGTAGAAATCCAAAGTTCAAAATAACCCTTTCTTGTCTGATACAGAGTATTCTGAAATGAACACCCATCAAGAGTATCTCACACCAAGGGGGGATATTTTTCACAATTTGAACCTATAATTCACAAGTGCAGCAGTTTTCCCAGGCCTGTGTTCTGTGTACTTGTTTTATAGTCAGTATCCCTGAAGCATAACATAAAAGGTTATATATCTACAATGCCTTATTTTTTTTTCTCCCCACTCTACTAGACTTTCACGGCAAGTGAGTAAGAAAAAAGCAGCATAACGGGTCAGTTCCATTTTGCTGTTGTTCCAGAATATGCCAAATTGTACAGTGAGGAATTAGCAGCAAATCTTTAACAATGCCTTGAAGCATGTCAGGAAGTTGCTCTCACCCTTACCAAGACAGAGGTTAGGTTTACTTAAGTTCTTCAATAAAAAAGAGCTCCAGTTCTTAAAGAGTTCTCAAAGATTTTAACTCTTCAGCCATTTATGAACTCAACAGCTTCTATTTTATTATGACCAAGTTTACTGTCCAAATTCAGATGTTGCACTTACTAAAATACAGGCTTCGCATTTACATGGTACTATAATATGCTACCTAACTGGTGCTCCACCAACAGCAACACTCATATTTACCAATGGATTCTTCCACTGAGCCTAATATGCCATGTTTTGAATCCTATCAACATTTACCTGGTCCTGAAAGTGGTAAGCATCTCACTAGTCAGTGCTGTCCAACTGGTGGCCCATGGCCCACCATTGTGTGGCCCCCCACATCAAAGTCTCATTGCTGTGTAAACATTGCACCCCAGACTCAGGCTCTAAAGTCCTGCATTGTTTACAACTGTTTTCATCCCTGCATTGTTCACAACTCTAAGACCCTGATAGTTGTTCACAATTCAGATGCAGAATGAGAGTGTCTGCATTGTTTCTGTGTTCAAACCTCTCTATTCTTCCTGCCCTTTGTTGCTTGTGTGTCATATTCTGCCTCTCTACTCATACTCTGCCTGCCCTACTCTGATTGTGTGCCATACTTTGCCTGTCTTATGCTCACTGTGTGTGCCATACTCTGCCTGCCCTACTCTGACTGTGTATGCCATACTCTGTGTGCCCTATACCCCCTGCGTGTGCCAAGTTGTGGATGGTAATTGCTCATGATTGAGCTAACAAGCACACACAACCCGCTCTCCACCCAACAGCACAACACAATCAGTTCACATTGGGAGGCATTTGGTAGTTATTATCGGGTTTCTAAGTTGTTTAATTATGTGCTGGGTGTTGCTGTGCTATCCACATGTGGGAAAGGAGGCATATGGATTTAAGGGCATTTCTTATTAAGACCAACCATTTGTTTATGTGAAGTGTTACCACCATTAATATGGATATGGTCTGGGAGTGGGCAACATTGGCTTCCATTATTGGCCCTGCGCTACCCAGAAAAATTACGGCCCTTAGTACCACAGAAGTTGGACAACGCTGCTCTAAAGCAAACATCACACAAATCACCTTTATTCTAACTGGCCTAGCTAAGCAATGAAACATTGGTGGTATAGTAAGGTTCATAGGCCTCTGGGTTCTCACGTGCACAACCATTGAAGCTTTTTTTCATGCTGCTGTCATCACTTTCCTCCCTTAAAATCACATCAGCCAAAGAGACCTTCTGTAATTACTCGCTTTCCTTAATGTCCTTAGGCAATTCCACTTCCCTGGTTAGTACTGTAATAACAATGTCTTCTTTACTGCTTTGTCGCATTTATATCTCCCTCAGAAAAGATACATACAAATGCTAATTCAATTTTACATTTAAGAACTGTGGGCAATGAACACCTTGTAAAGGAACACTTACCTCAGCTCTTAAATAGCATTCTGCTCACTGTCTGCAGCTGAACTGGGACTGGGTGGAAGATTTTGAAGTACATTTAAATATAATAGTTTCTTTGGAGAAGATTGTGTAGGAGCACATGGTAGCAGATGTGAATGGGTGATGTGCTACAGTGGTTTGAGGGTGTTGCAAGCATCCAGTGGTAAGTGCAGGCTAGTGTGCATTTAGGTATGCAAGCAGCTTTGGGTATATGAGCAGCTGGGCAGCTTAGGGGCACACAATTTTTGAATTCAGCCTAGTTCACAATCACACAGAAAGGTATGTACTACATTGCAGTCTTCTGCTCCTTCTTTGCACTTCCAGTTGCAGTTGTGTGCATTCTATTATTGGTCTGTCTGTTAATGCCCATATTTTGCCAAACCCATGACATCTCTAGCTTGTCTGTGTTTTTTATGTGCAGAGCCCATGGCACTGGTATGCTGGTCTGTATAGAAATCTGCTCAAAGCCAATAGCACTGCAATTCTGGTCTGCCTGATATGAAGGTAATATGCACAAAGTTTGTTGCAATGTATTTCTATTCTGCCTTGGTGTAAATTACATACAGCTCTAAGCAATATAATGATGGACTGTCTAGGCTGTATTCCACAATATTTTTACATTTAGTATGTATTGTACATTTGTACTTATGTTACAAATAGAAGTGGCTTCACAACTAGGTCAAGTTATTATTATGGGTGACTTCAATTATCCGGACATTAACTGGGTAATGCAGTTGCCAAGATAGATGTAGCTAGTAGGTTTGTAAATATGCTAAATAACAACTTTTTATCCCAGCTCGTTCAAGAATCTACTAGGAATAACTCTCTTTTGGATCTTTTTTATAACTAATAATACTGAACTCATCTCTAGCATTTGTGTGGGTGAGCAATAGTGATCATAACATGGTCTCCTTTGAGATTCTGTTGCAGAGGCAATTCTATAAGGGATTAACTAAAACATTGAATTTCAGGCGTGCAGACTTTAACAGTATAAGAGCATCTCTGCAACATATTAAGTGGGAAATGCTTTTCACAGGGTTAAACACTTAACAAAAATGGAAAGTCTTCAAAATGCTGCTTAACAAATATACAGTGTATTCCGCTTGTAAGCAAGGAACGTTGTTGCAAAGCAAACCTTTTGGTTCAAGAGAAGTGTTGGTGTTGAGGTGGGTAAGAAAAGACGTGCTTTTAAGGCTTTCAAGTTATCTGGGACAGGCAAATCATTTATATGGTAAAAGGAGGCCAATAAATCATGCAAAAAAGCTATCAGGCAAGCTAAAATCTATAAGGAAAAGGATATAGCAGTAAGCAGTAAAAAGAATCCAAAATTATTTAAAAAAAAAAAAACAGGAAGGGGTAGAACCTTTATTATCAGAGGGGGTCAGCTGATTGATGAGAACAAGCAAAAAGCTCAGATTCTGAATGCATACTTTTCGTCTGTCTACACAAATGATGAACCAGCTAATGAAGGTTTCCTTATTAATAGTCCCAATTCTAATAATCCATCTAATGATGCATGGTTCACACATGCTGAAATTCAAAAGAGACTAGAACATGTTAAGATAAACAAAGGTCCAGGGCCAGATGGGATTCATCTCCCGGGTAATTAACGAGCTTGGCTCTGTGATTGCCAAACCTCTCTACTACATTGAGGTCTGGCATGGTGCCAAGAGACTGGCAAATTGCTAATGTGGTGCCACTATTCAAAAAGGGATCCCATTCTATGCCTCAAAACTATAGGCCAGTTAGTCTGATGTCGGTGGTAGGAAAGCTTTTCGAAGGAGTAAAAAAGTATAGGATACTGGACTTCATAGCAAATAGCAATACTATGAGTTTGTGCCAGCATGGTTTTATGCGTAAAAGATCTTGCCAGACTAACTAAATTTCATTTTATGAGACGGTAAGGGACCTCAATTCTGGGATGGCTGTGGATGTGATTAAGTTACTAAAGCATTTGATACAGTGCCACACAGAAGGTTACTGGTTAAATTAAGGAATGTTGGCCTGGAACATAGTATTTGTAACTGGATAGAGAACTGGCTAAAAGATAGTCTACAAAGAGTGGTGGTAAATGGAACATTTTATAATTGGACCAGTGTTGTTAGTGGGGTACCGCAGGTCTCTGTACTGGGTCCCTTGCTTTTCAACTTGTTTATTAATGACCTGGATGTAGGCATTGAAAGTATTCTTTCTATTTTTGCAGATGATACTAAATTTGCAGAGCTATAGGTTCCATGCAGGATGCTACCACTCTGCAGAATGATTTGTCTAAAGTTGGGAAACTGGGCAGCAAACTGGAAAATGAGGTTCAATGTTGATAAATGCAAGGTTATACACTTTGGCAAAATTAATATAAATGCAAGTTACAGTATACACTAAATGGCAGTGTGTTGGGAGTTCCCTTAAGTGAGAAGTATCTTGGGGTTTTTATAGATAATAAGTTGTCTAATTCTGGGAAGTGTCATTCTGAAGCTACATTATGAGGGTAGACTGTCAAGGTGACATGATTACACTTTACAAATACATTAGAGGACATTATAGACAAATATCAGGGGACCTTTTTACCCATAAAGAGGATCACCGCACCAGAGGCCACCCCTTCAGACTAGAAGAAAAGGACTTTCATTTGAAGCAGCGTAGGTGGTTCTTCACAGTGAGGACAGTGAGGTTATGGAATGCACTGCCGGGTGATGTTGTGATGGCTGATTCTTTCGATGCTTTCAAAAGGGGCTTGGATGATTTTTTGGACAGACATAATATCAAAGGCTATTTTGACTAAACTCTACAGTTAGTATAGCTATATATGGTTTGTGTGAAAGAGTGTAGGTGTGTGTGTATGCTGGGTTTTAATTTGGAGGGGTTGAACTTGATGGACTTTGTCTTTTTTCAACCCAATTTAACTATGTAACTATGTAACTACTGACACAAATGTCCAAGGAAGTAAAATAAAGATACAAGAGACCCTCTGGTGTCCTAGACTTAACTGCCACCTATGGTGATAGCTACCAAGCACTAAGCTGCCAAGTGTCATATGTCCATGCGTGGCCTAGCAACACATAGGGGCTGATTTACTAAATTTGTGTGAAGGATTTGAAATTCGATCGAATTTTAAAAAAGATTCAAATTTTTAATAACTTTTTTGGGTACTTGGCCCACGAATTCAAAAAATTTGACCGATTTGAATGATTCGAATGATTTGAATAAAAATCTATTCGATCATTTGACCATTCGATGGTCGAAGTACTTGCCCATTAAAAAAAATTTTGAATACCTAGTTCGCCAGATTAAACCTACCGAATTGCTGTATAACCCTATGAGAAGCTCCCATAGGGTTATTTCACCATTTTTAGATAGAATTAAAAAAATTAGATTGAATGGTTAAAATCGTTCAAATCCTTAGATTCAAACGATTTAATCGTTCCCTCGAATTTGACCAATAGTAAACCTGCTTTAATGTATCGAAATCTGAATTTATCTCATTATTTTTCTGAAATATATTCCAACCAACTCCTTATATCCCCTTATTTATCATCACATTTTCCCCAAAAATTCCAGTGCATGAAAAAACTGGAGAAAAATGTAAACATGGTGCGATAATTTGAATTGTATGAATTTTTCTGATCTTCAGATTATTGCATGGAACCCATCGGATTCTGACTTTTTCCATCCTCTGGGTATAATAAATCCCCCCAAAAAAATTTCACAAAAAATGTGGATTTCATATTAAACAAAGCTTGAATTTGGGATTTTTTCCCTCCAGCAGAACAAAACACATTCCAGTGTATATTCGTAAAAGTTAAAACCCAAATTTTTCCTCAAATATGCATAAAACAAAAGAAAATCACTCTGATGAGTTGTTCCTGCTGTTGTCATTATATATAATTAGTGATGGGTGAATCACCCCCGTTTCACTTCACCGAAACATTAGCGAATTTCCAGCTTTGGCGAAAAAATTAATGAAACGAAACGAGTCGAGTTTTTTACGTGTATCGCGTCGTTTTCGTCGCATCGCGAGGTTTTTGACGCGCTTCGTGTCGTTTTCGTTGCGTCGCGTCAAAAATGACGCGCAACTCGTTTTTTTCGCCGAATTTTTTTTGTGAATTTTCGATGCCGTTTCGTGAATTTATTCACCAGCGCCGAATCAAGGAATTCGCAGCGAATTCGCCTCTGGCGAATAAATTCGCCCATCACTATATATAATGATTCATGAGTATTCTCTTACATGACCACCATTTACACATGAAAAACAGCACTTTCTATAGAACACTGGATTTATCATAGTGGCAAGTGGAATTCATAGGGTGCTATTACCACTACATGCACTATGCACTGCTTTTGACTTCTAAATCTACAATTAATATGAATGCTATACTCGATCATGACAAGTTATTCGTCCCTTTTATGTTTATATGCACTAATTACTGTGTCATTTTGCACAGTACTGCACCCACAGCAATAATAACCTGTGCCAGAAAAAACACCAGAAAATCTGTAAGAGCGAGTTTACTAAAGTGTGAGCACTTCTGTCATTGCAAATATTCTGTTAAACATATATATTCATGTCTATTATTGCATTCATGCTATGTAAATTGTTGCCATTTTTTATCGCCACTGAGTAGGATTATGTGAAAAAAGATAGTGAAAATGGGTGATTAGTTATAGACAGTTTTTACAAACTTTAATAAACAGACCCCTCTGTCTTCATTTGAACTTTCAATAGTTCTGCATTGTGTCTAGACAGGAGGATATAAATGCCAGTAATATGTGTCAATAGGTTTGTGTGGTGGTTGTTTAAACACCAGGTAAACCATGTTTGAATAGGTTTGTTGGGTAGTTGTTAAGACACCAGCTAAACCAAGTTCATACCAAACAGCCTGCAGCAAAATGAGGACGTCATGTTAATGGAAAAAACTTTTACACTTATAATTCAAATTATTTTCTTGCATTGTTGGGTAACTGGTCCTTTAAAATTGATTTCCTTTTTTTCTTTTCAGTGAGTAAATAAAAACATAAGCCAGTGAAATTGTTATTGTGGCTGCTTATTTCTGAAATCTTGAGAAATACAGTTTTTTTAAAATGTAAGATCTCATCAGATTTTCCAAATCAAAATTTTCCCTGCCCAAACCAAAGCTAGAGTAAGGGAGACAAAATGGTTAGTTGACACTAACCTGTTACCTGTTTTAAAGCACCGGTTGCATTTGTGCCAGGTGTATCATCACCTCATGGCTAGTGATGGGCGAATCTCACGCGTTTCGCCGAAAAATCTGCGAATTACCCGAGAAATTCGCGAATTGGCGAAAAAATTAGCGAAACGAGTCGCGCGTCCTTTTTGACGCGCGTCGCGTCAAACACGGCGCGTCGTTTCCGAATCGTGTCGTGTCGTTTTTTTTGCGAATTTTTTGCCGGCGAATTTTTGCTGGCGTTTCGCGAATTTATTCGCCAGCGGCGAATCGCGGGAATTTGCCGCGAATTCGCCCCTGGCGAATAAATTCGCCCATCACTACTCATGGCCACACATGCTGGAATTGTGGGAAATGCTGCATTGTGGGTAAAAAACATAGTTATTTGCTCCCTAGAATTGCACAAGCACAATTTTTTTTTACCACAGACGATCAACCCATGACTTCATATGACAAACATCTTACTAATTCTCGTTCTGGCATTGCTTGTCTCCTTGCCTTACTCATTTTAACTTGGAAAAGTTTGTCCTATCCTAACTAAAATATTATAATAAGTAAACTTAATAAAAAAAATGTTCATAGCATTTATAAGATCTTGTTTCCCTACAAGGTGTGATAAATTATAACAATTGTACATATTAAATTACAGTGACCAATACAGAATATTTAACATTTCTCCACCTCTATCAGTTTATCATTGCATATGTATAAAACTTTATATCTATATCAAAATGTTGCACTTTAGGTGTCTTGCAATTTGGGGATTGTAACAGAATGATAGGGTTGAAACAAAGCAGCTAAACAGATGCTGACTCCTTTGAATCAGTTCTTCAGTTACAAATGTTATACAAAAGTATAGTTTTAATAATTTACATTAAAGATTGTTTCAGTTATGTTTCACTGTAATACAAAATATTGATGTCATGTAAGAGTAGGTCCAAGGCAGCAGTCATTGGCATTGTAGAACGTAACATTTAGCTCCCTGAAATGCAATTAGTAATAATGTAATCATTATTACTAATTAGTAGACTATTTCTGTTTGTGGCCTTCCAGGTGCTCATATGTGAATACAGGTGCTAGTAGTCTGTAGTGATGGGTGAATCTGGGGTGTTTTGCTGAAATTTTTGCGAACCAAAACGAGATGCCGGCGAATTTCTACCTGGCAAATTTTTCCAAACGTCTCGCAAATTTATTTGCCCCTAGCGAATCATGGTAATTTGCCATGAATTTGTGCCAGCGGAATAAATTTGCCCATCACTAGTAGTCTGTATAATGTGCCTATATCAGGTTTATATACCTGTACATCTTCTAATACTAGTAATAATACTAAGTTTGTCTTAAGAGTACAGATGGTCCATACCTATTATTTTAAGATTCGAATGAACTCCGAATCTTTTGTGAAAGATTCATCTGAATACCAAACCAAATCCAAACCCTAATTTGCATATGCAAATAAGGTGCTTGGATATGGCCGTTTACAAATTCTGCTGAAAAAGGCAGAATCCTGAACCGAATCCTGTATTTGGTGCATCACTACTTAAGAGATACAGTTATCCTATTTTATTTATATATATATATATATATATTTCCACAGGCAGCCGCTCTCCAATCCAGATTTATGCTTTGTATGCGGGTGCAGGTTCAAAATAGCATACTTATTTGTTTTCAAGGAAAAAGGCCCCAAGGGGGGCTGAAACGTTGGAAACACATGCAAATAAAAGTGACTTGATTCACAGCATAAAGAGGCCTGGAGTGCGGTTCTGTACAACTAATTTTTGGTAAGTCCTGAGAGTGCAAGCTTTTTCTTTTTCTATTTTATTTATAGGTATATATATTTTAATTTCTTTTTATTTCCTGTTGTCACAATACCTTCATGTTTCAAGGAGGCACAAACTAAGTACTAGATCTGCAGATCCCCATATACTTTTGCCCCTTTGGAAGAAGGATTTTGACCTCTTTCTGCCATTGCTACCACAAGAGACAAGGGTCACTGTCTCAAAATGGGTGAATTATATAACAGAACATAGTGTGCAAAGTGCAAAATAAGGCCACAATCAGCCTTTTCAGAGTGCAGAGACTTTATGCTTACCCCAGGAACACATTACATTGTTTTGGTGTGGAGCGTGAGGGGGAGCCATTGCAACTGCAATTGGGGAGGTAAGAGTACAGTGTTCAGGGTGGGGAGCAGGCCTGGTATTTTGGGACCTTCTGGCCCAGTCTGACCCTGCGTAGGCATATGTACCTATTTGTTATTGCCCTATAGACATAAATGGTAACAGACTCACTCACATAGGGGTAGATTCATCAAAGAGTGAAGTTCCGCCACTAGAGGGAAATTCCACAGCACTCAATTCATTTCTATGGGATTTTGCAAGGCATATTCATCAATGGGTGAAGTGAAAGTTCACCCTTTGATGAATACGCCTTTAAAAATCCCGGGTATCAGGCCGGCCTGCACATCACTACTACTCACATAGTCTGGTCTCCTGTGAGACCATTCCTTCTTCGGAGGCTCGGGATTTTATCACTGTCTCCAAATATATGTTTTATGGTCTTATTAGTACAGTTCTGGCATCTATTAAATATGCCAAGTAGTAATATCCAGGTACTTCTACTAACCCTCCTTAATGGAAAATGCAGTTTTTGATTACTTATTAAACAGCAAGAAACAAAACAAGCTAAAAGCAATAAAGAAAAATTTGACTCTTACTTATGTCAATGAAGCATATTCCCTGTTGACATAATTTGAGGAACGGGTGATTTTTCAAAGAAAACCTTTGCTTTGCCACTTATTTCCACTCCCCCATAACAATATTCCTAAGCACTAGCTGCTAACTGCCGAACCAACAGATTCCATTGCTATGCTTACATTCTTAACAGTTCCCTACCATGTTCTCAAGTCAGTTCCCAAATTGCAAGCAGATGAACACACTAAAAAAAGTGAAATACTTTCATACCTTTGTGCTTAGGAGATGCACATTCTTAATGGTTGGGTAACCATGACCATTGAAGCAAAAATAGCATTTGTACTATAATAAAATATGTGACATTCTCAATGGCTATCTGTTTTTGAAGTTCATTAGCATTGTTATCATAAACAAAAGCAGAGGCAAAGGAAAGTTATGGGCTCTCCAAATAAGCCTTCAACAGAAAAGAAAGATTTTTTTTCCTCTTAGTCTTTAAAGTTTAAATATGAGCAGTTCTGAAAATCTGGTAGTGTGGTGCTAAGTTTTCACTCCAATAACATCAACTCTCCATATCATCTAGTGCCAGGAAACATGAGATTTAGTACCTGAGGGATTTCAGTCTCAAATACCTTGCACTTTTTTATACACTGCCAAGAATTTAAATTGGTAAAAGCTGGGGACTGACAAGTGTTATCCCCAGGAGCTTTTTTTGGCACTGTATTATCTGGCTGTTTTACCGTATAGAATATCTTTTTTTTTTCTAAGCAGACGTCTAAAGGAGGAGTACAATAACCCAATAATGATAAACAATACAATTATTTGTAGAACATGCAATGCATTGTTAGCTAGGTGCCAATAATAAATTGTACCCCCAACTCTTATTTTAGCTGTCCAGTGTTCCACTGCAATATAAACACCAATAGACTTTCTCAAATCAGTGCCCAACCCACTTTTAATTAGGTTGGTTTTTGACCCTCCTCTAGTCATTCAGAGCCTTAGACTATTGAAAACAAAATGGCTAGCAGACTTACATGGCAATGGCCTTGGAAAAGGAAACATCATCTCTATGTAAAATGTTGTTACCCTAAAATCTTATTCTTCCTGTAAAATCATCTGTTCTATCTGTTACGATATGTCTCTCATGAGAAATTTATACATGAAGAGGTTGAAAAATTCCAGGGGAGGGGTGATTAAGGTTTCATGCTCTCTATTTGAAGTTTAAAATAATGTCTTTCTTAGAGAAATGACAGACAAACATGATCATATTCCCTCTTACAAAAGCATCATCAGGGCACCTCTCTCTGTTGTGGTGAAGAATAATTCTGGTCAAGCCCAGCATGTCAGTCCTCTCTCTGTTCTCTTGTATGCTATAAGAGGAATAGTAGCAAAATGTCATATAAAACTTTGGTGGTCCTCTCTTTATATTGAATAAGAAGTTCTAAGCTTCTTCTCTGTCTTTGGCAGGGGGTTCCAAGCCGCCCTAAAGTTAAATCCTCAGGTGATGAGTGGGGGATCTGGGTACCCAAAGAGAAAACTGTGCAGAACCAGTTATAGCAACCAATCATATGTTTGTTTTCAAAAAAGTTATTAGCATTGGATGAAAGACATGCTGTTGAAAAGCAATTAGGGCTTTAACAAGGGGCGATTCAGACGCTAACGCTGTCTGAGGCAGCCTTCAATATGCCGCTCACTTTTACAGTGCCAGACAGGGGTAGGAGGTCCATGGCACTAGTACAGAGCATGCAAGTGCGTGCTCTGCACTAGAAATTCGGCTCTTAATTACCAGGAGTGGCTTTTTTGCAACCTGTGGTAACCAGTGGGGAGCTGCTGCTTGAGGCAAGTGACTCGCCTCATTGGCGGAGCGACCCTGGCTTAAACCTAACTTTTGTTAAAAATTATTTCTAAAATTAGTTGTGCAGAAGGCAGCTGGCCACTATCTGAATTTTTACATTATAACATAGAAACAGTCACTATTTATAATCTATTTTTAAAGTGTTTTTGTATGTTTGCAAACAGGTGGGTCCACCAATTTAAAATGAAAGGTAAATAGTTGGAATAGTATAAATGAACTTTAGTATAGTATAAATGAATGGTTTTCATGAGTCTACATTGAAATGAAATTATTCCTGAGACTGAACTGGAGAAAACACCCTTCTCAATGGGAAAATGCAAGGAATATGTATATTTAACAGCACATCAGTCATTATAAGCATTATCTCATTTTCCCATGGAACATGAAAGCACCCCCACAACACAGAAAAAATTATGCCTATTGCCAAAGGAAGATGAGCTGTACATGGCTTATATTCAATTTTCCTTCAGAAAAGAATCTATCTATCAATTTAGTCTCTCTAAAGAATGATCTTTCTGATCTTATTTTCTCATAAAAATTAACAAAAACAAAAATTAAACACCAATTGCCATAAACCAATAATGAACTTTATATTGAAAGAAATCCATTCTCACCTCCCCAAACTGTAACCAAGAACATTGCATAGCAACCACATGTGCAAATTACAAAATCCAGTGTCTATATTATACAAAATCGATAACTGTAAATGTTATTATATAAATATAATAAATATATGGGTAGAGTCATCTTCTAACAAACTTTTGTTAGGGAGGAAGTCTATGACAAGATAGTCACCTGACACGTTTCATGCCTCGTTCTGGCACTTCTTCAGAGGTTCACCTCTGATGAAGTGCCATCTTTTCATAGACAGGAAATGTGAGTCTTGTGAAATCCCTGTTCATGATTTTAATGTAACCTGGAATAAAGCTTTTTGAATTTTAAAGAAATGCTGCATGGACTTCCTCCCTAACAAAAGTTTGTTGCAAGTTTTATTGGCTGGATTGGAGACCAGCGTGTGGCGAGTGAGAGAGTGGCAGCAAATGGTGCGTGGCGATCGCTGGATACAGACACATTAGTTACTTGTAGAGTCATCTTCTAACCAGAAACAAGGAAAAATAAATAATGAACCACTGGTATAACACATGCTATCTATAGTTTAGAAAACAATTAAAGAAACATTGTTCATTAAGACCTTTAGGAGACATTCTATCAAGTTTTCTAATCCAATATGTTTTGCGTTGTAACAACAATTGGTATCTATCTCCCCCCCCCTCCTAGGCTCAGGAACATGGTCAATTCCAATATATTTAAACGTGGGTAATCTATGGCCCATCTCTAAAAAATGTTTAGCAACAGGCTTAACTGTCTTGTTATCTCTGTGCTAATCGCCGACCTATGTCCATCCATCCTTAAAGTCAAATGTAATTTCTGCTTATGATTGTGGTGATTTATAAGCACAGAGGGCTGCTAGTTGGAGTCCCTGGTGGTTAACAATAAAAGAATATTCATTCTCACATCCATCTCCTAACCTCATCATACACTTACAGCTGTGCTCCCATTTTCTTACTGTACCTAATTAAAAGCATAATTCAACCATTGATGAGCATGGCCTGTGAATATGGAGCAGATTTATATTATGGTGCCATGTGACAAAGACCAGTATGCCAGTCTCTATGGATAAAAACTGAGGTCTTTATTCCTTGGGTGAGGAGATAACATAACACTTGCCACATGTTTACTCAAGGAATCAGAGGATAGTATCATAACTGACATTTCTCAAAGGCACGGAGCACACCATTTTGCATCTAATAATATAAAAAAAAACTTTAAATTGAGGACTATGTTGCATCAATCATGCAATAAAGTATTAATTTCCTAAAGTATTTTTCCAGCACACTTTTAAAAAATGGACATTTCTGTTATCCTCACTGCTGCACACTTACTGTGCATGTTTTTTTTAAGTCATTCAGGTCAGATTACGTGGTGGGGATTTAAATTAATTATTAACATTTTTATACATTCAGGAATAACAAGGGGTATTTTGATCTATTACAGTTTTGTAAAAAAAATTTTGCTTCTTCTATTGTTTTCATTTGATTATTTATTCTTGTTAAGGGATTGAGGTTTATTAGATGAAAAATAAATTATGTATGTTTTAAAAATGTTATTATTCTAGTATGCTGTGCTATTTTTACACACTAATATAGTTATATCAGCTCACATGGTTGTAAAACTACAAAATACCCTGTGTCTTCATCTTTTACTGAAAATCTAAAGAAAGTAATCTCATGCAAAGCTGACCAATAAACAGGATTGATCTTTTTCACCAATATTAAAGGGAAAGCAATATGGCAGTCCTAAAGGGGGCGATAGACATTTCAATACACACATGTAGAGCTGAATCATCGGATACACTGGTAGAAACAATAGAATTCTACCTGTATCTGACAATTCAGCACAAACAATGGCTTATGTTCGGGTGTCTTCATAGGCACCTGATCAAAATTTTCTGCTTGGGCCAATTGGCAAGCCGTCCAAAATCCAAGCCTTTTGACAATATCAGTCGGCTTGTCTCCCACAATACGTGCAACAAATATTGTACAAATAATTTGTTTAATTTGATAATATTGGTGCATGTATCGCTACCTTAGGGTATAGAAAATGTTGTATACTTAGGGGCAGATTTACTAAGGGTCGAATTTTGAATGCCAAAAACATTCGAAATTCGACCAGGGAATAGTTGGGAATTTAAAAAAATTTGAATTCAAATTTTTTTAGCGCAATTCGATCGATCAATCGAATAGGGAAATTCGATCGATTCGAATCGAATTTTCGAACGATTTTTAAACGATCGATCAAATTTTTCTAATTTGACTTTAAGGAATTATCCCCATTTGGGTAGGTTTAATCTGATGAAGTAGGTGATCGAATTTAAAGGGGAAGTATTTGACCATCAAATTTTTTTTTTCAAATATTCGAATAAAATTAAATTTGAATATTCGATTCATTCGAATTTGAATATTCGATGGTCAAATTTGCCTAATTTGCATATTCAAAATTCGAATTCAAATCTTTTTGAAAACTCAATTGAATATTCGAATCCTTCATGTGAATTAATGTGAATTTAGTAAATCTGCCCCTTAATATTACTAAAAAATAACATACATAGTCCATCACGATAAAAAAAAAGCTCTCTTTATTGGGGTTATCTAATAAAAAGCACTGACTTTGCCCTAGAGCAGTAACCTATAATAACCAATTGGCAGGCAAAATGCACTAATCACCTGTTTAAAAGCAAACGTCCTATTGGTTAATATGGATTACTGTTACTGGGCAAGCCTTTTATTACATATAGGGATTAGTATCTAAAAATTCTGGTGTGCATTTCTATAAATTAAAGGCAATACAGTGTCCAGGTAGCAGTGCCATGTCCCTATCACCTCCCCTGTGTAAGGGAGGTTGAAAGTAAATTGCCATGCATTTAAATGTTGGCAAAGTATGATTCTTTAATAAAAAATGTCTTTCCACAGGTTGTTCAGCTTTTCCTTCCTTAAGGGCCTTGCTTATAGACAGGCCCGCCATCAGGGGGGGAAAGGGGGGGACAAGTGTCTCGGGCCCAGGGCTGAAGGAGGGGGCCCGGCAGTGCTGCAATTTTCAAAAGCTGGGCGCCCCTTATGAGCGCAGAAGCGTGCACTCCTTACGAAGTCCTGAGGCAGAATGCGGAAGTGCCAAACATATATGAAGTCCAGAAGAGGAGGAAAGACCTGAAGTACCAAAAGGAGCCGTCCTGAAGTGGTGAAAAGAACCAAAGTCACAAAAACAGCTATAATTGAAGTCCTGAATTCTACTGACACCAATG
>CM044432.1:103830572-103854555 GCA_024363595.1 Xenopus borealis
CTTAATCCTGCGAACCCCTTTGTTGGAGGTTGCAGAAAAAAGTTTTGTTTTTGCATGCACAAAGATGCAGCAGCACACGCATGCGCATAAGTGCTGTGCACATGCCCCAGTCCAGCCATGATCTTGCTCAAGTCAATATTAAATGCATTCTGAAAATGCAATATATAGTGCCTGCAGTGCCACATAAAATGAATTTTATATATGAGATAATACTTTCTTTTTATCTTGGACACAGTATAGTCAATGCTTTTTGAATGTAAATGAAGATAAGATACAGACCACCTTTTTCTTAGAATTTGTCATCACAGAAAAAGGTGTGAGACAGAAGATGCATTGTTCTTCTTGAAATAATTGTTCTTAGCCTTTGAGTAACCTTTTAAATTGTTAATTGATTTGTGTGATAAAATGTTATTTTTTAACAGATGCTGGAAACTGATGTGCTGATCTTGAAACAAAAATGGTCTCCTGCAAAAAGACAAAAAAATGTTCAGTTAAAATCACATGCTAGCTTGAGAGCTGGGATTACATCAGTTACCACACATACAAACACAGAACTATAACTCACACCCCTTTTTGGCACTTCCAGCAAAGATAAGATGATATGTTCTAAATGATACCCTCCAGTCTTTTGTTAGCAAGAAAATTGGCACAGAACATGCTCCCCTATCTCACACATTCCAGCTGTTTCATCTTCTCATGGTTCCCTTTGCTCCTAGAGGCAGCATCTTCATCTCTTTTGATATCCAGCAGATTTATACAATATGCAAGGCAGTGTTACTGAAGTCCAGAACATTGCATGTATTGTCTGAAGCTAAGCAATGTGGCAGTCAGTTTAAAACAAAAAATCATGTTGGGAAAAGACTTCATCCGTTCCCTTTTTTTTTGTTATATGTCGTGAAGACTTTAACGAATAACACATTTTGTGTTAGATTTGTTATTGTAAGAATTATGGGAAGATGTATTCAGGTGTTGCACAATGCTAAAATACAGTAAGCAATTCCTAAGATGTACAGTATGCAATTTACTGTAATATACATGTTGGGACCCATAGGGGTTAAACTTCCCCTATGACTTTAAATCCCTACCATTTTTTTAAGTTACTAGGCAAAAGCCTGTGTAGTAAATTTTAAAAAAGTTTTACTCCAAAGGCATCTAATTCAAATGTTTAAAAATGTTCAATGTTTATTCATTATATATTAATAAAAATGCATACAGACCCATAGATGCTCTGCCTTACGCGTTTCGTACCCCCTGGTAGAGCCTATGATGTCTGTAAAGGGATGCATCCACTTAGCGAAGGCCAGATCCTGAAGCGAGAGTCCAATGCAACCCATGCTTCTACCTTAGCTGGATATTTAACTATCTTTGGTCGGGATAGCCAAGATTAGCGTTACATACAATATCAATAGGCCTAGAAATACTCCACTTTGGTGTAGATTATTTTGGTGTAAGTTATAAAATAGGTAAATGCAAGGTTTTCCCAATAGGGATCCAAAGATAAGCTATAAATATTTTGTTTTACCTACATTTTTGTAAAATGTAAATATGTTTGAGTCATTAATTACTAATTGAATAAACCTTTTCTCTTGTGAAAACAGTTTGCACAATGGAAACAGAAACATTTTTCCAAAATTTTGCAAATTATCCCTGCAGCTGAAAAAACATCACTTGAAAAAATAATCATGAATGTAAAATAATAGACCTGCAGTAAAAAGATACTATTATATGCTAATTCCAGCTCCGATCAAAGCTTGACTTTTGATAAATGAATAAATGAATAAATTTATTCACAAGGCTTTTTTCCCCTTTAAATATTTCCAAACAAAAAAGATGAAAATGAATGCTGCATTATTCTCTTGCTCCTGCAATTAAAACCACATATTTGTATGAAAACACTACCCATAATGCACAGCAGGCATGGTATAATTAAAACAAAACTGCTGAGTTTTATGCAAAGATCAATTTAATCCTTGGAATAATGTGGTCCTTGCCAAAAGCAGCTGCAACCAGTGAATTGGATTACAAATTTACTCAAACAGTTTCTATAATTGGAAATCTTGGGAAAACAGACTATTTACAATACACAGTGGCAGAAACACATATAAAGCACATGGTTATAATAAGCAAGAAAACCAAACCTTTTTAGCATGTGCAAACATACTAATGTGGAAACTCAAAATGTGGTCTATTCTTTCCAACAAATATATTTGTAATACATGCATATCATGCTCATAATAAACAGTGCAACAGTAATTTTGGCAACTGACATAATTACTTTCTTGCCTGCATGTAAAAACATTTTTTTTTCTGATCATCTACTATATATATCAAGGAGAGGATGAGAGGGAGGAACGTGTTGCTTACACAGGTTATTAAAAAAAGCTTCAAAAGAGTAAGGGCACCGTCATCAGCAGAGCTGAGACAATTAATCGTGGTTGCTTTTGCAGATACATTTATTTCACCAATAATAAAACTATGCAACTGTGTATTTCGTATCAGATGTGCCTGGCAATTTGTCTGTTACAAGATGTCTTATTGGTTAGGTAGAGTGTAGTGTGCTATCCACCTTAATTTCAAACATTTGCCTTTTTAGGAAAATGTTATTTTCCTTATTTGTGAACTGTTCAGCCAATAGGTACCTAACAGTATATTACACCACTCAAACTATTCCATATTAAGCTATCATCTTAGTATGTGAATACTTATTTAACCAGCATCTCCACAAAAGCAGAGTTTTACTTTGAAAGCAGCAAGTAAGTTGCAGGTAAAACTTAGTCCATTTTGTAAAATGTAAAATTTATAATAAAGCAATAGAATTCTTCAATGAATCAGATGTAATTTGAGAGTAGGACTGGCCAGATATCAGATGACTTTGACATACAGTGTAGTTGGCCAGTTTAAATATATTGCAATATATGGACAAACAATCCCTGTTTTGTTTAAAGGGTAAGGCATTTTTTAGTAGCTGTATGCACAGAATGTCTCAATGTCCAAAATATATTGATAATGAGTGCAGAGGACATTTTGTATTTGTCTTTATGTATTTTGTGGTCACAGCCTTATTGCACCCCCCGCCTAATGGTTTTAAATTAGTGGTGTATGTATTTTATTTATTTATAACATTATTTGGAAAAGTATATTGAGACAGGATTTTGTCTGGATTTTTACGGTTCAAAAATCAGGTGTTGAAAGTAATTTCAAAAGAAAACAGAAACAAAATATTAAAAAAATGTTTTCTAAGAGATCTTGAATAAATTTGCATATCACTTGAAGAACAGGGAGGGCATGTGTGGGAGTACTTTTAAGCTAGCTGTGGTAACAAACATACATATATCAGAAATAACTATAATGTTACAGACTAAACTTAAAAAAGGAAGCCAAACTATTAAACACATAAAATTTCTAACAGCCCGTTTCTATTTTACATGCCATTAGTACATTGGGGGTTAAATTGGATTTTAAATAAATAAAAATCTTAGAAATGGATACTCCACTCTTAGGATCTAAAATTGTCAATAACAATAAATCATATTAACAATTTTTACAAGTATTCATTGACATATTTATATTCAGAACAGCAGACATTCTTCTAGTAAAATAAAATTGTTTTTGCAGTTCACATAGTAACTCCATTATATAACAGGAATCTGACTATTTTGTTAAGGTTTATTGCAGTTGTTACAAGACATCAGACCAGCAGAAGCAAAATTAGTCATGTTTATAACTTATAATCACTTAGCAATAATTGTGTGTGCCCATTTAGGCATTTTAACAGTATGCAATGTTATCAACTGGACTAATAAGCATTAGTTAAAATGAGGTCAGCCAGTCCATTTGGCATTATCGTTGGATTTAATTGGGCACTGGTCTTTGCTGAAGTGAAAATTAATATGTATTGTCAATGTTCTGGTGAAATGTTCTGTCTTATTAAAATATGAGGGTCAATTAGAAAGCATTATGTAATAAAATCCCAAGCAGCAGGTCTCAAATTGAGTTACCATAGTCATTATTCCAGGCCTATTGCATCTGAGAACCGGAAACAAGAAGGAATGTCATGTCTGAAGTGTGAAAGGATTTTTACAAGAACTCCATTGCTAGGGCTTAACAAGCTAGAAATGACCAAGTGATAATAAATATGTACTGACTGCTGTCTATTTTTTGAGCCTTTTTACATTCAAGTAAAAAATTGGCAGTTTGCGCATGTTTTTTCTTGAACCTTAAAATATTGCACTGCTGTGCCCATTTTCACAAATGACTCACAAATGAGACTGGCCTTTGCATGGGTACAGGCACTTTTCGAGTTTGTTGTGCACGAAAATAGTGTTGATGGTAACTTAAATTCGCAGTTTGCAAAAATGTTTTGCAAGTATTTTCTCCGCCACCAAAGTTGTGCTGTAATTTAAACGCAGAGGGGCTCATTTCTAAACTTTGGTTAGAAGATTGGTTTGCAAAGTGAATATATTTGCCCTGCGCCTGGTTATATTTATAAAGCTGAATAAGATTGTGCAAACAGAGTTGCAAATTTGTTTTTCACATTGCAAATGTCTATAAGGGCTTTTCAACTATGGCAAAAATCATGAATATTTATGCGCCACAATTAATTGCTAGCTGATACAGTTGGAAGCCTCTCCAATCTGCCTCCGAATGGGGAAAATCCTTCCTGATTCCAAGATGGCAATCAGACCAGTCCCTGGATCAACTTTTACTATGAACTATCTTCCATAACCCTGTATTCCCTTGCTAAAAAGCCATCCAACCCCTTCTTAAAACTATCTAATGTATGAGCCAGCAAAAATTATTCAGGGAGAGAAGTTCACATCTTCACTGTAAAAATCCCCTTCCGAATATTTAGCCAGAACCTCCTTACTTTTAATCAGAACTGTGCCCGCGTGTCAGATGAAAGGACCTACTGATAAATAAAGCATCAGAGTGATTATTATACAATCTCCTTATATATTTATATATAGTTATTATGTGCCATTTGAGCCCTCTTTTATAGCTTCTGTCCCTCTGAAACAAAGTATGGCTGCTGATATTAACTGCCCATTCATGTGACTCACTATTCATGTAACACTTATCACATCATATTTCTCTTCCAGTGCCAGCACCTCCAGTCCTCCCATTTACAGTCAGACATTTGAAAACATTTTATATTAGTACTAGCATGAGAATTTTGTAAATACAACATGTGGTCCTCCCTGTCCTTAAAAGTACCCCCAATTCCCTATTTTCCCTTACTATGCTCACTACCTCATCTAACCTGTGTTCCATGGAATTGCTTACTGGACTATCCCCACCGCATCTAGTTTAATATCTCCTCCAACCTTATAGCCAACCTTTTCCCTGAAAGCAGCTGCACCGTCATCATTGAAGTGAAGCCCATCCCTGTATTTAGTAGTCAGCATTTGGGCAACAGATGTAATCACACAAAAGCAGGACAATGTAGATTAATGGTAAGATAAAGTAGGAATGAAGAAAACATTTTATTTTTATAGCACCAAGATTGTAAACACCACTTTCAAGAGACCTGCTACAGGAGGGAAACCCAGACAGACAAAATTGCTTGTAGATAGTGTCACATGTCCTAGCACTTTGACTAAAGTGATAATGACACTCTTATAAATATTAATGTATATTAATAGGTGTAGTTAAGAGAGGGTAGCTTTGACCGGGTTAGGCAGGCCAGACAGAGTAAGTTTAGGCTTTGCTGAGAGTAGAAAGTGGAAGGCAGGGAGAAGCAGTTTGAGCCTGAATTCCTCCAATCTGCGTTGATCAGTGAGGCAGGAGAAGCATCCCACCCTCCGACCCTTGTGCTTTGGAATACTGGAAGTTTTTGGTAAGTTGGTAAGTATGCTGCTATGGGGAATGCAAAAAATATATATTTTTGCAATATGTAATTGCAGTGATATAGCCTGTGTGGAGCTGTCCACAGCATTTGCATGCTTCAGGGCAGAAATGCTGATAATTTCCATATACAGTACAGTACCAGTATTATAAATCTGTTGCTCTAGCATTGGTGTCTGTGCCTTATAACTGGTGTTTAATATAAACAGTTTTGTTACATTGTATTTGAACTCTGGGAATCCTGATTAAATCTACATACTTCAATATGGGAATTTGTTTGAAGTGCAAAAATATTTGGAACTGGAACTTAACATAATGAGCCGAAATGAATGCAAGAACAGTGTAATCAACAATAGACTGTTACATTTTTATGTTTTTTTCAGCAATGTGTTTAAGTGCAGGCCCTGTCCAACTTGGAAGGGAAAAGGCAACTGGTTTGCAGAATGTTAAAAGGAAAGAGACACAACATCTGTAGGAAGAGTTATTATTCATCTGACATTCTCCAAGGAGTTGGCAGATGTCACAGCAATAAACTGGAAACTGCAATGGATTGATTCAAAGATAAAAAATGGGATAATCCAAGATGTCACAATGATAAAGGTTTTCTTCCTAGCATTACAATAATCTATGCAATTCCCTTTGTACTTATTCTATTAACAACACTTCAAATGCAAACCATATAGCCAGCTGAGAAAGCCCACAGTAGGAACATCGAAAAGAACCCTACTAACAGAAATTATAAAACAAACTTTAGGAGATATGTTTATGTCTCCTGAGTAGTTTAATGTACATGATGTTACTCTCGCAGAATATGTACTAGACATCCCAGTTTCCAACATGCTCTTTTCATATGGCTTTTGCCTCTAGTAGCTTCTCCAAATGAAATTTTGAGGAAAGTTAAATGCATCTGACTCAAACAATATATACAGTTGTGTTGAGAATAATAGCAGTAGGGCATTGCTAACCTGCTCAATCACTGTTTTTGGTTTATATTCCCAGACCATAATCCAATAGAAAACTTGTGGGGTGACAGCAAAAATACTGTTTTTGATGTAAAGCCAAGAAATGCAGAAGAATGGTGGAATGTAACAGGTGCCAGAAGTCAGTTGACTCCATGCAACACAGATGTGCAGCAGTTCTCAGAAACAGTGCTTATACAATTAAATATTAATTCAGTGATTCAAAGGAAAGCAAAATCTTGAAACATTTATTTCATTTGATATAAGGAATGTTTGAGTTTGTAAAAAGAAACGCAGAGAGAGCACCTAAAATTCAATTTTCTTCACTTTCTGTAAAGGAATAACACAAATTTGGTACAATTTTCTTCATGTTTTGCTTTGGAATATAATGTGCAATGTTCCCAGTGTATCTACATTTTTGGGGGTCCAAAAGTGTTTTATTGTCCAGTCTGACTCATGTGACCACTAATCACACCTCTAACATTGACCATCCACATCACTGTGCAGTGTTTTGTTTCATTGCTTGGTAGTATTATACTCTGTATCAGACTGGGACACAAGGGGTCTACCCAAAAACCTTAGACCAATCACACTTATTGGTGTGCAACGTTTTCAAATAAGCATATGTATAACTAGGGAAGTGGATACAAATGAAAAGTGTTGTGAATGATGATTAGTGATGGGTGAATTTATTCGCGACACGCGATGAAAATGACGTGCCGCGACTCGTTTCACAAATTTTTCGCCAATTTAGTTGGAAATTCACAAATTTTTCGGTGAAGCAAAACAGATTCGCCCATCACTACTCCTGATTTCATTCAATGCTGCTGTAATCCCGCAAAGAGGTTTTGTTCCTAAAATCTGCCTTCATTACCATCAAGACATTTTTAAATCTACATACTCATAAATGCACTAAACGCAATTTGCACAAATTTGGTAATGGTAATTTCTACTTTATACCTAATATATTAAAAGTTTATTGCAAAAAAATTCCAAGAATCTTTCGGATAATATTTCATCCTTTCCCCCCAAAAAGCCTTACTCCATAAGACATCTTGATGAACCTTTAAATTTTATTACTTGCACTGTCCTTTATTGAATATAGAAGCATTATACTAACTTTAGTGGGATGTCATACAACTGTAGATTAAGCTGTGTGTTAAGCTATGATCAATGTATCCATCCACCTGAATGCCTAGACGGAATCTGATAGAATCACTTGGGAATGAGCAAAAAAATGCTAATACCTCGCTCCATAAGTATGTGTAATTCAGGTTGGAAAGAGACTAGAGAAGGGAACCATACTAGAGGAACTTGAGAGCTACAGATGCAGTCACTTGGATTTGTAAGCTAAATGCGTCGTGACTCAGGGCTAATTGAAGAAACTGTGTTATCTAAAGTTAAATTAACTCATTTAATGCATTTAACCTTTTCATTAGCATACCAAAGCTCCATTGTTTTCAATGGTGAACTCTTTAATTGGATGGGATGCTGTGACACAATATTCTGTGCTAAGTGGGATAAATGGGATAGATGAGTTAAGTCATGAAGCATTTAACTTACAAATCCAAGTGACTGCATCTGTATACACATTCAGATTTCTATTGAGGTTTTGCTTCGGCAGGTAAAATACAAAGCTGACTAGATACTTAAATAAACCTATGGATGAGAATGTACAAATACTGTTGAAACCTTATACTGCAAGATAACATCATCTGTACTTAATACAAATATTAACCAGGGTTCCCTAGACCCAGAATTAAAGTGGAAAAAGGAAATATTAAGATCTGGATGAACCGCTGACATACATACAAGATTTATAGACAACAAGTTCTGTTCTGCATATGCCAAATTAGAAAAGAATGTTTCAAACAACAGGCACATCTGTGAGATATAGGAACCATGTTTAATATCTGCTCTTCACAAGCATGGATCCAAAATCTTTTTTGCAACTCTGGACCCTAAGTGCTGAGTAAGCTGTAGTCTGTGTAAATTCCCACAGAGAAAAAATACTATAGGGTTTTACATTTTTTTATAATTACAAGAAACACAGCATGTACAGTATATGTTGCATTACATTATAGTATATATCATTTGCTTTTGTATTGCCATTAAATCAGTGTGTATATACTGTGTATATACTGTTATGTAAAGGATAGTGTACAGTAGAGTTAGTTAACTTATGTCATTTCATCTTTTGTGGAACTACAATTTAAATAGGGTTGCCACCTGTCAGGTTAAAACTGCCTGATTTTTTTTCTAAATAAGGAAAACTTGGCAAGATTCTTCTATATTGACACAATGATCTGCTATATTGACACAATGATCTGCCCCCCTGGTCAAACCCCCCCCAATATTACCAGTTCTCCCCGTGATGTCACTGGTCCTCTCTCCTGCTTGAAAAGGCATATATCTAATAAATATAATGGTATTGTGCACTAGTACAGTTATTTGCTACTTTTAAGGAAAAATTTTAAGAAAATTTGCATATCATAGTGAGATCTCTACTGAGAATGATGCAGAACGCAAAACAAGATTGTAAGCACATTATAAAAGCAGTCAGCAATGACTAAATATTTTTGTTCAAATTATCAATTTTTTTAAAAACACATTTAGATTTGTTTGCCTCCAGACATTTTTTCCTTTGTTTTGAATTTATACCTAAATCATTACCGGCAGAATTTTAAAAATGAATCAGTCAGCAGCATAGAGCATTTTCTCCCTTAGTAACATTTATGATGCAGCTTGCTGCTGATTGGGTTATTTTGTCTTTATCATTATCCTGGTCCTTCCACTGCCATCCAGCCTGGGACTTCTGGACAGCAGGACATCTAAGATCCAATAAATCTGAAACCTGTCTAGGTATTTCTTCATTTATCAAGAGGCCTAATTTACCCAGGCCCTTCAGACTAATTGCAAATTTGCAAGAAAATGCTGAGATTGTAGAACAGTGCATTGTGAATGTCCCTTGCCATATTTTTGCTAATGTGTTTCATCTGGAGTGCATAAAGAGACAGGGAAGCTGGTTTTAGACACAGCACTTTGGGGCTAATCCAGTTAAATGATTAGCCCTAAAAATCTGCAATGATGTCATTCTCCCTGCAGTCCTCTGCCAGCTGCCTCATGTGCTTTATGGAGAAATATTGAACTCCAGAGTGACTTCCAGACCATTGTATTTAGACAAGAAATTGATGACTTGTTTAGTTATGTGACATTCTGTGCTTTAGCAATGTTAGCTTTAAACTACATGTTTTAATGACGGCAAAACAGAATTGAGTGTATTATAAAATGAAAAGACTGCACTCCTATTAATCCTTCCATAAAACTGGAAGATGGAGTTTAACCCAAGAGAGACAGTTTTCACTAATGTACTGTACTTAGAACTCATAAACAATCTGTGCTATGCCATCCTCTTTCATCGGCTTTTATACTGTTACTCAGCTGTTTTTATATTCACACTATAAATGTAGATACATTATCATCTTAGCACATTTTTTGGGGGAGATATGAGGCAAAAGAAAATTCTACCAAATTGTGTTAATTTGACTGCAAAAGTTCTGATCCAATCTATACATCTGTTAAGAATAGCACATAATGTATAGCCATATTAGTTTACATTAAAAGTCAACCAACATTAATTTAGCCTGTGTATTCCACTGGGTATAGTTGCTGTGTTTGAATACTAAGCTGTAGGTCCATCCAAGCCATTAAAAAGTGGTTGGCCCTTTTCACAAGAATAAATACAGAAACTTTGAGTACTGATTGCTTAATCATGGCTCACTACAGACTCCACTGCATTTTCTATTTAGTATGGTCTACTTTGTGGTCATGCTGCACTAAAAACAGTAAAATAGAACGCCTTACCAAGTATTGTGGTGATTCTCAGACTGTTAGGAAAGGATTGATCTTTTCTTTCAACAATTAATTCAAAATTTTTACCTGCTTCTGACCTGTTAGTCTTCACTCTCTCAGCAACTGTCTTTCTTTATTATGTCTTTATGCAGGAGTCTACACAGCCTTTGGGCACTCCTTTAGTCTTGAAGATATATTAGAGCTCACTCTTTAAAAACCACCAGAAATCCCATGCAATATTTGTGCCAAAGTCAGTTATCTTGTTATATTTAGTTTTTTCTAGAATTGGTTACTTACAGTAAGTGAGCTCTAACACATCTACTAGGAAAGAGAGCAACCCTAAAAAATATATGAGATCCATTAATAAAAATCTGACACCCATTGAAAATGGGGGAATAGTAAAGATAAACTTGGATAATCTCAGCTTCGTCTTGTTTTAGTTCCCTTTTAGGGACTCCAGTCTTCACCCATATCTCAATTAATACTTACTTTGAGAACTGTGTATTACTATACTGAAAGCATGCCCTGGGTCACCTCAGTCATAAGATTTACCATGGGTTTACTAATTAACAGAGAGGAACAGAAATATAGAACAAGTTAAACAATATCATTGGATATAGGACACTGGAAAGCTTTGCATTGTAACCAGGAATCCACAATTAGACCAGGGTTGATAAGTGGCAAAACTGATAAAGAAGCAAGACTGTGGATTTTGAATTATGGGTTTAACCAAGTCTATGTGGTTCTTAAAATATTTAGTCATAGCTTGCACGTGTTTCAGGATAACATGCAAGATTATGGCATATTTTACTTTAGTATGGTGGGAAAATTCTACATTGTGGGGACAAACATGGCAAATGGCTCCCAAAACAGCACTTAGCACTATGGTCTGCAATTATAAATTAGTCTTAAGGTGTTAATATATTACCAGTGTTGAAGACCCAATATTAAGCTGAGATTAGAACATGCATTCTTTTTGTCTTGGTCAAATACCACATAGCAACCTCATAGAAAATATGACCTGAATGTTGCCTGTTAACCTCAATAGCATAAATAATTACAATGCATCCCTCCTCTTTCAGCTGTTTTATGGCTAATGATTCCCCTGAACTAATCATTAAAGATAAATGTGTACTTCTTATTGTTATTTGTAAGGTGTGTCTCAGAGATTGTGTTTATTTTTTCTACTGTAACATGCACATATTGGCAGTCAAACACCAACCAAGCTTTAACATTGTTTTTGCCTAGCCAAAATATTTCTGACTAATGCTGAATTTATGAGCTACAACAATATTACGCTGGTTATTTTATGTTTCTTGTTTATTTTAACCTTAGTATCTTCATGTATATAGCTGCAAGACAAGAAACCAAATCTTCTGTGGTTACTTTATTTATATGTGGCTGGAAGACCCAAGGGTTTAACTAGGAGATGATTGACTCCCCAAAGTTACTTTCCATTTCATGAACAAATCCCATATGTGATTTGCTGTTTAGAATTCAAAACACAATAAACAGAATTGTAACAAAGTAAACAAATCCTATAAACAGTGGAAGTGTTTGAATAAGTTTTTTCCAGTAGAGCTCGCCATCAATATTGGAGCACATATTTCCATTACATTTTATCATTTATCAAATATTTAGAAACAAAAAGTCATTATAAATGCTCAATTTCCACACATATAGTAGTTTGTTATATATACGGGAACAATTGGTTATGTTGTTACCTGTAGTGATGGGCGAATTTATTCATCATGGACGAATTCGCGGCGAATTCCCGCGATTCACCGCTGGCGAATTAATTCGCGAAATGGCAGCAAAAATTCGCCGCCGAAAAATTCGCCAACAAAAACGAGTCGCACGTAGTTTTTGACGTGACGCGACGCGCGTCAAAAACGACACGCGACTCGTTTCGCGAATTTTTCGCCAATTCGCGAATTTCTCTGGAAATTCGCAAATTTTTCGGCGAAGCGAAACGCGGGAGTTTCGCCCATCACTAGTTACCTGTGATGTAGCATTATTTTCCAGAAATTCTATCACAATTGTACCTCATGCAAACAGATAATTTAGATGTAAAAGTTTGCCAGGCTCCAGTTAGCAATTGTTAACGGGTGGGTTTTGTAAGACAAGGAAATTGATGAGAGGTGGATATGCATGTGATTCAACTGCCTTAAAATGTAGAGGGAGACCTTTATGGTGAAAACAGGAGTTGGATACACTTTTAAGCCTAGTGCTGCACCTCAGGTGAGTAAATGATACTTATGAAGAAATACCATATGGATTGCTCTCTTCATGTTGGGTACTTTAGATACACAGATAGATGATTTAGTAGGTTTTCGACAGCTCCTTATCAGTACGTTTTTTGTCCTATTGCCTATTGTCATTATGCAAATGAAGGGCACACAGCAACTTCCAGAAGGTGGCAGCACTAACACAGAAGTTTGGCAGATTTAAAAATTGCTTAGAATGTTTATTAGGCAAGCAAGGAATTTCAACTGAGCATGTGCAAGATTTCAGAGCTGCAGTTGGCTGTGAAGATATAGGTAGGAGGAGTCCATGAAATCCAAGATGCCTGCCTCAGCTAGAACTGCAGTGGAGATATGGGAGATTTTGCAGAAGGTATAGTGAGCTGATGATTTACATTATACAAACAATTCTAACTGTTTTAAAAATTGGATTTCTTGAACTTTCACATAGTGTATTTACTTAGTAAATGATTTTAATTATGATTGGTGTCCTTTAAGTTCAGACTTTTTGGTGCAAACTCAAATGTTTTGGGCTTTTTTTTTTATAAAAAAAACCTCAAATCTTTTGGAATGCATTAAATTCGATGCTCCAAAAATTCCAGTTGTGCACATTTCGATAAGAATCAGGCACAATTTTGCTTAAAAGTGCTACTTGACTTTATTCAAAGGCTAACATCTTCCTGCTAAAGGGCTGTGGTAATTTCGGGCTGGTACAGGACCCTAAAACATAATGTACACTATTTCTATCTTGCTTCTCTAGTTCTCCTTTAACTCAAACAAGAGGCAGGAGGATGACAGTGGTTCCGAGTGCAAATTTACAGTAGTGCAAGGAGCTCATGTTGACACAATTGGGGTGCAGTTAGTGAATAACCTATAGAGAATGGTTAGTTTTAGACTAACCAATCTCTATAGGTTACCACTATCCTATCTGGATTTCTGTAAGTGGCTTTTCTTTTGTCTATATAACTTTTCTCTGCTGCAAGGCCACTACCAGCTAATCTGAGTGGGCAGCACCAAAGTTAAATACCAATATTACACATATAAATGTAATTTGGGATTAAAGTTGCAGGTCAAATCCTTAGCATGGCTACATTTAAACAAGTGTCCTTCAGTGATCCCTTAAGCCTCAGCTTTGGAGACATGCTGCCACAGGAAGTATGGGTTTAGAGAAAGAAATTCTGGGGAATGCAATCTTTCATCAGTCTGGTATAAACTCACTGAAATATATAGTACAAATCTAATATAAATTGTTCAGACAGGCCAACTACAAAACTACTTTCATCAATCTACCCCCCAAAGTATCTATAGATAAAGGAAAGCCTGATTTCTCCAATTTTATGCCTGAAGTATGTACTTCCTCTTTACAATGTAGCTAATTGTTCACAGGTCCACTTTTAGTATTACAACCTTACAAGAAATATTTTATATCTAAAATATACAAAAAGGTTTAAAGGGGAAATAATAACAAATGGAGAATACAAGCCACTAATTAGTTTACGCTTTCATTAAAAAAAAAAATAAAAATGTTTCCTTATGATTTTTCAAGGCTTCTGTACAGAAGTTTAATTAGTGCCACTTAATGTAAAGGGCTGTCAGATGTGTTCATAAATGTGTGAGAATGTAAAATCAAGATATGTGATGCAATCATCTTTATTTACACCAGGAAGCACAAGGGAAAAACGAGGAGGGGAATAACATGGAAAATATATTTTTCATTCAGAAGTCACCACACTAATAATACCCACTGGAATTTCAGGTAAATCAGCAGACACCTTACACAGGATGAACAGTGCTATTTAGTCTCTTATTAGTCTTGCCATCCCACTTGCACTCTTTAATATTTGGATGACAGACCGAGAAAATTTTATACCTTGTGGTATAAGGGGCAGATTTACTATTGGTCGAATTCGAGGGTTAATTAACCCTCGAATTCGACCAATCAAATTTCGGTCGAAATTTAACCCTTCAAATTCAAATATCGAATTTGAAGGGTTTTAGCGAAATTTGATCAAACGATCAAATAAAATAAAAATTTGATCGAACGATTCAATGATTTTAGCCATTCGATCGAACTTTTTTATTCGAACTAAAAATACTCAAATAACCCTATGGGAGCTTCCCATAGGGTTATACAGAAATTTGGTAAGTTTAATCTAGCGAACTAGGGATTCGCATAAAAAATTAAAGGGCAAGTATGGTCGAATAATCGAACAGATCTTTATTCGAATCATTCGAATAAAGTGGTCGAAGTGCCCAAAAAAGGTATTTGAATATTCGAATTCAAATCTTTTTGAAAATTCGATTAAATTTCGAATTCTTCACACAAATTTAGTAAATCTGCCCCTAAATGTCAGTATGGGAAAGTACTGAACTTTGCCCAAATTTTCTTTACAAAATAAAATTTAAAATTAAGTTCTTTTGTTGCTTTGGTTACAGCGAGTTTCAGACTAAAATTATGTCAACAACCAGTCTTAGGTAATATCATATTCTAAACCACCCCATTTATGACACGTCAGGCATTCTAAAGTGATATTAAACTTAATATCCAGCAATCCATTCAGAAATTTGTTCACAAAATATATATTATATATTTTCATATGTATATATTTCTCTCCTGATCCTTCATTCCCCTTATATGAATATTTTAGTAACTTCCCTTTTTGGACATCCAGCAAAGATTTGCATATTCAAAACAGACCTTTTGACTAGGCGAGAATATTAAGCTTGGTCCTCTAGGGACCAACTCTGACAACTTATGATCAGCTGTGTTAATTGGTGTGAGAAAACTACCTATACAATGTTTGACAATGTGAAAACTAAGTAACTGGTAACACAGGTTAAATCTATTATTCTATTTTAACAGAATTTTGGGTTTACATTCACTTATTTCTAGGAATATTTCAAAAAGTGGGTATATTTTACACACATTATTATAATGTCCAGTTCACATATTGATTATATAACAGTACATACTACTCTGGATAAGGCAAAACAATTGCACAATCACAGCTCTTGAAGAACTTTGTAGCAACTTTTATGTCTGTGTAGGGTCACTTTCAAATGGTTCCTCTAAAAGTTTGAGTTTTAATATAGCACTAGAAAGCCCCATTGTAACACCAAATAATATGCAAAAAGTTAAAACATTTGAATGAATATTTAGACAATTTATAATATTCTAAACAGATCCTATATGTATTATATATATGTTTTTCTAAAAATGATAATTTGCTATGCATGTTCTCCAAAACAAATTAGATATAGAAATAAAAATGTATTACTATATATTAGGCTAGTGCCACACAAAGACTTTCCTGCTGTAGTATGCTAAAGTCACTTAGACTGTGGGGAGGCAGTCGCTTTTATAAAACATACAAACTTCTCCTTGCAACCAATAAAAATGAAAAACACCAGACTCAGTTTTCCTTTTGGGCAGCGCTAAAGCGAGTAGCGAAAGCGCTACTGACTGGGAAGGAGGGTTTCCCCCCCCTTTTTCTAAAATAGAGAAACTTGTACCCAGCGCAAATGCGCCTGCACTCTTGCGCAGGCGTAGAAGCGAACGCGCGGACGTTTTGGCGCGGGCGTAAAATATGTGACGTCATGGCGCAGCGTGCATGCGCATGCAATGGCTGCATAAAACAGGGACACTCCCTTCAGGCTTCCTCTTTGCGCCCATAGCAGCTACAGGAGCTATTTCCCGCCCACCCTCCCAGTTTTGAAGGAATTTTGTGTTTTAAAAAAAAAAGAAGTTTATTGGTGAACAGTTGTCTAGAGGATGTTATCGCTAAGAGTACTTGTCACAGCATGGCGGTCATTGATCCTTTGCCGGTATTTGGCCTTTAATAAAAGGGACACCACATGCCCACTGTACTCAGTGGCCGGCATTCGGGGTAAGATGAATAAGGATCATATTGGCAGTAAATAAGATAAGTGTTTTGAATATAATATCAATAAAGCTGTGGCCGACCTTCACCCACAATTTTGGTTCAGTGTTTTTATTGTAATATAGTGTTAAAAGAGGGGTCCCCCCCTTTTCCCAGCTGGGGCTAAGATTTTAGGTTACATGTTTATAAGCATCTTCACAGTCCTCAGTGGGTGGAGGTCTGCCACAGTTTTTTAAACCACGTTTAACTAAACCGATAATCTGTCCTTTCCACATTGCAGAAACATAGATTAACCCAGATGCCAGCCACCGCAGCTGCGATGGGCATGTAAAGAGAAAAAGTTTTATTAACCAGACCCAAATGGACCGCCAGAAACTGTGATATAACACATCAAAGCAGTGGTATAAGTAATGCCATATTGACAAATGTAAGTATTTTTTTTTTAAATAAAAACCTTTAAGGTAACATATTATAAAATATAACAATGTAATAGGGCGGGGGTTGGATTTCCCTATATATCTCAGCCCTCCTATTAGTGCCTATTACCAATCCCTCACCTCCATGTAGTTATGCCCAGAGTTCCCTCTGCTCCCTAGCACCTCCTCACAGTCCCCGGCACCCTTCGTTATTCACTATTCACTTATTTCACTTTTACTATATCTATAATAATAAATCAGTTCAACTGGATTTTTATTCTTTCTCTTGAAGACCTTTTTTGCTAGTCCTCCAACTGTGTTTTTCAATTCTGAATAGAGAAAGCCTTTTTGAATTCAGAGAATTTAGAAAAAAAAGCCAGTTAGAATGAATGTCTTCAAGAGAAAAAAATCTGCAGCTGATTTGACTTATTGCTATTAGTGATGGGCGAATCTACTCAGTTTCGCTTCGCATCAAATAGTTTTCGATGTGAGTCGCGTTGTTTTTGGCGTGTTGCATCAAAAATGACGTGCAACTCGGTTTTTTTGGCAAATTTTTGCTGGCAAATTTATTCACCAGCGGCGAATCGTGGGAATTCGCCACAAATTCGCCCCTGGCGAATAAATTCGCCCATCACTAATTGCTATAGATATGACCTGGATGAAAGGGAACCTTCACATACATACCATGCACTATATCTACACTAATGATGTGCGGGTCGAGAAAAACTCAACCCACACCCAACCCTAACCTGCTGCATCCTAGCCCTCCCCTGATCCTAACCTAGCGCACTCCCCTCTTTATATACCCATGCGTGACCCACCACACAGCAACTCTGTGCATGTATATTAAAAGGCAGAAGTGGGGCAGAAGGATGTGGCCAGAGAGGATAGAGGATAGAGGTTTAGCCCAAACCCTCCCGCGGCCCAAGGACATACTGTGGTAGACTTCGGCCCAGCCTAGGCATCATGGGGCTAGACATGGGTTTTTACTATTGAGTGCTGTTATATACATAGATAGATAGGCAGCTGTTATCTTGCTTTAGGGAGCTGTTATCTGGTTACCTTTCCATTGTTCTGTTGTTAGGCTGCTGGGGGGGAAAGGGATGGGGTGATATCACCCCAACTTGCAGTACAGCAGTAAAGAGTGATTGAAGTTTATCAGAGCACAAGTCACTTGACTTGGGGCAGCTGGTAAATTGACAAAATATCTAGCCTGATGTCAGACTTCAAAATGAAAAATCTGTTTGGTCTTTTGAGAAATGGATCAGCACTATTAACTGATATATTTGTTTCCATGACAGTATACCTTTAAATACATTTTCCACTATATTACACTGACATGAGAAGCAGGTATGTGCTTTAAAGTACAGTACATTGATTCTTCTGAAGAATCACTACCTTCCTGACCCTGTTTGTATGACTAGGTTTCCATATGTTAGTACAGAGAATTGTAGTTGTTGGAAGTCAACCATAAAAAGTGTAGTGTAATATATTGCACTAATAATAAATGTATTATTTGGTGCATCCCCAGTGTTCAAAATGATTTTCAAGGCTACCGTATCTTTTCCAGTAGAGTAAATTGATCCTAACAAAATTAATAAATACAGTGATCAGAAAGAGAACACTGAATACTAGCCCACATTCATGAATTATTGATCTATAGACAACACCTAGTTAGGAAAATACATGCTATTACCTTCACTGACTGTCATAAATTATCAGGCCATATATACAGTTGAAGAGAAATTCATTTGAATGCAAATGGGAGGATTCCAATAAATCTGTCAGGACCAGTTTATAATCCACCCTACTGGTGGGGTTGTAAGCAAAGTTATATCATAAATAATAAAGAGGACCACTTAAGTGTAAAACTTCAATAATGACATCATGGAGGAGAGGACAAAGGGCATAGGAAACACAGGGAAGTACCAGGGCTCTTCAAATCTCTGAAACCTTCAAGGGTTTATCTAGACTAACACTTCTACACATAGTCCTAGGGGTCTAAAACTCCACTAATTAAGGATTTAGAGCATTCAAAGGCTCTGACTGATAGCAGCAAGCATGACACATTTTTAACATGGCTATGGATTGCATCAGATGCATTCAGTGATTCCTGATTGGCTTTTATCAATTCACTTTGCAGTCCTTCACTTTTTTTCTGTCTGTCCATGTCCAAGTTATCATTAATGCTGCATTACAATAGCGTGAATTACAGGTGTTAAATAGCCATATATTGTGTGTTGTTTATGCTTCAAACAGAGTTCCATTATGGCTGCTTGGCTGCTGTAGAGAGTAAAACATTGGATCTATATGGCGCCAACCATCAACCGTAAGAACATAAGTGCAAAATGTTTATATGTATATAGGATATTCATAACTTTTGTGTAATATATGTGTGTGTATAAATATATATATATATTATATATATATATATATATACAATATCCAAATAGGGGGGTTGTGGGAGCACTCTAAAGGCTATAAAGTATATATAAGTATTATAAATGCTAATGCATATGCACCCAAAACAGGGGTTATTTTGTTACAAAGTTATGATCATAAAATTGATATCAAGGTAAACCCCGAATGGCGGTCCCTAACTTGTTTAATTTATTATGTGCATTCTAGCATTACCTGTAATCAATGTCCATTGAACGCTGTTTTGATATTGTATGCATAGCTGGAAGCTGTGGCGTAGCTTCAGTGGTTGTAGCACCCCATACCTTTCAACTAGTGGTGATCCTATGCTTTTAAAATTGGACGTTTACTTTTGGGAATATCTCTCCTTTAAAAGCCTGATTGCTGGCTTTTGTGAAAAAATGACTTGGGGCAGCTGGGAAATTGACAATATGTCTAGCTCCATGTAAGATTTCAAAATGAAATACAAAAAAATCTGTTTGCTCTTTTGAGAAATGGATTTCAATGCAGAATTCTTCTGGAACAGCACTATTAACTGATTTTGAAAGAAAAAAAAATTTCCCATGACAGTATTAGTAACAGATGATGCAAAAAGAACATAAGTATGTAAAGATTATTTTGTCGAAATCCTGCCGATATACAGATTGCTGTCATCTACACAGCACATTGCATGCCATCCTGACAGACAAAGCATTGAAATCCAAATAAACTCTATTAGTTTGTTTTGATGCACCTTGAACAAATGTTTTCTATTAGCAATGTGAGTGACTGGAACGCTATTGCAAACCCTGATTACTCATGTGAAACATCTACCCACAATGTGTATCGTCAAGGCCTTTGAGGGGCTCTGAACACAGATACATTCTAAGGTATCCTGCAATTACAGTTCACAGGGAAAACTTTAAAGGGTCTAAGCTTTCTTAAAAGACAATTTAGCACATTAAGACAAAGCTTTCGAAAACAGTGATACAGTGAAAAGGAAATGCAATTCTACATTTATTTAAAAATATATATTACTCACAAAGTGTGAAATAAAAATCAACAATCTAACACCAAATCTACAAACTGACACAAAACACAAATTATCATGATGGCAGAATAAATAGACTTTATTTAAACAATTGAGGCAGTAGCAGAACTATATGGTCAACAGGAATTTAGCTTGTGATGTGGTTTGAGGGGCCAAAAAACATTTTTACAGGGGTACCCAGGACCTGAAGTTAAGCCTCAGATTGAAGGCAAAAATTGATTACCTTTTTAATTACTACAACATTAGTACTTTAAGAAAGTGGCCTGAGGGCTACGAAACGCGTTAAGCGCAATGGTTAGGGGCTTTTACACTCTGCTTTTACACTCTGCTTTTAAACATCATGTATAGTGATGGGCGAATAAATTCACTGGCGTAAAAAAAAAAAAAGAGGCGTCAAAAACGTGCCACGACTCGTTTCGTGGATTTTTTCGCCAATTCGCTGGAAATTCGTGAATTTTTCGGCTAGCAAAACGGAGTAGATTCGCCCATCACTAATCATGTACACTTTTTAAAGGATGAAATAAATATTGACTTTTTAAACTTATTCTTGACTCCAGCTGGTGCTCAGTTCCACACAATGTGGTCTTGGAATCTTCAAGCTGATCGGAGCAGTTTTTGAACGTGAAGCACTTGGAGTAAGTCAACAAGGTGCTCCCCTGATCCCTCCTCTTCTCTTAGGATCTGCTGTACAGTTCATATAAATAAGAGTATAATAAATCATTTACATTAAAAAGAGGATACAGCACAACAATTGAACTGTCATAATCCAGTGTTTATCTTTATTTTAGGTTTCACAAAATGAAACAATATATATCACAGAACTTTATTTTCAGTGAATGATAAAATAGTACATTTTGCTTTAACTGAATATCCCCCATGGATTGTTACATAGTAATTAGTGAGCTGAGAAAGTCATGTATTATATGGGCATATTTATCAGAAATATACTGTGGAGTTTGATGGATTTTTTTATACTCTGTATAAACCCACAATAAACTTGAATCTTTGCTTATTTATGACTTGGTAAAATACTAATGTACTAAACTAAAAAGTTTATACTCTTAAAAACTTTTTTTTTACTTTATTTGCTTAAAAAAACTTGAATTTGTGAGTTTACAAACTTGAAAATCTTGAATTGAAAAAATGGCTTGAATTTCACCTAGGACAACTTCCATTGAATCCTACATTCAGTTTTTAGATGCCAGTTTTTTCATGGTCAAGTTTTCAAGGATTTTTGCTTAATAAATACCAGATATTTGAGTTTTTGAAAATATAGTTAAAATTTTAGCAAAAAATTCAAATTGTGGCAAAAATTATAATTTAAACCTTGATAATTCACCCCCTAAGTGTGTTCCAAAGTAAAAATGAGGAATTATAATAACAGGATGGCTATGAAGGGAAAAGTCTGCAAGAAGAGCAGAGAGAATCATAGCGTGACTCTTTGGTGTAAGGTTTCAAGTGTATTTACTAGGACTGTAGCCTTTTGGAGAGTATTCATAATTTACATTTTTGTAGGTAGAGTATTAAATTAACATGCAGTTTTGAATAAGACTGATACTTATTGAAATGCATTTTAGACAGTGGGGCTTTGCCTTGTCATATTTAATGGAACAATACAATTATTCCAATTTCCTTCATACTATGCAGTCAATTAATATTTATGAGTTATGACAGTCATTAAAGCTTCAAGTATGCACACAGATTGGAAGTTACCTGCTGGGATTAAAATATAGCACATGCTTTGCCAATGAATATCTTTCACACTGCAAATGTAACACAATAGTTTCAAAAGAGAAAATTGAAAATGGAAGCTAAATAGCGAATTTGGGAACCAGTATATAAATAACCCCGACTGCAGCTGGTTTACCAAAGGACAAAAAAGGAAGGTGGCTAGTGATGGGCGAATTTATTCGCCTAGCTCAAATTCGCTGCGAATTCCTGCAATTTGCCATCCGGCTAATAAATTCACGAAATGGCTGTGCAAATTTGCCAGAGCAAATTCGCCGGCATCAATTTCCAATTTTTTCACAAATTTTTCAAGAAAATTCACAAATTTTTGTGAAAACATTCGAAATTCACGAATTTATAGTGAAAGCATTCGAAATTCACAAATTTATAGTGAAAATGTTCGAAATTCACAAATTTATAGTAAAAATATTTGAATATCACAAATTTTGTGAAATAGTTCAAAATTCACGAATTTATAGTGAAATTGTTTGAAATTCACGAATTTATAGTGAAGTAGTGCAAATTTCACAAATGTTTCGTGAAAACGGGTAAGTTTAACGAATTTTTCATGAAAATTGTAAAATTTCAAAAAAATTTCGTGAATTTTCCGATTTTGACATTTTCACAAATTTTTTGCCATTTCATGAAGCGAAACACCCCAGATTCGCCCATCACTAAAGATGGCACCTAGTTGGAGCAACTATTATAATACAGTATGTTTATGATATATATAGAGTGAGATCATGGAGAAGAACAGCCTATGAGTGCCTGAGGCTTCTGTATGAACTACTGTACATAAAATATATTTTTTTATAATTACTGACCTAGACTTTTTTTCTATATGATTCTTTATAACCTACCCTTAGAATGGGTTATAATCTGAGACTTTTCTACCTTTACTCCATTTTATTACTGTCTTCACTACTTTGAACTTGTGCTTAGCAAAGTGCTCCTCCCTTGCTTTGGCACAACAACAGCTTGAAAGGATTCTGTTTAACAATAGATTGAAGTCCAAAATATAGCCACCACTGCCTTAATCTATTCTAAAACCTTAGCTCTGTACAATACATTCTTATCCCACAGCCATTGTATAGTGCAGCATTAATCATCAGTACTTCCCGATGATGTAACAGAAAGCACATACAGTAGTGTAGCTATTGCCCAAGATGCACACTTTCATTTTTCCATGAATGCCTTTAGTTTTCCTCTATCCTTATTTCATTAGTGGTCACCTTTCTCTCCCATGTAAACTGTCCGTACAGCTTAAATTAAAATGAAACCTTAAAGATGAGAAAATGCCATTTTATATACTTCACTTCTAAAGGTTCAGCATCTCTATAGTAGTTACGGTCCATACTTTCAAAGTCATCACATGAGTTTCCCATCATGGATTCTGTTTGGAGTGTCTGTGACACTCACACATGCTCAGTGTTCTTTGAGCAGCTGTTGAGAAGCTAAATTTAGGGATTACAGCAAATCATCAAGCAGAGAATGAGGTTTGCCTGGTGCTGGTTATTACATGTTGATGCTAATTTTGCTGTTTTCTGAACTACCATGTACCAATAATCTGAATTGTTTACTAATCCTAAAGCTGGCCATAGACGCAACGATC
>CM044432.1:103864688-103879191 GCA_024363595.1 Xenopus borealis
TATGGTTCTCACAGGAAAGGTTTCCTGGCCTGTTGCATTTTTTGAGGAAGAGTAGGAAGGTAGCATAGGGAGCAAGCAACTAGAATCACTGGTAGTGCCTTACAATTTTGCATCTCCAAGTGATTCTACCTTTCCTTCTCTTTAATTAATTTTACCTCTGTTCTGCTCTGTTTTCACATTAGCTTTCTTCCATTCCCCATGTATCAACAACTTCTTGGATGGAATATACAGTTGTTCTATTTAGGGAGCAGAAAGACATAATCATAATTCCACTTCTCCATTAAATGTCTAATCATTGAGGGAGAATAAAGGTAGATTACAAATGCATTAATATTAAAGCAAAAGAAAAGGTTAAATCACTGCGGGGGTGCCAAAAGTTAGGTACCCCCCCAGTGATTATAATCTCATACCTGATACTCCAGGCTAGTGAAAACTGCCGTGCCCCAGGGTTTTTATCAGCAAACACCACAGCTCAATCTTCTTCCTGCTTCTTTGCTATTTGCAGGGATGCACATGTGCAGTAGAGTGAAAAGCAAAACTTGAAGAAAAAAGCTGAAGAATGAAGAACAAAGAAGTTAAAGATCACACTGTGGTGCTCACTCAAAATTAACCTTGGCAGGTACAGTTTTCTGCTGACAGGAGCATTAGCCCAGGGTATCAAATAAGCTATGATCATCATTGGGGGTGTCTAGAGTTTAGTGATTTAACCTTTTCTTCTTATTTATAGAATTATCTACTGTGGAGTCTGTATAGCAAAAAGCAAGATAAAAACAGGGCTAGAAAAAGCAGAATCCAGGGGCAAACCTGAATTGGCAGCATCCACCAAGTTCACAGATAAATGGTCTGGTCTAGGCAAATATTTTAACCCCGACTACCAGCAAAATAGATTCTACACTTATGGTGTCCATAAGTTTTAATCCAATGTAGGGTCCTAGTCAAGGAGTATTTATCAAATACTGAATGCTTTAACTTTTACCCATTGATAAAGACACCACTAAATGTCTCATAGGAATGAAAAGGAAGTAGTACAGTATAATGTTAATGTGAGCTCTAATTGAAGAAAATTCTGTCCAATAAAGAAGTAATTTTTTAAATCCTGGTGTGCTTCAGCATTTTTACATAGATATACTGAACTTCTGAATAACACCCAGGTAATTGTTATTTAAGTGTGTGCTTAAGCCTTTATACATATATATACATTTCTCCTGAAGACGGCTCCAGTAGGGAAGCCGAAACGTTGAGGGAATAAACCACAAGCTTTGTTGCTTTTGACACAAGACCTTGGAGTGCGGAGTATTTATTGAAGACTTGTTATGTTGTTTCCGGCACCCAGGCAGATGACTTAAGTTCAGTGTGCACCAGTCAGCATCGTATTTTATATATATATAATATATATATATATATATATAGATAGATATATATACTCATAAAAAACATTCATAGCAGAGCACACCATTCTGTTGAACATGTAAAGAGTAATATCATCCAGCCTGCCCAAAGCTCTCTTGCTTTCTTAAGAGACTCCACATCAAGTGGAACCCAGGTAGTGAGCTATCTACTCCCTAACACCGTGCACTTGTTCTCTTTCTAGGTGCCAAAAGCTGCTCATCTAAATAACCCTGAGCCCGACTATCTTTCCTAAAGAGACCAATAGAGGAGATTGCTGACTGCTCACTAGTGATGGGCGAATTTATTCGCCAGGGGCGAATTCCCGCGATTCGCCGCTGGCGAATAAATTTGCGAAACTGGAAAAAAAATTTGCCAAAAAAAATTTGCCGCGCAAAAACGAGTCGCGCGTCATTTTTGACGCGACGCGACGCGTGCCGAAAATGACGCGACGCGTCGGAAATGAACAAAAACAACGCGCGACTCGTTTCGCGAATCGGCGAAAAAATTTCGCCCATCACTACTGCTCACTAAATCCTGCACTAACTTGGGCTCCACTCTGACTCGTTTACATCTAATAGAGTCTCAAGCCACATGACTTTCCTTATTCTTTATATATTATAGCATCATAGTAGCTAAACTTGGAAATACTAGGGGTTATGAGATGACCTAAGAACAGGTGCACCACTCCATAAATTAAGGGCCAAAATTTAGGGGATTGCTCAATAATTGGAGGAAACAATTTATCAGTTCCCTACATAATAATTTAAGTTACCCATAGTAATAAATTGAACTAGTTGTGAAGCCGCTTCTATTTGTAAAAGTAGCTGGGCTTCATACTCATTACTTATACGTGGTGGTTGATAGCATTCACCAAATTTTCTTTGTAACCTTTTGCCCAGTCAAAATCTCTACCCAGAGGGATTCCACACCCTCACCAGTGCCAGCAATGGTTATTTCTTTAGTGCATGGCTTTAATTCAAGCTTTACATACAAACACACTCCTCCCCTTTTTAATCCCTCTCTACCTCCTAAAAAGGGAAACAGATCTACTAAATGCCTTGCTGTTGTAGACAGCAAGTTAAAATTTAATATTATGCTAGTAGTGCAGTACTTAAATTACCTGATTATGTATGTTGAGGAAGTGGAGCAGAATTGACAGAAATCCAAGTTTGCTGGGTGAGAGATTCCTTTTAATGAGTGAAATCTTTCTATTGGGGGTTACATCACTATTTGACCCAAACCCCCAACAGTAAAAATAGACATCTGCTGTTAAAGTTGTTCTGTAAATACTTTTAATGGTTTGAAGTCTATCAGAAAGATTCTTTTCCAAGCTTAAATGAAAATAAAATTGACTTGAGCACAAACCTGTGGATAAATCACTATATTATTGCTAAAACATAGTTACTTGAAATACCTATGTCCTTTCTTTTGAAATTTACAGGGTGGTGAAGTTTTGTACAAAGACAGATTTATATGAAACTATAAAAACATCAAGTGATGTTGTCTTGCAGATGACAGAAGCCAGAAGCGTATGCTGCAAGATGGGCCATTTCTACACTTTCTTCAATGATGTTGCTTTTGTTTGGATTTATTCAGCCCTCTGGACGCACTGGAAAGTTTAAGTGGCTCATTTGTTCTTATTTTGCAACCAAAAAGAAAGGTGAAAATGTTTGGGGAAAAGATTATTTCTTAACAGCAAGATGAATCAAACTAGAACAACATTTCAGAACAGGAACACATGAAATTCAGATATCTATAAAAGTGATGTCTATTTTTTTCTAGCATATTTATCTGTCATTGCAATGAAAATTCTTGATGTATTCAGTGCTTTACACAACAACTCAGTGGTGCTATGCATCATGGCAGCATACTTTGGTTCTTGTTTTATATACAGTTCAATACTAAACACTCAATAGATAGGCTTTTCTTTTGGCAGACAAACTATTGGTTGATTTAAAGAGGGAATGGTTCCTAGGGGTAGTGTAGCGTGTAGGAGACCAAAGTAACATGATGTTGCCCCTCAGATATACAGTATATATATATATATATATATATATATAAAATTTCCACTTAGAAAGCACTCACAGCAGGTCACTCACACCAGCGCCAAGGTAAAATTATATACTTTATTACAATTTATCATTAAAAATTTTGACGCGTTTCGATCTTTAGGAGATCGTCATCAGGATCATATATATATATATATCTGCATATGTATATTACAGATTACTGTCATACATGGATAATCACAGGGTCACATATTGGTTCTTGATGCTACATACAGTGAAATGTTCAAAACTAGCAACAAAATATTCTATACCACAAAAAATAATGCATTCAAATAATATAGCTACATGTGTTATTTGTTGAAACTTGATGCTTAACTTACATAACCCTTTTCCCATGAAAATTAAGACCCAACATCCATTCTGGGTTAGGTTAGATCCAATGAAGTCTCACCTGCAAATAACAATAATTGTTCAAATGGTAAATGTACGTACAGTAAATTGCATCACAGTTTGATGTTTAAATATTTATTCAATAACAGGTACATATTCCATACATTAGAATCCTGCATGGTTCTATTTTCTAAGACCTGTACCCAGCCCATACCTGCAATTCGCAACCCATATATGTGACTTGCAACCCACAATTTGTCCTCAGTGATCAACTACCCAACCTGCCATGCAAAAGGTCAACTTACCTTTGGATCAGGAATGCACAAAACTGGAAGTGATGTCACTGTGTACCGGAAGTGCCATAACCCTGGTGCCACATCTGCAGGCAAATGGAAGAAAACTGCTGAGACCACAAGGGAGGGTGGAATGGATCAATCCCTTACACCTTACCTGGATACTCATGTGGGATACCCATGGACTACCGTATGGCCAGTGAATCTGAGACTTTGGGCCCAAAACAGACCACTTTGCCGTATTACTTTGCAGAACCATACATCTCTGGATAAAAGTTTTATGTACTGATTTTATTGCTGGGAGACTTCCAGAAAATCAACAGAAAAGAAGGTTCTCCAAATTCTTGGTCCAAAGTGTCGATCACTAAGTTGCAAATTTGGAAGGGAGTATAATACAATAGTCAAAGCTTTTATGATGGTCTGCCACAGGTATTTTTCAAATCAAAGTTGAGAAGATCATACAGTATAACAAGTGTCTGTTTTGTAAAGCCCATCATTCTGCCTAGTAGGCTACATAGCTACAAATATACAGTTTCCTGTTTACTGTCCTCCCAAAAAAATGGGACATATGCCACATAAACTTATGGCCCATAAAGAGGCATGATGACAGTACCATTACATTTCTAATGCAAAGTAGTGAGAGCTAAATTGAGCTCATGTTGAAATACAGATCCGCATGTTTGCTTAGACACATTCATGACCATAAAAAATTATACTGGAATGTATTATTTTTGTTGAGTAAAAAGAACGTTATCAAAGTTAGATAAAGCCCAATAATCTTATGTTACACCATGGGAAATAAGAAATATGATTAAGAGTTGTTAGGTTTTAACATTTTACAAAGAACTATTGATTTGGTCAAAGTTATAAATGAATGCACAGATCTCTTTTTGTATTCTAGTGCTTGAACAGAGTATGAGAAGACGCACTTTACAAAGCTCAATATTTATGGCTCTCCTGTTTAAGCATAAAAGAAACATTTATATGCTGATCATTCATGATGAACTAATTCAATGTAAATCACCTTCATATCCTTTGAGGGATCATCACACTGTGTTCTTTTTGGTTAACCACTTCGGGTTATTCATTTCTATCTTTCTCACTTTACTGTATATATAGTTTGCTTGTCAATACAACACAGCACTGGTACAGCTCTTCAACTGACATAATGCCACTACTAGGGATGGGGGAAGTTGATCCATTTCACCAAAAATTAGCCGCTGGCAAAAATTTGCCAAAACACAGTAAAGTCTATTGACGGCAAATATTTTGATGTGTGGCATGTTTCTTTGCATTTTTTTGATGGGAGTCATTTTTCTTCTCCCATTGGAGTCTGTTGGCATTATTTCTGTGGCAAAACTCACTACCCCTTTATTATATATATATATTAAGTTTAAAGCACAAAATCATTAATTTAAAAGAAACAATAAAGTAAAAGAAAGAAATGCTTTTAGGATACAGAGTAAAAGCACATTTTAAAACATAAGATCAATGAATAGAGCTTGTGATGAATGTCATTTGCCAAATGTTTCAATTAATTTTTGTTGCCAAATGTTTAAATTAATTTGTTTTGTGAAATAAGTCAACAATATTATATAAATGAATTTCCTGGTTTGTTCTAACTGCTGACCAGTCCACTGAGAAACTGGCCAAAAAAAGTCGTCCATTGACTCCAATATATTTTGATTGAAAAAGATTACTGCAAAAAAAATACCCATTATTATTATTTTTTATTAAGATGTATTTCTATAGCGCCAACTTGTTTCGTAGCGCTGTCAGTGTCGGACTAGCCATCCGGAATACCAGGAAAACTCCCTGTGGGCCAAGGTGTCAGTGGGCCCTCGTGCTGCTAAACTTTTGGCCTATTTCATGGCCATTCCCTATTTCTATGAGAACAAAGAGGCTAAATAGATGGAATAATTGATTACAGTATGTAAAGAAAACAAACTAGGAGAATAGAGGTTGAATGAGGAGATGGTCTAAGGTTTTATGGTGGGCCCCTGGTCTAAGGTTTTTGGGTGGACCCCTGGTGTCCCAGTCCGACACTGAGCGCTGTACCCATTGACTGCAATGTATTGTGTGTGGAGTAAATGTAGTGAGACTTTAATGCTTTTTGCGGCTTTTCAATGTTTCGCAAGTTTTACCACAGTTTAGCATCTTTTTTTAAAATGGGGCCAGTTTAATCATCACTACATAAATGAATAAAAAAATTGTAATACAGATGCAGTCACTTGGATTTGTAAGTTAAATGCGTCGTGACTCAGGGCTAATTGAATAAACTGTGTTATCTAAAGTTATCTTAACTCATTTAATGCATTTAACCTTTTCATTAGCATACCAAAGCACCATTGTTTTCAATGGTGAACTCTTTAATTAGATGGGATGCTGTGACACAATATTCTGTGCTAAGTGGGATAAATGGGATAGATGGGTTAAGTCACGACGCATTTAACACACAATCCAAAGTGACTGCATCTGTATGTTAGAGATAACCAGAGAACCTTCTACAGTATGGGTCATTATGCATCATTTTATTGCATCGGGCAGGTATTTGCCTCTCTAAATCAGCATGTTTCCTTTACCTACCAAGTTTACTTTACCACATATAATGGAAACTAAATCCATGGGATGGGAGAGGGTAAGTGATAAGGATGAAATACTTTTAAAATATATTATGTGCAGATGATGCACTGGAAGTGGCTCTATAAAATGAAATTGACTTCTATATCAAATACAATAAGAGTTAAAAAATTTAAATAGCTAATACATTGGCTAAATGTTTCAGGAGCTGCGAAGATGAGTTATACACCTCATCACAAACACAGCAGCTTCTGGAGATCATACAGGGCACAATGACAGAGAAGCAGGAAGGCTAGAATTCAATCTAGAAAACAAGTGCAGGCCAGGAAAGGCAAAATTTGTACTGAGTCAAGTAACAAAAGGAGGGCATGCATTCATCTGTGAAAGGCCGGTCAAGGGCAGCTAACAAACAAGCAATGTCAAAAGGCTGATCAAAGTCAGAAATAAAGACAATCAACACATTGGAGCAAAGGCACCACAGGAACGTGGTCCCTAGGAGTATAACCAAGCACTGATTAAGGATTCTGGTGTCATTTTAAAGCTTGGCTGAAAGGCGTTTCACATTCATACACATTTATGTTGACAATGAGAAACATATTGCTCTGAAACCCCCCACACCCATTACAAAGCAAGGCACCCAAGCTACAGATGAAGCCACTTGGATTTGTGTGTTAAATGCGCTATGACTCAGGATTACATAGTAACATAGTAAGTTAGGCTGAAAAAAGACACGTCCATCAGGTTCAACCTTTAAACTTTTTTTAACCTGGCTAACTGCTAGTTGATCCAGAGGAAGGCAAAAAAAAACAATCTGAAGCCTCTTCAATTTGCCTCAGAGGGGGAAGAAATTCCTGTCCTGGTGAGATACAAATATCTATAGAATTTAGAAAATATATTTTTGATGATATCCAATGGGATTTTAAGCATTTAATATTTATACTAAATAGAAAGCACTCTATTCTTCAACAGAAGGGACAAAGAAGGCAAGAAAAATATTTTTAAGAGGATGAAAGGTAAAAACATTTAATAGATCAATGACTAGGACGTTCTCTGAATGATATGATTTTTATTTCCTTTGTGAAATAGGGCAAAACTGAAAGCAAGCCAATTTTCAATGTCCTAGTTTGTACTAGCTGCTGATCAGTCCATGTACAATGGGTTGCTTCTTCAAAGTCTAACAAAGGCCTCAGCTGGGGGATGAAGCAGCTAGTGTGAAAGTTGTGACCTTACTTTTGATTTTAGTTTGAACCCTGCTTAGTGCAAATAAGCTTTGGCAGGTAATATACAGTATAGTCCTTTTTTTAGTTCTTGAATGAACACAATCATACAGTACTGATAAATACATTATAAAAGTCCCCTGTGCAAACATATAATTGCTCCTTTTCCATGCTAGACAATTGTAGAAAAAATAACACCATGATATATTTTGCCTAATTTTCCCAGTTCCACTCAACTTTTAATACATAAAAAAGGAACCACCGGAATACAAAACAGCCCCACAGTAGATATTGTTTGTCAGCTTGTACTGTGCTTAATTTGCAATGCTTTTATTTAATAGCACATGGTTATTTAAATAAGACTAAGCTAAATTAGTATGCACTAAGCAAGTCACATGTCACAGCTGTGCTTATTAGATCTAAGTCTACATCTGCCAACAAAGCCTCATTAGAAAGCCAGTATGACCTCTTAACTGCCCTTTTGTAACAACAGCTTTTCTTTGCCTTGGTTGAAATCCCTTTTTACTTTAATCTTAATAGATGCCCTTGTATTTGTTTGTGTGCCACCTTTCAGATGAGTATTTCCCTAGATAATCCTGTACATGGATTTTTTTTAAATATTAGCATAGAGATTTATGTTTGCATGTATTTCAAGTATAAACTATAATTACATTTATATAATATTAATATTTCGAGGTATGTAATCCAACTATCTAATCATTCTGTTTTTTTTTTTTAATTACTCCTCTCCATCCATGTTTGTGGTTGTCTTCCAAGTCTTAATGAAATCTTAAAAAACATTTTATCAGGGTTTTAATTTTAATCAGACCGTTATAACAATAATTTAGAAAAAAAATTCTTAGAGTTCCAGCACCTGAAGAAAACCAGTTGGCTCTGGCTCCTGTACCATAAAATGGTCTTGGGATTCTGTAGTGACTAATGTTCTTATATTTTACAATGAATTCATGTTATTTCATACATTTGTTATCCTGTTTTTTAATGGCTGACCAACCCTGGGTTTGAAAAGCATGCCTTCCAAAGGTACAGGCATAGAGAATGATTGGGACCTGGAGTTTTATAGATAAGGGATCTTATGTTATTTGGATCTCCATGCCTTAAAGGAAAACTATACCCCCCGGACAATGTAAGTCTCTATAAAAAGACATTGCATAAAACAACTCATATGTAAAACCCTGCTTCATTTAAATAAACCATTTTCAGAATAATATACTTTTTTAGTAGCATGTGCAATTGGGTAATCATAAATAGAAAATGTCCATTTTAAAAAATAAGGACGGCCTCCTGGGATCCTAGGATCCAACAGTGCACACAAACATACCAAACAAACTATAAAGTTAGGTCGCATGAGCCAATTAACAGACAGAGTTGTGTCTTTTGCTTCCACACTTCTTCCTGTTACAGTTAGAATTGAAATATTTCTGGTCATATGATCTCTGAGGCAGCACACAGACAATCATGAAATGGTGGTTCAAGGCAAGAGATGTAAAAGGGCAATATTTACTTAAATATTTATTCCAGTTTGACAAGATTCTTTAATATGTCACTTAATTTGATATAAACTATCTGTTGCTCAAGTATTCATTTTGGGGGTATAGTTTTCCTTTAAGTCGTGTCTGGGGGCATGGCATGAGTGCTAACCTTTCCTAAGTGCTAATATTTCAAAAGTGCTTAGAAATTGCAGTTATACAAGGCAGTTCCATGGAACTAAATCCTATCTCTTCTCATTCCTACAGGTAATTCTGCTTATAGACACCATTCTATTGCAACTGCTTATTCTGGTAATTCTGCTTATCCATACACTGCTATAGACACCATTCTATTGCAACTGCTTACACTGTCAGCCCTGCCTTAAGTCGTGCCTTAATACTTATTTACAGAAGCCTACCCTCACTCTTAACTATCAAATACAATACCACATACAGTACCACATCTCTCACCCACTTAAGTCTGATCTTGCCCATTCCCACACCTTGTGTATCATTCCCTTCCCTTTAGATTGTAAGCTCTTTCTGCACAGAGCTTTCCTCACCTTCTGTACTGGTATTGATTGTGATGTGTTTATGTAACGTCATATGTTCTATGTATGTAATTCATGTGATTTAGTTGTATAATCACATTTACTTTATAGCAATACGAAATATGTTAGCGCTATAGAAATGCATGTTATTATTGTTAATAATAATAATAATAAGTCAACTAAAAACAAATTTAAACATTAAATAAACCCAGTATAATTACTTTTATTCTAATATCGATTCATAATCTTAGTTGGGATCAAGTACAAGGCATTTTTTTTTTATTACAGAGAAAAAGAAAATCACTTTTATCAAAACTATTTGATTAAAATGGAGTCTATGGGAGATAGCCTCCTACTAATTTGGAATTTTCTGGATTATAGGTGTGATAACTCACCCTGGAGGTCTAGTGGAGGGGGGTTGGCAGGGACACCTGCTTCCCCCTCGGCAGGGATGCCCGCCACGCGCCGATTCCTCTTCCTAGGGTTTCTATGTGTGCGCAGCGAGCGCACTTCCTCTGTCTGTAGGACCATGCGCGTTGACGCTGTGATGTCAGTGCGCAATGGCGCCAAATTTAAATTTATATAAAGGCAATACAGTTTTCTGCACGTTGCCCGTTATAGGCTTTGTCCTGCTGCCTTGTGCATAGTGCTAAAAGTTAGTCTAGTTCTTGTTCTAATTACCTGTGTTTTACCCTGCCTTTCTTTACTATAATCCTGACTTCTGTATCCTGATCTCTGCCTGTTACCTGACTCTGATTCTGCTTAATCCTCCTTGCTGACTTCCTGGTTTGACCCTTGCCTGATATCTGACTCCGATTTCGCCTAACCCTCCTGATTGACTTCCTGGTTTGACCTTTGCCTGCCTGACTACGTTTGTTTTCCACCTTCCTCGACCCGGCATGTATGTACTGTAATAAAACATAAAAAGAGTACTTACTGGCCCTTTACATCCAGCCTATAAGACATTTCCCTGGGTCATCTCAGAAAAAAAGACTTCTGGTGCCCAGACTAGGTTTTGTGAGTCCTTATACAACCATAACCGGCTAGCCAATTCAGCTGTTCCACAAACAAAATATAAACTGCTTTGTATTCCATTTAGCAAGTTTGTATGCCTTATCATTAATCCTTATACATCACAAATTATATATAATTATACAGTATAAAGAATAAGACTCATTTTATAAGAATGATTTCCTAATTACACTAAATTTATTGTTTAAAACCTGTCCTCACTGTAAAATGACTACCAAACTAATAAGGGCACCGGCTCCAAGGAACATGTCATTAAGTACTTTTCAAATCAAATAGTTAATAAACCTGAATATTGACACATATTTGATATACTGTACATAGGGATGATCTGTCCTGTTTTCTATGACCAAAACTGTTGTGGAGCTCCGGCAGGCAGCTCTATTCTCTGTGGCGCCAAAGTCAAAATAGCTGCGCCCAGTACTACCACATGGGTAGCAGTGGCTCCGGCGCTCATGGCCTGGTGCCAAATTCAAAATAAATGGATGCCCTCAATGCAGCTTCGATGCCAAATAATTTTTTTGGACATTCCTGGGTGCTCTATTATTCTTGTTGGACTGATTTATGTACTTTGGGCTAGCTTGATTATTGACTTTGATGTTTATCTGCCTGCCTTTTGACTACTCTTTTTACTGCAAACTTGGACTTTGATCTCTGGGCTTCCTCCTTGGTCCAGACTACTCCTGCTGGGAACTGATAGGCCCCCTGACAACGAAATGGCAAAAATGTGCAAATTCACTGAAATATATGGGCTTTTTTCATGGCAATTTTTTATCACAACAACAGTATTTCTGCAGCAACATTTTCAGTGCAGAATACACTGGAGTATATGGGTGGCTTTTTTGCTGTTAAACCTCTTTGTATCTATCCTGTGTGTGTCATTCAATCTCATTACTTAATTCGCCCATCACTAATTAAGAACTATATTTACAGACCTCACTCTACCACATCCAATGTTGCAGTTAGCTGGCTTTCTTCTTTCTCCCTTTAATCAAGTTATTCTATGTTATGGTGACTTAAACTGACACACTGATGACTTATCTTGGCCTTCTTACTTTCTCATTAAGTTGATGTTTTATTTATAGCATTGAATAAAAATAGCTACCCATGAGGATGATAACTTTTTGTAATCTAAAACCTAAACATCTCTGCATTTAACAGTTATGAGTACAGTCATAAACTAAATAAGTTCAATCCATGGAACTTGTTTTCCAAATTGAATACCCATCTGCATCCCTCACCAACAGAATCTACACTATGGCTATGACTATCTACACTATGGCTATGACTATCTCCCTTCCTATATCATAGTTTTATTTATGCATGTCATTCAAGTTTTTTGTCTTCATTACAGCTAAAGAGCTTTGCTGCTGCCTTACACCATCTATACAAATATGTTCAATTCACCCAGGGCTGTTCCATTACGCTCTTTATTACTGATGAGCAAAAGTGCCCATTTTGATTTGTTGAAAAATGTGCCATGCCCCAGAAAAATTCATGAATTGGTAAAATTTTGCACAATGCATTGGAGTCAATGTGCATTCTTTATTATGCAAAAAGTTTTTTTTATAGACATAAAAGGTTCAGCTTCATGGACATTTTTTCAACCTAACGTACTATGTAATATTTACTTTCCTTCAGCTACTTTGTATCCATACATATTTATTTATAGGTGTATTACTTGCACTGCATAGGTGTATTACTTTACACTAAACTGTGTAGCACTACGTGTATATACACACGTTGTACATTTTTCCTTTATCCAGCTGTCAGAATTTGTCTGTAGATTTTTTCAAATTTGATATGCTATCATAGATTACATGACTTTCAATTAACAAAGAACCCTTCACTTCTCCAACAAATATGAAATATAAATTGATCTGCTTCTTTTTATTAGACATGACCTAATAAGCTCTAAGTAGCTTGCTGTATGCTAATATAAATATGGTGGTGCCAAAGGCTTTTTGGAAGGTCACTACAATTGAATCATTCTATGGACTTCTTATATATTTCTAAAGGACAATAAAATGGTAGCATTTAGAGCACTGTATTTTACAGATATGGTAAAAAGTTAATCTGGTATAGTAGAGACAGAGAAATGCATGTTGTTATCTTTTAAAATATGTAGAATACTGTGCAGTTTTGACATACTGATACCACACTATAAACTACCTTGACAATTACAGCACTAGGAAACATTAGGAGTGACATGCTGTGATTCTGTTAAGGTGTTAAGAGACAAAATAGGAAGCATGAACAAAGCACATAGAGCCAGTGATAGGAGAGAAGCCAGAATTCTCACAGAAGACTTTGCAACCTTATATACAATGAGAGACATGTCATGGACCTGTCCATCACATGAGGAGACACTTCCAAACAGGATCTAATAATGTAATACAACTACTCACCCACCAGGGTAAAAAAATTAACCAGGACCCTTATCACCTTACTCAATTACAACGATTACAATTTACCATAGGTCTATGCTTTATAAAACAATTCTTCTTATAAATCTACTTATAAAGCAGGCTTAGCAAGACTTAGGCTTAGTCAATGTCTTTGACACATCCCTGAAATTATTGGTACTCGATGCAATGTGTGTAGAAATTACATCACTTGATATTTCACCCACAAATGCTTAATAAATTAGGAATCTCAGTTACTATTGAAGGCAACTGTATTCACACAAGTCAAAATATGCATTTCTATTTTGCCAACTGGCCAAGCCCACTTAGCGACTCTATATCAACTTTTGTAAAATACTTTGATGTGGAAAACCCAAAGCAGGTTTCAATGAGATCCCATTAGCCTGGGTATTTTGTGCAAGATACAACGTAACTCCACACCATCAGTCTGTCTACTTAGGGGGTTTAGACCAGCCAATTAAGCAGTATCATCTGTTCATTTTGCCTCTTTTGCTTATTTTACTATGTTCTGTAGTGTATTGTGCTATTAATAAAATATTCATGTTCAGCAGAAGTAATATCCCACATTACTCTCTTATTAGGGCTTAATAAAACATCTATGACTGATAATTTTATTAACTGTTTTTGGTTTCTTAATGCATAGAAAGCAAATATAAAAAAATTTACCAGTAACCATGGGTGCTCTGATGTCCAACATCAAAATATATATTCCAAAGAAATTGAAAAAGTCAGCAATGTGTCAGCAATGAGGCTGTAACCACAAAATACTGCACTCAACCCATTATCAATATATTTACGACATTGAGACATTTTGTGTATACAGCTAGCTCCTTGTTGTAGCTCCCCCGCCTTCCCAGTTATAGTCAGGTGATCCCACTGGTGTCTAATAAAAGGGCAACCATGTTTGGGAGTTTTACTGTGAAAGCAGCAAGAAGTGAGTTGCAGGTAAAACTTAGTCCCTTTTGTAAAATGTATAATGAAGCAATAGAATTCTAATTCATATTTAGTAGCTGTATGCACAAAATGTCTCAGTTCCTTAAATATATTGATAATGGTTTGAGTTGAGTGTGCAGATAACCTTTTGTATTTGTATATATATATATATATATATATATATATATATATATATATA
>CM044432.1:103879890-103892431 GCA_024363595.1 Xenopus borealis
ATTTGTCTTCTTGTCTTACTGAATGCAATCATTTGGTTAGCAAACACATCTCAGCTTGATAGTTTCAGTGTATGCCTTAGGCAGCTCATTTCCCATTCCGACAGATGAGAAGATGTTGCAGGGAGGGCAAGGGTGTTTTGACTGCAGCAGATTCACATTAACTTGCAGAACAGTTTTTTTAATTATAATACTAAATGTTATATTTTTCTGAGTAAAATTAAAAGGCATACTTTTTAAAGTTAATCTAAGATTATATTTTAACATGCAGAAGAAGGGAAATGTGGAATTTACAATTAACGCTTATACCAGGTTAAATGTTTTATTGTATAAGATGGTCATAAGGCTCATTCTTGATAGTTCTGTGCAATGCAGAATCAGTAAGCAGTCACACATTTATAGAATTTAGGTATATGGTAAAGCAGGAATATAATAATATATTTGTCCTCTAATATGAAAAAAGGATACAACCTGAAGATGCCCTAAAATAAGCCCAGCTTAAAAATCCACAGAGCAGAAAATAGCAAAGTCTAAAGCTAAATAGCAGTGCTGATTATTTATTCTTTACCCAGATAACCTGGTGTTTGCAGTTATCTACATGCAGATACATGCAGAATCCATATAGGAGGATTCCTTCTTGCCATGAAAACAATGCAGAGATCACTGCAAATAAAGTTACTCTTGCAAAGGTTTCTTTAGGTCAATGTGGGTATTTCGAGACATGAAATTGAAGAGCTTTGCGCTCATCTAATAACTGACCTTTTTTTCTATCAACGCAAAGTACCAACCTATTCATAGCATTAATATACACCTTCAGTGAATATTTTGCCTACTGTAATGAGCTATTGCTAAGTGCTTGGTTTGCATCTCCACCCGCCCCCTCTCCACTTCTGTCCTCCAAAAGGTTTCTGCGGTTCAGTGATGCTGGCAGGTCCCATGCTTCTCCACGTGACTGATAGCTCATCAATAACATTAAGCAGCATTATGGACCACATTGGTGTACACCAGAATCAATACAGCCAAGTAAAAAGTCTAATACGTTGACATAGCCATACTCTGGAGAGCTCACATTACAAGAAATTAGGATTTCTTTTTTCTCAAAAGGAATGGGGATGTCAAGACCACTTAGCTGCTCCATGGTGTGATGGTTTGACTAAGATTTATGGCCTGTTGTTTTATTGGCAGGGTGAGGGAAAACTGGTAAAACTTAAAAATAACAAAAAAAATTATTGAGCTCTCTTTTTGTACTATAAAGTGAATCATTGTGCACTGTCACTTTCATGAATCAAGCTGGATGAACTTGAACATTTTGTGCATTTATGTCTGTGCTTTTGTTTCAATTCAAATTAATCTGTTTAGCAGGTCAGCATCTGGATTAATCAAGCAAAATGGTGCATGTGTCAGTTCATAAAGAAACATGAAATGCATTAGTACAATTAACCATGTTCATATACAGTAAACCCTGTTATATTGATAAAGTACAGTAACTTTATAGAAAACTGAGTGGCATTGTTCTCTAACTATGACTTTTACCACAATACTTTGCTCTGGATGAGAACTTTGTACTCTATGGTTGAGCCCTTGCAACAGCATGAAAGCAGGTATTGTACAACTGTAATAAAATGCTTAGCAAAATAATTGGGCACCAGTGGTTCTTGAAACTTAACCAGAGAATGAATTTATTAAACAGAATAATCTGCAAATGAATTCACATAAAGATTAGCAGGACCATAGAGAAACAGAGAATAGGTGTATATTCACAAACACCAAAGCTCAGTATTAGTACCCGCAGGGAAGAGAACATACATAGCATCAATGAATGTACACCCAGCATTCAGCTTACCCTAAGTGGAATCTCGAGGAATCACTACATCCCTAAGTCTGTACACTTAGGGGCAGATTTACTAAAGGTCGAATTTCAAATAAAAAAAAATTAGAAATTCGACCTTGGGAATAGTGGGGAGGTAAAGTCCTACGAATGTTTAGAATATGCTTATTAACCTCAACAGTGTCTATTTAACCTGTCCACAGGATGCAGTATTGACATAGCAGTAGTTTAAGCAGACAGTTCAACTAATTTGGTCATAATTTATTTGGTTAAATTGCTCTTTTTCTTGATCAATAATAAGGCTTGATAAACAAAAAAAATATACTGGTATTATTCATTATAGTAACTCCAAAGATACCTTTCAGTGAAAGTAGTTTATTTGGTGCTCTAGGGGGGGGGGGGTGACTGGCACCCACCATTTCTCCACACAAGGAAATAACACCATATATTGGAGCGCAACTTTTTTTTTTTCCTCTGAAAAGCACGGCACTTTTGTTCATCTCTGCTCTCAGCATATGTTGACAAGTGACGGTGAAGATAAAGTGTTCCTCTTAATGATCTTGCATATCAGCTCAGAGAACTCAATGAAAATCCACAATAAAAATTGACAGATCGTAGTGCACACCACTGGAAAGACATTACGCTCCCCATCCAACTATAAATAAAATGCTAAATTAAATAAATCCTGCACAATTATGGATTACAACATGTTTAGTTTCAACGATCCAGCCTGTGGGAGCTTCAGGTTAGGAAATGTGGAAATGCTGCTAGCAGAGAAGAAAAATAAAGTGGCAATTTACTTTTAATGTGATTTCTGCTGTTCATTTTAGGATATTTACACATGCTTTCTTTCTTTGATCTTTATATTTTTAAAGGGAATGTTAGGATTAAAATGTATTTTTTATGTGTTATTGCACCAGCTTTTACGGATAAGTAAAAAATCTAGCAAAGTCAACTTTTTTCTCATCTGATTGTAGCTTTGTGGCAATACTACTATGTGGCCTATTTAATCTCTCTTACAAGTGCAAAAAAGGTGCAATCCAGTTTATTATGCATGTTGCATACTGCCTTGCTTCAATTTTTTAATGTAGGAAGTGGCCCCTCCCTATGAATCCAGTGCTACCTGTGTTAAAAAAAATGTCTGAGCATAAAAAACACCCCTTTTACATTAACATCCTGCCTCTTTACAGCACTGCCAGGATCCTTCTAGATCTTCCTTTTCTGTCTGGACAAAATTCCTTTTTTAAAAAGGTGACAACCCTAGCACCTGAAGGGATAATTCCTAGAAGGACAGCAAGATCAGTTAAAGCAGAACTGTCTCCCAAACATAAAAAGCTGTAAAATAAAAGTCCTTTTCAAATTAAACATGAAACCTAGATCAAAACAGCCATACTTTGTAAACACAGGTTTAAAAATCTCAACTGTCAATCATAAATTGACTACCCCTCCTCTATGCCTCTATGCTAGTCTTCAGAAAATATCGATCTGGTGATGATCTATTGTGCGGCAGTCGATTACTCCTCCCTGCCTTCTATAGGAGATAGGCAGGGAGGTGAAATCGAGCTCCGCACGATGGATTGTCCCTGGATTGTCTTTTCTGAAGAGGAGCGGAACCAGAGTTTACTGGTCCTTTAAGTCTACTAGAAAATCATTCAAACATAAAAAATTATTGTTTGCCTATAGCAAAGATTATTTATATAATCAACTATATAAAGTATAATGTACTGTTTATTTTTATTACAGAGAAAAGGGAAATGTGAATTTTTAGATTAATACATGATACATAGCTCTCTGGATACTTGGTTTCTTTGTAACAGACCGCATTCCTGTATACAGAATTTCAAACCAGTTTGTTGCAATTTTAAACTGCTGCATTAATAAAAATTCACCTACTGTGCCCTGCCCATATTTCAAATTGACTACAATCAGTGCCATTTCTGCCATAACACCAGATGAAAACCTAGCTTCAAGTGACTTTATCATGGGTGTCAAAAAGTCAACCCTGGTAAAATGTTTGAACTGGATTTCCACTTTTTAAAGTTCTATCTAGTGTAAAGAGCACAGCTGCAGTCTTTATACTAACACTCATGTTAGAACCACAAATGCAAATTATTATCATTTATTTATTATTACAGAGAAAAAAAATTATAATTTGATTATAATGGAGTCTATGCAAAATGGCCTTGTCTTAATCTGGATAACGGGGTTCCACAAAAATAATCCTATACATCTGCATTGTTCAAATTTCTTGAAAAGTTAAGCAATAGTAGTGATTTACTGATATATTTTTTCCTTTCAGTCCAAAAGACAATTAAAGGCAAGGGATATACTGTAGTTGATGGAGTTGCAACTCTGGCTCTAAATAAGTGCCAGTTCCCTCTATCCCCATAGTTCTCAGAATAATGTGGCTCCAAATTTGTAAATTTAACCCTATGGCGGTGTGTCTGGCCTTTGCGGTTACATGTTTCTATGCTATATACCATTGCACATGCTTGACTTAATAGAGTTTCTTTATTAACTAAGCATATAATTCATTTATGTTACTTTTTACTTGCCTTCTGAAGAACAGACTCGCCAACATTACCAGCTATGACTTTGATCAGATACTGGTTAAAGAAGATATAAATGTCATTGCTAAGCTACTCTTTACTTAAATGTCACTGGATAACAAGTTTCTACATCAGTGATCTCCAACCAGTAGCTCGTGAGCAACATGTTGCTCTCCAACCCCTTGGATGTTGCTCCCAGTGGACTCAATGCAGATGCTTATTTTTGAATTCCAGGCTTGGAGACAAGTTTTGGTTGTATAAAAACCAGGTGACTGCCAAACAGAGCCTCAATGTAGGCTGACAACCCGCATAGGGTCTACCAAAAAGCCAATCACAGCCCTTATATTGCACCCCAAGAACATTTTTCATGCTTGCGTTGCTCCTCAACTCCTTTTACTTCTGAATGTTGCTCACGGGTTCAAAAGGTTGGGGATCCCTGTTCTACATAGTCAAACATAGTATTAGTGATTACCCATTCTGGGAGGTGTAGTACTGCCATGACTGGTTATATTTTCAAAGCAACATCATTCAACCAAACTTCTCTCCTTCTCTCAAGGGTCAGTGACCCATTGATTGAACATGAAATGTGTAGATGTGCCCAAATTTCTCCAGTTATACCTATATTGGGTAAGGAGCTAATAACAGTAGCAAAACAGTAACTTCTACGCAGATTTCTACGCAATATATTTTTGTAAATCATTATATACTGATGAAGAAACAGAAAGACTGTCCTGTACCTTAGTGTCTCATGTATCCTATCTTAAATATCCCAGGTTATGTATTTCGCATGTAATTTGGTTTAATTAGGTCACCCTTGTACAGATATTTGGAATTTGTGATAACAGAAATAACAGTATTTAAAGATTCACATTTTAAATTCATATAGTTAAATAAAATATTTAGCTATCAATGTCTGTAACTAATACCTAATCATTGTTATCAGTGCATTAATATTTTAGAACTTCATCAAACTACTGTGCTGGAACTACTATAAGCAATTAAAGCCTATATCTATGTAGAACCGTACCTATGCACCAGGCTATAAGTCTCTACATAGCAAACTGCAACAAAAATAGAAACTACACTCACTTATAATATAGGAATGGGATCCATTATCCAGAAACCCATCTTCCAGAAAGCTTTGAGTAGGCTATCTCCCATTGACCTAATTTTTAATCAAATAATTTACATTTCTTACTCTGTAATAATGAAACAGTACATTGTCCTTGATCCCAACTAAGGTATAATTAAACCTTATTGGAGGTAAAATAATCCTATTGAGGCTATTTAATATATAAATATTTTTTCATAGATTTAACAAAAAACAATCCCTCCATTGAATAGCATTGAATAGTGAAAAGGCAAATTTCACTCTGTAGCATTATAACTTGGCAAAGAAAGTGCCTGAAATTATGTGAGTGTATATTCTACTTCTGCTATCAAAGCAACATTTAACAGTTGTAGGCCTAGTACTAAGAATGTGTTGATAAAATTATTGTTTATTCTGATTTCCTTGTTCACTAGTGAGACTGCTCCTCTGTTGGTCTTGTGTGGCTCAAGGAGAGGCCTCTGACCTGGCAAATTTGGTGGGCACATCCTAAAACCAAAGGGGGCTACTACAGGTGAAAAATCCCTAAAAACAGCATAGAAAAGACAGAAACTGAAAATTTGTTCTTACCTGAAATTTTCCTTTTCTTTAGTTCGTTATGCAGCACAAAATGGGTTAAGGTCTGAACCAATCCCTGGTAGGACAGAAGAATAATCGCTAATGAGCAAAGTATTATTACCCCCCCCTTAACCCTCCTCCAGTAGTGTTATATAAAAGCTAACTATCGAGAGACACAATTTTTTCATGTTGAATACTTTTATTGGAAGGGCAACAAAATTTGTGCTTCCTTACAGACTAAAGAAAAGGAAAATTTCAGATAAGAACAAATTTTCAAGCAAGCAAACGGAGGGAGAAAACAAAAAAAGCTGCCTCAAGCTGAATGAAGGGCTGCTTCGAGAACTCTGCTGCCAAAGGCTGCTAAATCCAATTTGTGATGCTTTGCAAATGTATGTACATTACTCCAAGAGGCTGCTCTACAGATTTCTGTAACTTCCACTGCTCCTTTTTCTGTCCAAGAGGTAGCTACTGCCCTCGTAGAATGAGCCCAGAGAGGAAAAGGTGGTTCCATTTCCAACGTGGAATAAGAAGGGGTAATAGTATTCTTTACCCATGAGGCAATAGTTGCTTTAGAGGCCTTCTTCCCCTTTCTTTTTCCAGCAAAGAGAGCAAACAAGCCATCTGAAACTCTGAATTGTTTTGATCTTTCAGTATATATCGACAGACATCTATGGAGATCCAAAAGTTGTAACTTTTCTTCCATTGAATTAGTAGGCAAAATGCAGGCAATATCAAGGTCTCTATCTGTTCTCCTATAAGGGTTTGACCAAATCAGTGACCTTCTTGAAGAGAAACAAAAGGACCTATCTTGCGGTAGCGTTTTTCATTTCCCAGAGACCAAATTTTCCAGAAGTTTATACCAACGGACTACCAAATAATTGGTAGACATATCTGCTGACCAAGCCGTAGAAAAGGCCATTGTTCTTGCTTGCAACTTCAGGTTTTCAATGGATATGTCACACCAGCAATCTGATGCCAACTTGATTGAGTCCATCATGTCTAGAAGGACATTTCTAGAAGTTCTTGCTTTCTCTTCCAAGGAGTTTATCCAATACTCAAGTGCCCTAGATACTGACACAGAAGCAAGTGCAGATTTGCAAGAACTAGAGCCTGCCATATAGGTTCTTCAATCCAACTGATCTTTTATTGAGGATTCCTCGACTGAAATGGTTGTCCTTCTTGACAAACTAGCCACTGGTATATGCACCTTAAGGGGGTCTTCCCATTGCCCAATGTCTTTGCTATCAATGGGGAACATTAGCTTAAATCTCTTAGAGGTTTCTGGTTTTTTTCCCGGATCTTTCCATTATTGTTCAATAATCTTTGAAACGGAAGGATGGACCAGAAAGGTAACCAATTTTTTCTCAGAACAAAAGGGCAACTGATTATCATGTGAGGTCACCAAGGGAGGTGAACTACCCTGACTCATTACTTTTTTGACTTCCTTAATTAACTTTGGTACTTTCTCTACCGGAAATAGAAAGAAATCTTCCTTCTGCTTATTTTTACAGAGGATGAGGATGAAGAATCGCTGGAATGGACAGAATCAGAGTCAGACCCAGGATGGTACGAAACCACTGAAGGTGTATGTGATTCTGGGGTTACTGCTTTAAAGTCTTGAAACACCTCTTTAAATAATTCCATGAACTGTTCCATCTTATTTCTCTTTGAAGAGATGCAGGCAAAGGTTGATTACAGTCCACACACACACAGTGCCTGGATTTTATCTTTCTTTTCCCAGATGCTCTCGCAGAGTCAGACATCTAAGGGAAAAAATGGAGGCATATAAATTTAAGAAACAATATTTGTAATATTGTCTCAAGAATGGCCACAGAAGGCTACCACATGTACCTTCACAGCCTCCAACAAAGACCCAGCAACCTGGCAGTGTGTCTACAGGAACTGCAACAGCTATTAACAGCAACTCCCTTGAAGTGAAAGGCTGCTATATAGGCACCAGATGCTGTGGTGGTTGCCCATACGGCCATCGGACTCCTTCGTACCCTAGATAGGACAGAAGAAAAAACACTACTAGAGGAGGGTTAAGGGGGGTCTAATAATACCTTGCTAATTGGTGATTATTCTTCTGTCCTACCAGAGATTGGCTCAGACTTTAACCCATTGTGTCCTGCCTGTAGGACAACAGGAAAAGGCATGTATTGGAGCTCCATGATACTTATGACTGCCATTATATCAGTTGCCATGCTTATCTCCTCATTTTTTTTGTAATAGGATTTTGCATATGCTGCCTTCTGAAAATAGTTACAAAGTTTAAAGATAATAGGGAGTTGATTTTTGGGAGTATTTTTATTAAAATCCAGTGCGGTGAAGGTAAGATTAGTTGCTAGTGCAAAAATCATTCACAATTAATTCTTAATGTGAATAAATGTTCGCAAAGTGAAAAGTTTCGTCTTTGCAAACATTCGCAGTATATGCAATAACAATTTGTAATCACAAACCATTTTTTGCAACAAAATATTTCAAGAAACTGCAGAGCAAGTGTTAAGATTCACAGAACAATAAAAGCCCAATGAAGAATATTACATTGCAATAGGCAGATTTAGATTCACAAAGTTTGTCTCTTAAATTTCCCCCAATATGCCAAGCTGGTGTATGGGGCCTTATGGGCTGTTGGCTCTTATTCTCTGCTGGAATGAAAGATGGAATGGTAAAGTAGCAACAAGCCTTCAGATTGTAAGCATAAGGACAAATTGTTATGTCATAGCTAGTTTTGTTCAGGCAATGTAATTAGTAACTTAGACCCGCAATAACACACACACACATACAGTAGATGTTTTCCTTTCCCACCTATTACCCAGTAACACACATAACGCTTAATAGCAGGCTTTACTCAACATCTGAATATAGGTATAAAAGGCAGTTAGGATGGCTAGAATGACATGAGCATATGAGCAATGGAAGGATTAAACTACTTATATAATTTCTGTGGAGCAGAAGCACTACCTAGGAGCAAATGATGCCTAAGTGACTTTCAGTGCTATCACTTAAGGTACTGGTACTTGGTTAGCTTTTCCATAAGCTGTCCCATCTTTAACAAAATTTAAATTCGACATTTGGTTTTTTTTAGTAACTGCCAGTACCTCAAATACAGCCAAGTTGTTATGTAACCCAATAGAGGCAGACCTAAGCAATTTGCTATCGGTTTTCTTTTTTCCCCCCCATTTTTGTGGTTTTTAAATTACATTTAGTTTTTTGTATGTGCAGACATAGAATATGAATAGTGATGGGCGAATTTATTCGCCAGGTGCGAATTTGTGGCGAATTCCCACTATTCGCCGCTGGCGAATATTCGCTGAAAAAAACGAGTTGCGCGTCGTTTTTGACGCGACGTGTCAAAGTTGATGCGACTTGCGTCAAAAACGTGCCGTGACTCGTTTCGTGAATTTTTTCGCCAGTTAGCGAATTTTGCTGGCGAAGTTCTAGATCAGGCAAGGTTCAATACAATAGATAGGAGGTTGGAAAAAAAATTTCTTCTAAGTCCCAAAAAAACGCTTAACGTATTTTAGCAAAGGAGGGCGATAGTCTGAAAAAGATCGATAATTTTTTTGGGGGGTTACCCTTCTTCCCCCCCTACATTTCCTAACATATGGCAACTCAACTATACAGGGGGCACATGTAGGGCAATAGGACAACTTTATTTATTTTATTAAAGGTTTCCTGGGCTTGTGTAGTGGAATATAGTGGCTGTAACATAAACTTCTATTATAACTTAAAGTTCCCGCCGTATGCAAATTAGGCTTCGCTAGTGTAACAGTGCTCTGCCTAGCGAAGTAAAACTAGCGCAACTACTCTACCATTCGCCGACCTGAGCGTAAATTCGCACTTTAGTGGATTTGCGTAGCGCTGGCGAAAATTTGTCTTGCGAAGTGCGGCGAACGCTAGCGAAGCCTACGCTGGTGAATTTTCGGATCATAGTGAATCTGCCCCTATGACTCCTGATTGACAAATTGTATTTGTTAAACAATCACCAACAGGGTAGACATGAAATAAAAACATTATGCAGCAAAAACTGTCAAATGAATGCAGGCTCAAGGAGGAGGTTTCACAGCAATGAAACCTGGAGGGGATCCTGCAAATTATTCATTTTTATTCCTAGAAACTAGATGGCACACCAGTCACAGATTATTATAGATCATAAAATTTAATTTCAGGTAAACTACCCCTTTAACTAATATTGCATGGAAAGGACACTAAAATATCAACTAGACAGAATAACCCCCCCCCCAATCATCTTGCACTGCCCTAATTAAATGCTAGCAAATCCATGCGTTTCACATTTTCTGTGAACATATGTTAATTCATATGTTGCATTTGGTTTAAGCAAAAGGTGGCAACCCTTCTAGTCAGCTATGATGTACCATAACAGCTAAGACGTCTCACACAAAATAGTTGCTCTTTAAAAGTGAATATAGCAAAAAAAAAAAAGATAAAAAAAATTAAAAGGGGCAGTATACCTTCTTGTACAGCACACATTTAATGAATATTGTTTGTGCCTGTTGGGAATAAATGTTTTTTGTTACGGTCGGCACCCAAGACCAGAACCACTACTAAGCACCCTGGTCTAGGCTTGTGCTTCACCAGTTAAGTGACCGCCTTTGGCTTCAGGAGGAGCCCTCAGCTACTCAGATGCCACCTGGACTTTAACAAGAGATGCAAGGGAAAGGTTCTGGATAGGCAGAGGGGCACGACTGTATAGAGTCTTTAAGGCCAAAGGTCACGATACAAGCAGGAGTAAGCAGGTTCGTAGTCAGACAGGCTGGGTCAAGGAAGGCAGATAGCAAGAGTAGTCAGGCAGGCAAGGGTCAAACCGGGTAATCAAACAGGTATTCAGGAACAAACACTAGTACAAGACTCAGGAACCACCAGGAAACAAGTCCTATCACGGGCAATGAGAAATGCAAAGAAGTGCACACCGTGCGCACACTAGGAACGAACCGGCACAGAAGAGGAGTGGCGTGGCAGGCATCCCTGCCGATGGCGCAGCAGGCGTCTACTCTGCACCACTAGACCACCAGGGTAATGTGATTTACTTACAGTTTTTGCTTATTTCCAGCACTAAAAAGGACAACAACTGATATGGGCAGATTTATTGAAAGGATAGTGACACTTCTCAGGTTTTAGCATAATTGAATTCTTCATCAAAATATGCCAATACAGTATGTCATTTAGACCATTTAGACTTTGACGTAGTTGGCCAGCTTAAATATATTGCAATATATGGACAAACAATCCCTGTTGTTTAAAGGGTAAGGCATTTTTTAGTAGCTGTATGCACAGAATGTCTCAATCTCTTAAATATATTGATAATGGGTTGAGTGCAGAGGACCTCTTGCATTTGTATGCAATTTGAACATAGGTCACTTCTCCTTTAAGAGTGTATCAGACTCGCTTGGCGCTTTTCAATTAGAACTTGCATGGCCGGAAGTTAAATGCATGACTGACAGAAAGAATCTGGCAGCACAGTTAAATGGTTGTACTACACTGGCTTATACAGTAGTATGTGAGCCACACAGGGTCAGTATTTACAGCCTCCTTATCACAGTGCTGCTGCTTTCTCTCATGTTCAGGTAATTGACTGTACAATAACAATCCTCTGCTTCTCCACCGCATTGCAAAACTCCTCTTCTGCGCTGCTCTGTGCTGCTCATTTTGTTATGGTGCTTTTAACTTATTCTGCCTTACTTGATTATGTGTGACACTTGCCTGCTTGCCTTCGCTGCACAAACAGAAAGATCTGTGCCAGGACTGCATGCAAGATCACACTCTTAACCCCTATAGCTGGAGTAGATTGTTTGTACCTGAAAAGGCAAGCAGGCAGGAAAAGGACACTTCCTTTTTCTGGTTTTATGGAATGACCAAGTGTGCCTGGTTTGATTGGTGTTGAGTGTTGACCAATTTGGTAATTGCTGTTGTTCAAGTGTTTCTGATTGGGTTGTCAAACTAAGGGTCATATTTACTAGTATTGGAGAGAAATAGCTGGATCAATTTCTGGAGAAGTTGCCCATAGCAATCAATCAGATCTTTGCTTTTGTTTTCTAACTTATAGGTGGCTGTTTAATTATTTAATTAGTCTAATTGCTGATTGGTCCCATGGGCAACATCTCCAGAAATCCCTCCACATATTTATCTCCAATATTAGTAAACATGCCCCTAAGCACTAACTGAACGTCATTTCCACCAATGTCAGAGTTATATAAAATTTTCCCTACCCATGGCAAATCACGCCCTCACACAACTCACGCCCCATGTCCACATAGTACATTTTCATACCAGTACTTTCATTTATGAATATAGGATTGTCCTGTTTGGTGACCTTTTCCACCATTTAGGCTTGTGCCATATAAAGTCATTTTTAGGAACTTTGTTCATTGCATTTTTTCCCTGCTGATGACGCATGGCAATTTGTTTTAAATTGAGAGCTCAATACAAAAAATAAGGTTCAAACCACAATGTAATACTTTTTGTTCTCCAAAACAGTCG
>CM044432.1:103900398-103919884 GCA_024363595.1 Xenopus borealis
ACTTTCTGGATAATGGGTTTCCGGATAAGGAATCCCATACCTGTATAAATTTTATTATGTAACTAGTTGTATTACTATATGGGAAGTGCTAAACCTAAATGCGAATGTGACAGTGGGAGGTGCTCCACCTAAGGAAACACATACCACATCCTGTGAATAAATGGAAATTTTTAATTATTGACCCTTAATGGACCTTTAAATAGACTGGTGTTTAAAAGCAAGCATCTGATTTATGATTTTTATTAAGTAGACCTACAGAAAACTCATATGACTCAAGAGTTACCATACTGCAACTGTGCCTGTCAGTAGCAGACCTTGGCCTGAAATAATTTCGTACAAATCATTTTTTAACTATATGTAGTTGGAGGTTTGCTACCTAGATTCAGTGAGTGCTAGTTCTGCAAATACATACCAAACTGAACTAAAGAATTTTCAGAAGACCTTAAAGGAAAACTATACCCCCAAAAGAAATACTTGAGCAACAGATTATATCAAATTAAGTGGCATTTTAAAGAATCTTACCAAACTGGTATATATTTAAGTAAATATTGCCCCTTTATGTCTCCTGCCTTAAAGCATAATTTCTTGATGGTCTGTGTGCTGCCTCAGAGATCACCTGACCAGAAATATTTCAACTCTAATGCTGGCCATACACAGGCAGAGATAAAGCTGCCAATATCGGTCGTTAAGACCAATTTGACAGCTTATCTGCCCATGTATGTGGGCTTCCGATGGGTCTTCCCGATCGATATCTGGCCACGATATAGATCATGAAGGTTTGATTTCCAACCGACCTGTCGGAGCCCCTTGGAGTCATAGTAATCTGATTGTTCGACCATATGGCTGAACGTTTGGATTACCCTGATATAGCCCTGCCGTGTTAGTGGCATATCAGGGAAAGATCCGCTCGTTTGACGATGTTGCCAAATGAGCAGATCTTTGCATATATGGCCAGCTTAACTAGAACAGGAAGAAATGAGGAAGCAAAAGACAGAACTCTGTCTATTAATTGGCTCATGCGACCTTACATGTATGGTTTGTTTGCTACCACTGTGAAATGTAGGATCCCAGGGGGCAGTCCTTAGTTCTTGAAATGGCAAGTTTGCTATTTATGATTACCCAATGGCACAAACTACTAAAAAGTATATTATTATGAAAATGGTTTATTAACATGAAGCAGGGTTTAACATATGAGCTGTTTAAACAATATCTTTTTATAGAGACCTAGATTGTTATAGGGGTATAGTTTTCCTTTAAAACTGTAGTAGCAGGACCTCAAACAATCACACAGGAGAGTTGTTTATAGAGATAGACCTGAACTTTTTCTTCTTCATAGGTTTATAAACTCAAATGTCAGGAAGGCTATCAACATCTTCAAATGGGTCACTGGACCTCTGCCATTGACTTCTATAAGAACTCGGCAGGTTTTAGGTGGTGAATAGTCAAATCTGAATTGCTCCCAGGGTCCAAGTATGATAAATTCGAATTTGGATTATTCCCAACTCAAAATTGTAAGTTTTGATAAAAAAATCCAACTTCTCAATTTGAACTTTAATAAATCTGCCCCTAATGGTCAAGAAAATAGTAAGGTCCAAACCAGACAAAATACCTGACTAAATGAAGCTTATTGAGGCAGTGGATAATGCACATTTTAGAAATGCTTATTACACTCTGCTTGCAACTCAAACCCTCTTGTAAGAAAGCAAGAATCATAAAAGCTTTCAGTGTAGAAACAAATTGAATGGTAATAAATACAGAATGTGTCTCTTTCCTGAACCTCTGATTTATCCAGACATGTAGAAGTTTAATAAATGCCAACGACCATCTCAAAGCCATGTTTGTAAGTCAAAACATCGATGTGCTTGATATCACCAAATTTTTTCTTTTATTATTAAAACATGTTTGTATCATACAGTGAAAACTGTGTCTTTGAGAAAATTGTTCATATTCTTTTTAAAAGATAATATTGCATTTCAGCTTTTGAAGGTCAGGCCAAGGGCAGTGTAACGGAATGTTATCACCAACACACGTACAATCTCAGCAAGAGTACATTTTACTTAATCCGGTTGCAATTTAACAAACACATACAGTATACATGAACAGTATAAAAACTAAGCTGAATGCTATTCATTTGAACCGAGAGTAGTACTTAAAACTCAGTGACAATTTAAAAAAAAAAAAAAAATGGTCATCAAAAAATTCCTCAGCTTTTCTCAGTAAACATTAGTGTTGGACATATGTAACGTTAAATTAAGAAACAAAAAGTCTTTTTACTGATTTCACAAGTAATTTCAGTCTTTAATCACCATGCACCCAGGAAAAAACAAAAATGATCATTCCTTTTAGGCATTTTTCAAGAGTTCTTTGCTAACAAAGCAATGTTTTAGCAATCAGTGTCAATGTAAATACTGTCTTGTCTGCTAGCAATGCATATGTTTCACATCCATAATGAGTGCTCTGTACAATACATCAAATAAGAGCAAAAAAAATAAAAATTAGGATGCATATAATAAATTCCTTTGGCAAACATGAGACATTTGCTTGCATTTAAAAATGAAGGCATGGAAAATGATAACAAATAATGCTGTACCCTAAAGACATGACATTCAGAGCCTCTACAGGTGCAGAACGATACTGCAATACACAAGAAACTTTATATGCTCATATTGTATATCGAGGTATCATGTGGAAAACAGTCTGAAAGAGGCTACAACATTTATAAAAAAAATCACTTGGTTTGGCAGGATGATGAACTTGTGTAAATATCCTTCTGCTTGTACAGTTGGTGGTCTTGCAAGCAGAATTGTGGTTTACCAGCTCAGGCAAAATACATAAACACCGGAAACAAATATAAAGGTTTTCAGAAAGTGCCTTGCGCTTTGTAATATATTTCTAAGTGTTGTTCTCTGTAAAATCCCTCAGGAAAACTAGAAACATTTATATTTTGATATACTTCCTTTTTAATTTCCCACTGCAGACAGGAATGTTTCTATTTGAGGTCAAGCACGTGCCTTCATCATCATTATGAGCATTTCTGGTCTGTGTGTCCTGATGTGGGGATTAAAAGTTGTTTGGAATGTTGTTGTCTCATAAAATATATGTCTCTTAATTATAATCAAAAGTGATTTGCTTACTTTAATTGACCTATTCAGCCACACACTTCAATGTTATTATAACATCTTAGTGAGACTTTTCAAATCTAGACTCTGTCATCATATATTAAGGATAATTGTGTTACAAGTCCTACACAGGTAGAAGCCTTACAATTATGGCAGATTGAGCATTGAGATTGGCATACGCATTGAGATTGGCATACGCAGATTGAGCAATATTTTTCTATATTGGCTGTATGCAGTCTTCAGCTGAGATACTACTCCTCATTATCACTGTACTTGATGGAATATGAAGAAATTTTATTTATGACTGCATGGGTTGGCCACAGTATACAAATAAACACAATACAAGTCATGATGATGATGTAGTACTCGGGAAGCCAATCCATCCCAGACCTCACTCAAGTGCTCTATCTACAATGTGCGGTCCCACATTCTGAGGGGCAGATTTATCAAAGGTCTAAATTTTTTCAAGTTTTTTTTGATTGAATAGGTCCATTTTCAATTGAATTGAAATTGTTGAAATTGTTCGATTCAAATGGTTTCCTCAAAAAAAAATTTGATTTGTCAAAAATTTCAAAAAGTCTCCTTAAAGTTATAAGATGTCCCGCATGAGCTAAAACAACAATTTGGCAGGTTTAAGGTGTGGAAATGTAGAATTAGAAATCTTTAAAGAGACAGTACTTTGATTTTTGTATGGTCACATTTTTTCAATTTGAATCGAATTTTGGCCTATTCGATAGTCAAAGTACCCAAAAATTACTTCGAAATTTAAATTTTTTTAATTTGAATTTTCACTTCAACCCTTGATAAATCTTCTCCTAAATGTGCAATATGAATATGAGCATTTTCTGGATTCCAGATAAAAAAATCAATGTTTTACTCTATGCTACATGAAAGTTATTTTTCTGTAATACTTTACATTTCTCTTTTTCTGGAGGCCAACAAAATATGGCTTGCAGCTTAACAGAATTTTTATGAAATTTTCTTGGCATGTGCAAACTTGGCAGTTTTCCTCTCTAGTATTTTGCAAAACTCTATTAATACTATTATTTTTATTTGGCAACCATGCCCTTTCACTGACCAGTTTTTTTGCCAAAGCATCTAAAGTGAATAGCTTCAGCTACTTCAGTATATTAAGCAGTATTATGGTGCCTGGTGGAATGTCCTCTGGCATTGAAGGGTAAGAAAAAAAGGATAAAACTACACATCCCTTCATAGTGTTTGGAGAACAAAGTGCATGACTGCTTTTACACAAATAATTTTAAATGACAAAAGAAAATATCAATTCATTGTTAGTGCTGTAAGCATGCAACACTTTGGAAAATCTAGATCTAGAAGGTAGTTTAAAACATGGTTGTGTTTTCGGTGTTTGTGTTGCAATATGTGCATTGAAGCTAATATAAATGAGATACAAAGCATATATTTTACTACAAAAAAAGATTGGATGGAGTTGCAAAAAGGAAACATAGCTCCTCAACCACTGAGACAGTTGTTAATTAATGTCCACCCCTTGTAGCTTCATATTTACAGGTGGACCTGCCATGCTTGTTTGAGTCTTCCTCTAGAATACACACTAACCAGTGGAAAAGAAGTATGGTATTTTTTTTAACATTTTGAATTTTCTTTTGCAAGCATCAGTCACTGGTATATTAAGACACTATCTCTGGAGATAAACAAGGACTTAATTCCATAACAAAATGGGTTAAGTGACTGCAAGTTTGCTGTGATTTTTTTCCTTCAGTCCTCTTGAGGGTAATTTCATCCCCAATTGAAAATAAAAAAGCACCTAGTATTTTGTATTTTTGTTTTTTACCTTTTAGTTAAAAAAGAATATATATCTAGATTTTTATATATAGATATACAACATACATATACATATTAATATATGTATGTTTATATATTTATAAATATGGAGCAGTTCAGGTGTGTGCCCTGCCGGAGATGGGATTTGCAGTGTCCATCTAGAAGCTATTCCACAGAATGAAAAGGAATGTTTTTATGGAGGTTAGGATTCTGACTGTGCCTGTTCCGACTGCGTACAGAGGAGAACATCATGTTGCACCCCAAAACTTTGCACTTGTGCATTTCTCGTAAGTGCACAGTCTTGTAATGAACCCGCAGAGTTCCTTTGTTGCTGTACATTTTATGACAAATGTTGCACATTATCCCACCATTGCTCACAGCAAAGCTGTTGTATATGGACGGTTCCATTCCATCACATCCTTGTCCAGTGACATGGGAACCAGCATCAGCTTTATAAGATGACTCCTCACTGTCACTTGCCCCATCTATGTCATCCAAGAGAATGCCCTCATCACTGCCAACATCAGACTCCCTAGAGGAATGGATGCTGCTGCTGGACTGGACACTTGATGCTGTACTTAAATCTAAGACCATGTAGTCTTCTGCTAGGCTTCGTCCATAGCCATTGATGTGGGAATCCTCTGTTCCAACTGGAGATGTGGTTTCTTCTCTAACATCTAGCCCTAAGGGATGCTGACCACCATAGATCTTTGCCAAGAACTCATCACGGAGTGCAGGCTGAGAGGAGTCCAGCCCCATCTCATCCAGTTCTTTGGTCAACAGTTTGCGATGGAGATTAATGTTGGAACTGTGTCTAAAAATAAACAAAAATGTAAATTAAAACAAAAATTTAAAATAAAAAAACAAATACTAAGATTACAGGACATTAAAATGAAAAACCAGATACTAACATTACAAGACATTACAACTTTATTAATCAGCAGCACATGAGGAAGAAATTCACACTTGTGTACAAGATGTATGATCCCAGATGGACATGCTTAGCAGAGACGACTTGTGAAAACATAACATTCTGTGATTGCTGCTCTGGGAAAAAGGACTTTTTTTCCATTCTCAATTACAGCAGTGTAAAGAAAAGCCTATCATCTAATTAGAATGTGCAGTCGTCTCCAGTTTGTCAGCAAAGACGACATGCAGAAATGCACAGGCAAGATCTGTTGAGCAGTGTCCCTTTTCCTCTGTCAGCACAAAAACTGACTTCTGCTAATATAATTACATTGACTTTTATTCAATTAAGTAACATCTCTTGCTTAAAGGGAAGGGGGGGGAGAAAAAAAACGACTTTGTCAATTGATTCAGGTGTAACACAATAATAAAGATGAACTCATGGCACTGCATTAGCTCTGCTCCTCATAACTTTGTGACAAGAGTTCATTCATAGAAGTCGATTTCCATTATGGCACCTCACTTGAAAAAGAATTGATTTCCCAAGCTCTAGTCACTTCATAATCGATTGCACTTTTGTTAAATAACGTAACAAAATAACATGTGCAAAAAACAATATTATCTGATGTAAAAACTTTAATGGAAATAATAAGGTATAGTCATTTTAATAAGATATTAGTGTCCCCTAAAAGGAAAATTAGGATTTTGTATAAATAATTACTTATTTTTGAGAATGCAGAAAAAACTACCTTGTTTAGAAATTGTGAATTTTAGAAAATGTGAATTTTGACAGAAAAAAATTTGAAAATTTAACCTTAGTAAATCTGCCCCATACTGTAACTAAATCTTTTATCTGTTTTCTTTTTAAAGGGCACCTGTTGGCAAAAAAAATTATCCCCAACCAAAGTTGGTGTTAATAGCAACCAACTAGGATACTTACGGTCTTGTTAGTCAGAGTGCATGCACATAACATGCTTACAAGTTCACACACATGCGCATAATGAGCCCCAACATGCCCACTTAATCTGGGAGCTCCCTCCCAGTGTGTGTGTCCTATTGCTGGTGGGGGCAATTTACAAAAAAAAAAAAACACTGTTTCCCCCAACCAGAGTGCAGGCTCTATTAGCCCGAACCTTTGGTTGGGATAATATTTTTTGGCAACATGAGCCCTTTAAGGTAACTTCTATGAAAGGTTACCACTTTGTTTTATTCAACCAAAAGAGCTCTGAAATATAAATAATAGTGTTTGGCCCTTCACAAGGTTATACATATTATATTATATTGAGATTTGCCCAAATTTGGGACAAGTTTATTAAAACAGAATTCATTTTTCCTGTCTTTCTAAAACTGGACACTTTTTGAAATGTATTAAAGTAAAAAAAACCTCTAAATTGAAACTTAAATTTTGCCCAGATGTTATAGAAGTCAGTGGGAAATGTTTGTCCTGCATTCAAACAATGTGCATTTGGGGGAGGGGTTCACATATAAATGAACTTTTAGGGGCAGATTTACAAAATTCACCTGAATAATTTGAAGTTTGATCAAATTTAATATAAATTTGCATTTGAATCTTCGAATATGCAAATTAGGCAAATTCAACCATCGAATTCGAATATTCGATGGTCGAATAACTTCCCCTTTAAATTTTTATTCGACCACCTACTTTGCCAGGATCAAGCTACCGAATTGGGAATCATTAGCTGAGATCGAATACGGAGCATTTGTTTTTTTTTGGATGGGGGTAATTGACCCTATTGAAAAGCAGAAAAGAGGAAAAAGAACAAGGCAAAAAATGCAAAAACTAAATAATAATGACCAACAGCAAAGTTTGGACATTATATAACATTTGTAAAAGTTATTTTAAAGCTGCCCTTTAAAGACAGCTGAGATTTTGTTTGCAAATAACTTCTGTCTGTGACTTTTCTGTGAATACTACTAACCCATTTAAGTTTTCTCATATATAAGCTAGCAATCGAAACAAAAAACACAATCGCAGAAAAAAAGTAGATTTTTTTTCCTGTTGAAATGAAAAATAAATTAAAATAAAGAAATAAATAAATAAATCTGCATTTCCTTAATTTAACATACCTGTTATGCTAGGCACCACCATTTCCTATAGTATTTATAAACACATCAGCAAAAATCTGCCCTGGTAGCTTAAATTTGTTTTTTTTAAGTGGAAATTATGTTCTTCTAATGCATTCTATAAATTCTCTCAGTCTCTCATTGCCTTGAGGAGTTCAAAAAGATAAGTGGGAGGGGGCATTGGGTAGGCAGAATCACCCTTGCACCTTTTTATTAGGTTTTTGCTATGGCTATCTGTGTGTAACCTTGGGCAAGCTAGAGTTAACCTACAGTATAAACACCCAAACCTATAACCTATTACCACCCAAAGAACTAGTGGATCCACGGCATAACAGTCTTTAAAACTAAATATTTTGTGAAGCATGCTTTAATATGTCTCACACTGTACTCATACAGTGTGTTTCATAAAGTAAAAAGTAACTTTTTTGAGCCTTAACTGTTTAAAGGACAACCAGCTAAAAGAGGAAACTGAAGGGAGAAATGTAACTCTGTACATCATCAGAAAAATGGAGGCTGCAAAGAAAGATTCTAGCACTGTGTCACCAAGGCAAGTTAACATTGACACACTGCCATAAAGCTGCTTGTTCTATTAAGATAAAAACTGCAGATATCAAAAAATCTGTTTTGTGATATGTACTTAAATTTAAATGTAAGTGCCACATTCAGATGCACACAAGTAATGTAAACACAACAGTATAGGAGAAAAAGAGTGTATTTGTAGAAACTGCAGATACAGAGGAGGGAAAACTGAAACACAGCATTACCACCTTATACATCTATCTTCCAACTAGTCTAGCTACAACCAATATTAGTCTGGCCTAATGAGAACTGCAGTTTTGTTCTGTCCCAGCCTAATGAAGCATAAATCGGATTAATGAAATGGCGCCCTTATCAATCTCTTTATTGTCACATAACCAATAGCAATCTGTTAATACAATTTAAAAATGGAATACATAGACAATATGTCAAAGGAACACACTTAGAACAAGCGGTTTTTATTCAAGTAAATAATTTCATAATTATATAGTGAGCGCTGATGGTTTAAAGTGAACAGCATTTTTTTGATTCAGGGGACTCAGGTTGAAAGACAAATGAATGGCATCTTGATCATGAAAATATGATTTCTTCCTTTTTAGCCAGCTGGTCTTTGTCTACTATTAGATGCTATGTTACTGTCATTACTGGATCTTGGAAGGATGTTTTATTATGTCTATAAAAATCAGGAAACTAAAATGTTCAGTATGTAATTTTACATGACTGCTACAGAAATTAAAGCATAATTTCCAAGGCCCTGTTTACCTTCTTTAGCAACTACCATGTGTATGCATCTTTATGTTTAATATATACACCTTTCTATTGACAGTGTTTCAGAATACATTAGTTATTTAGTAATAATGATAATGGAAATAAATGGCCAACACAGCAGAATTATGCTAGGACTCATCTGACCAGCCAAGTAGCTGCCAAGTAGCCACTAGTTCTACAAACTCTATTACCAAAATAATTACATTGTGTGATTTTCTAAGATAAATTCTTCTAAAAGGAGGAGTTTTGGAAATCTTCCCCAAACAACAAATTTTTTTATCTCTGTAGAAACAAAAGGCAACAACACTTGAATTTGGTCTGTAACACAAATCAACCAATTAGTAATTGGACCAGTTAAATGGAACAATTTATTCTTTTTTTTCAAATGTAGGGCCAACAGCAAATATCTAACTGAACCCCCCTTAGGATTTTTGAAACCACAAATTTATTTTCTCTAAAACCATAAATGCCATGTAAAAAATATGCTGAACAATGAGCTAGAAAAAATACAGAAACCTCAAAAACCTCTAAAAGTGTCAGTTTTTTGGGCAATTACTAGTGAAAAAAATCGGAAAATCTGAATTGATAAAAAATGGTCCAATATAATCAGCACAGCTCCCATTGACTTCTATAGTATCTCAATAAATTTTAGGTAAATGTTTGAATTAAAGTTTATGGTTTTTACACATTGGGGCAGTTATTAAGTTTTGAATCGGACATTTGAATTATAATTTTATTCGAATTCGAGATTTATCATACATGGACCCTGGGAACATTTCAAGTTCGACAAAATGCTTTTTAAAACCTGCCAAGTTCATATAGAAGTCAATGGCAGAGGACCAGTGACCCATTTGAAGATTTAATAGCCTTCTTGACCATCAAAAAAAAACCCAGTTGAGTTTAGTCAAATGTGATTCAATTTGAATTTTCGGGTTGGTAATATTATTTAGAGTTTTAGATATTTAGATTTTTTTAGATACAGTACTATTCAAATTTCAAGGTAATTTGAGTTAATTTGAATTAAAAGAAACTCTAACATTCAACGTTTTATAAATCTGCACCTTATAAATTTTAAATTTCTTGAGTCTTTGAAACCACAATTTAATCTGTTTCTCTAAAACCATGAATGCCATTAAAGTAAGTTTAAGATCAGAATATTAAAAGCACGAACAAAAAAAAATGCTGAATGATGCACTAAAAAAATACAGAATACAAAAAAAGTATTTAAAATGGTCCAATAGGATCAGGGCATTGACTTCTATGGGACCTCACTTCTATTTGGTGCAGCTTTGTATTAGATATTTTTAGTGGTTTTACACGTACTAAATCTAGTATCTAGAGTTGACCCGGATTATTTATCATGGTCATTTTAATGATTTTAGAGGTTTTTGAAACCACAACTAAACTTACTAATCTCCAAAACCACAAATGTCATGGAAATTATTATAAGATCGAAATAGAAAAAGTATTAACAATAACTGATCGATGTGCCAAAATATTTAAATACTCTATAGCAAAAAATCTGTTTTTTTGGACTATTACTACAAAATTTGCATTAGAGATTTTTGTGGTGTTTACACTTAAGGGCAGATTTACTAAGGGTGGAATTTCAAACTTAAAAAATGTCAAAATTTGACTATCGAAAAAGGTCAATTTTCAAAGTTGTGCAAATCATTCTAATCGAATGATGGATGAATGATTCAAGCGATGTTTATTCAATGAAAAACGTAGCTATACCACACAGCAAAGGTTTCAGGAGGTCCCCCATCAGCTACAATGGCAATTTGGTAGCTTTAAGGTGGTGAAGTGTATTGAATTCAAAGTTTTTTTAATGAGACAGTACATTCGATGCTCGAATTTTCTAATTTTATTTTTTAATTAGTCTAAGCAGCCAAAAATGACTTTGAAATTCAAATTTAATTTGAATATTCACTTTGACCGTTATTAAATCTTAATATTTTTGAGCTTTTAAGGAATATAGAGAACCCACAAATTTTCCAGATATATAAAAAAAATTAAATTCACTTTTTAGTAAATGGACCATGCCAAATTGATTGTCCCTTCTCATCCCGTCACAGTTTCTAATGCTAATGGACTATTGCTGCACAAATATGGCAGCCCCATCAAGGAGGAACATGGGGGGGTCAAATGGGTGTGTAAAAGCACTTATAAATATAATGAAAAAATATAACTAGCATGCAAAGATTATGTTATTAGTAATATAAAAAAAGGTTTATTTCTGTTGCCAGTATCACTTTAAGTGTGTTTTATGTATGATATACCTCAGCAGGTTATATAATAAAAGGCTTTAAGCTTGCCTTGGGGCAGTAACCCACAGCAGCCAATCACTTACTAGTCACATGCTTTAAAGCAAATACTGTGTTGGTTGCTGTAGATTACTTATACTGTGCAAACTTGCCTTTTTATTTTACATATGAGGGCACGCTGATGTTTCTTAAAAGCAGCTTAGCACTGTAGTTCATAGCCCTACACTTGCATATGAAAAATATTATATGCACTAAAGCAGCACACGGGGTGTCTGCTACTTCAAAACATAATTAATGTTGATTATTATGTTACCTTACAGCCTGCAATTAAACTGTACTAATAAAGATGGTTAGAGGTTATTTCATCACACTATAATGAAGCCAGCTAATAAACAATTTTTTTTTGTTGGAGTGATCTACAGTATATCATGATCATGTTACCAATTTCTAACCATGCTTTTATACACATTGTAGCTAGTGATGGGTGAATCTACCCAGTTTTGCTTCGCCGCAAAATTCGCAAATTTCCAGCGAAATACTCAGAAGGAAGAGTAAGAGTGCACTTGCTGGACTCTTGTAATACAGTGTGATCATTTATAGTGCAAAATAAAAATGAAATAGAAAAATTAGTTAAAAAAAGTCAGTTTACTAAAATGTCACCAACTTTCTAATTGCAAACTTTCCTGTGTACAAATAAGTAACAATAAATTCTACCACTGGGGACAACTGGGTAAATATATACGTAGGCTATGCACAATAAAAATGTTTCTAATATAATTAGTTAGTCAAAAGTGTAATGTGTAAAGGCTGGAGTGAGCAGATGTATAACCGAACAGAACACAACTTCCTGCTTTTCAGATCGATAACTCAGAGTCAGTCAGCAACTTGAAGGGGGACCACATGGGGCATAACTGTTCAGTGAGTTTGCAATTGATCCTTAACATGCAGGCCAGATTCAAAAGCAACAATTATGGCCCATGTTGCCCCCCTCAAGTCACTGATTGGTTACTGCCAACTCCCAAACTTGGTTGCCCTTTTATTAGACACCACTGGTGGTCACTGCTACTATATGAACTATAACAAACAAGGAAAAATTGTGCTCACCACTATTTAAAAACATTAAGCGGGGGTGCAATGAGGCTGTGACCACAAAATACAAATATAGGTCCTCTGCACTCAACCCATTATTTATATACATATATATATACATATATATATATTTATATATATATATATACATAAACAAACAGTATATACTATATATATATATATTTCTTTTTTATTAATTAGTTACTGATAGCAGTGTCGTTGTTGGGGCTCCCAACTACTTTTTATGTTTAGTAATACACATATTTCATAGCCAAAGCATACAGTACAGTAAACACAAAAATGAAAAGGTTTAATCTTATAAAAAAGAATATTTACCCAGTTAAATTTCTAATTTTCCCACAGCCCCAATTGCTCCTTCATCCTCTGGGTGCAATCCGGATGCTCTGTATTAAAAACAAACAGAAACAAACCACACCCATAACTCTGGAAACATGTCCATATTTTTTTTTTCAAAATACTTCTAGAAATGGAGCTTAGATGTATAATAAGGTTTCTTAAAGTTAGCATTCCTTTTCTTTTTCAAAATTGTTAAGATCCCAGTTATGAAGTGACAAAAAAAGCAAAATTTTTCAAGTCAACTCTATTATTTATGACACATCCATGAACAAATAGTTTCATCGCAAAGAGCACTGCTGCTCTACACAGTAGGACCCATTTATTAACAAAGGTGCTAACCTGCCCAAGTGCAGTTGCTAATAGCAACCGATTAACTTTGTACATTCTACTACAAGTTATATATTCAAAACATAGATTTGGTTGTCTGAATTGTTTAACTGCAATGGTGCAGTTTAGCAATTGTAAATCACACCGGTTAAGTTATATAAAACTTGGGCAGGTATTTTAAACATATACAGGTATGGGATCTTTTATCCTGAATGTTCGGGACCTGGGGTTTTCCGGATAATGGATCTTTCCATAATTTGCATCTTTACTTGGATCTTCTACTAGAAAATCATGTAAACATTATATAAAACCAATAAGTTGGCTTTGCTTCCAATAAGGATTCAGTATATCTTAGTTGGGGATAACTACAAGGTATTGTTTTACAGTATTATTACAGAGAATAAGGAAATCATATTTCTGATTATTTTATTATAATGGATTCTATGGGAGATAGCCTTTCTGTAATTCAGAGCATTCTGTAAAATGGGTTTTCGGGTAATAGATCCCATGCCTGTATAAAAAAAAATACCCATAATATACGTTTTATGAATATGCATATACTAATCTCAAGTGCTGAATGTAGCTTCATGGAGTATGATATTTAAGCCATTTTGCATTATGACTATGAGTGAATAGGAAAAACAACATCATACTGGGGTAATTCATTAAAGGCTCAGTAACGTCAACATTTTTTTAAAGTAATAAAAATATAATGCAGTGTTGCCCTGCACTGGTAAAACTGCAGTGTTTGCTTCAGAAGCACTACTTTTGTTTATATAAATAAGCTGCTGTGTAGCCATGGGGGAAACTGGTCAAATGAGAAAAGGCTGAAGTTACACAGCAGATAGCAAATAAGTTCTGTAGAACATAATTTTATCTGTTATTCATTACTTCTCCTGTGCAATATAGCCCTTTCTCAATTTCCGCCATTGCTACTTAGCAGCTTGTTTATAAGAACTATAGTAGTATTTATGAAGCAAACCGATCCGTTTTAACAGCGCAGGGCAACACAACATGATATTCTCTTTAAATTAAAACACTTAAATTTTTTGGTGTTATTGTTCCTTTAAGATGTATTCGTACTTATAAGATAATACATCCAGGACTGCCATAAATCAGGGCCTATTTATAAAAGATTGGAAAAGCTTATTATTGTGATGCCTTAACGGAGAAGGAAAGCTACCAAAGCAGTTTATTGTCAATAAATTAGCCAAAATAGTGCAAGATATACCACTATAGTTATTCTGCAGAATGCTTTACCAGCTCTAGAAGCTGTCTCTGTTTATTTAGGATATCAGCTGCCATATAAGCTTGGTGTGACATCACTTCCTGTCTGAGTCTCTTCCTGCTCACTCATAGCTCTGAGCTCAGATTACAACAGGGATGGGAGGAGTGAGAGGGGAGAAGGGAGAAGCAAACTGAGCATGCTCAAGCCCTAGCCCTGGAGGTTTATGCTGAAAACAGGAAGTCTGATACAGAAGCCCATGTGTACACAATAGATGGAAAGAAATGTGGTGTTCCTTTTGACAGAGAACTCAGAGAAGAATTACTTTGAGGGTTTACTGGTGTTTATAGAGACCTTTATATTTAAAAAGACTATATATATAAGAAATTGTATTTATGATTTTAATATTTATTTACATTTCATCTTAATATTGATGTCTAGTTTACTATTAATATTTCATACTTTATAAATAGCCCCCCTCCACCCAAAAAAAGTAAGTTTTATCAGAGAAGAATTACTTTGAGGGTTTACTGGTGTTTATAGAGACCTTTCTGATAAAACTTACTTTTTTTGGGTGGAGGGGGGCTATTTATAAAGTATGAAATATTAATAGTAAACTAGACATCAATATTAAGATGAAATGTAAATAAATATTAAAATCATAAATACAATTTCTTATATATATAGTCTTTTTAAATAACATTTGACCAATGGACAGTTTTCCTTTTTTAACCTCTTATGAATAAGACCCATACAAATTTGTGATCTAAAAAGTTTTGTTAGAAGAAAGCCTGCCAAATGCCTGGCAGATAATATGCACATATTTATATGTTCAGCTATGGTATTTTTAACTATGTTGCAGTCCAAATGTCTGAAAAAACTTTTAATCCTGATAAATTCTACCCACAACAGAAGACTGAGACATGGCTAAAAATGTAACTATACTTTTGAAACATGCAATCACAGATATGGAGTTTTTTATTTCATTTATATGAGACATTAAGCTTGGCAAGTGAAGAAAATATTGAATTGCTGGCAGTATTTCATCACATAAAAGTGTTAACAGAGCAATCATATGCCTATGATAAAAGCATAAGGTAGAAAGGGCTGAGAACAAGGTGCCAAATTAGAAGACAGAGTTAGCCATTTAAATCCCTGTCAATAGGAAACAAATCATTCAGGCTGGTCACGGAGACAGCTCCCTCATCAGTCAGATTACACTTGAATATAAGCTCCAACCAGTCTCTTTTGGGGTTTGTCTAATTTACTGCACATACACAGCATGCCTTTTGTAATAACAGGTAGGATGCACTGGGGTCGACCATTTATCAGAATTATCCTTTCTTTTCTCAATTCACACTGAATTATGCTGCCTACTTGGCTTTTCTTTTTTCTGAGACCTCGAATCTCTCGAGGCAAGCCCTAATGTGCCAGGCAAACAAAACTGACAGTCTTTTCCAGTCAACAAAGAGAGATTCTCAGGAGAAGCCATTTAACTTTGCAAAAGAAGCAAAGTGTTTGCATGTCTGTCCCAGGGCTGTTAATCATCTTTCAGGAACTCCCCATGACACTACCATACAAAATAAACACATTTTCCCTTAGTTTTTTAACTGTACATTTGCTTCTAAATGTGCTTAACATTATTTTATTAAATACTATAGGTTGGAGAAAGAGCAGCATTGCTATGGAGTGATCAATGCAGAACAGTTCAGACTGGTTCATTGTGGACAGATCAAATATTGCTGATAACAATAAAAGGCATTTGGCTGAACTAGATAAATATAAAAAATGATAGATTCAGCTGGATAAAATGTTATCATAACCCATAGTCTTCCATGGGATTTGACATCTCTTCAAGGCTTGGATTCTGTTAAATAATGATTGCATTTGTGGATAGACTAGTTGGATAAATACCATTAAAGTTTGAATGTCTGGGAGTCCTGCAGATGTTCACATTCAGCCATAAACACACTTGGGGGCAGATTTACGAAGAGTAGAATTTTGAATAAGAAAAATTCAAAATTCAACCATCAAATTTTTTTGGAGAGTCATTTTCCATTGAACATGATTGAAAATGGGCTTTTCAAACGAATTCAAATCTTTCAAATCGATAAATTGCATTGTTCCAATTGAACGATTTGAACGATTTCCCTTTAAAAACATTGAAATTTTCAAAACTTTGCCGAATTGCCTGTAAAGGCTATGGGAAATCCCCCATAGGCTATAATGGCAATTTGGCAAGTTTAAGGTGGTGAATGGATGAATTCAAAAAATTTTTAAAGGGATAGTACTTTGAAATTTGAATTTTTGAATTTTTTCAATTCAAAAAATTATTCAATAGTTAAAGTAGCCCAAAATTATTTCGAAATTTTAATTTTTTATTTTAATTTGAAAAAGGGGCAGTACTTCAAAATTTTAATTTTTTTATTTTTTCAATTTGATTAGACATTTTGAGCTATTCAATAATTGAAGTAGCCCTAAATTACTTTGAAATTTGAATTTTTTAAATTCAAATTTTATTCAAACATTCACTTTAACCCTTAGTAAATGTGCCCTAAAATTTTATATTTTGGTGATGAATCCCTTTGAAGGACTGAGATGACATGCTTTTATGTATGTACTTCCATTTTACTCATGTCAATGAGCACTATTAAAAGATTGTCATCATCAGTGATATTAGTCTAAATGGGGCTGTAAATAAATGTTATCATTGGACTTACCTTCACAAGTTTTTGAATGTAAATTATGGAAAAGTAAAGTTGGCAAGTTCAAGATGGCAAGCAACGGAAACATACTTTCACAAGGGACACATGGTACATTTTTCTCTAATGTCTTTGATTTGATTTTACCATAAAAATCATGCAGTAATCAGTTTTACTGTAAAAATAATTCCAAGAAAGGCTTGAACATCTGTCGCCTACAGTCACTACATTAAAAAAAAATTATGTCATATTTCTGGAGTGCCACAACAGCTGGGGTAGTCTTGATGTCATTAGATTGATGGAACTGTAAGAAATCTATGAAACCAAATCTGTATAAATACTCAATTTACAGTGACTGAGACCTTCCTGATATTAACAGGCTGTCATCAGCTTTTGTAAAGGAGATCATTTTCTAATGCAACCATAATTTTCACTGATATTTGCAAGACAGCAGTACTCAACAAAAAGCTGGATTTTCTAAAGTCCTGTTATATACTGAAATGACTGCTCCAAAAGCAAGACAGGATTCCTAAGCCAACAGTAATAGTAACAGTTGCCAATTAATAAAATCTAATCAATTCAAATACAGTTCAATATACTACACAAAACTTAGCAACATTTTTGCTGAAATTACATGAACCCTAATTTTTGGACATGTTTGATAGGAGTCCAATATAGAAAATGACCACTCCTCCTCTCCTTTCCTATGGTACTTCTGCCTAGTGGTGCAGATCTCCCTAGACAGTCAACACACGTCATTCACACATGAATAGAGTCGCGCAAACACCATGTTTTATGCAAGTGGGGAGCTTACCCCTTTAATTTGCATACATCGGTGGTGATAATAAAATGGGTTTTTAATTTTCAAAAAAAGTTCTCCAGCTTTCATTTGGCAAAACTTTTTTACCAGTTCATTGAGATCAAGACGTTTTTAAATAATGCAATATAAAATAATACTTTATATAAAACACATCTCTGTAGGGAAGTGCAAAATGGATACTATGGTGCAGTACCCTTAACTATGTATAATAAATTGCCAAGTGCAACACACTGTTATTAATTTCATGAAACTTGTTTAAAAAGTGCCATGTGCTGTAGACCATTTAGGTGAGTTAGACCAAGCATGATAAGTGAGCCACCATATGGTAAAATGACCCTCTCACCAAACTTTCAAAGTAAGTACACATTAAACAACCTCATACTGAGTCCATGGTTAACACACCATGGAAATTAACACAGCACAGTGTGTTGCACTTGGCACTCTATTATCCATAGTTAAGGGCACTGCACCATAGTATGCATTTTGGAGAGTCCAGCAGAGTGGACCATTGAAGGGAAACTCTAATAAAGACACCTTATACTAATTGAAGACTTCAGAATAGGAACAATGAATGAACTTTGTTTGTTTGAACTTTGAACTTTGCTGTTGACATAGTATTTTTCACTCAAGAAAAAATGCTAGAAAATAATGTTAACTATGGAAAAATCCAATTTTTTTGAAATGTTGTTTTGACCTTTAATAAATCTGCCCCAGCCTATATTTACAGGTACATTTCCTTTGTGATTATTGTTAAGCTGATGAGTCACACTGTTACCTTAGTGGAGGTCCATATTAGAATATAGAATACATATTCTGAGGCAATTTTCAATTGCTCCTCTTTTGCTATTTTATTTTTTTTTAGTTTACTTTCTGTTATGGCTTTCTCCAACCTGAAATTTAAAAAAAGCTACCTGGTTTCTTGGTAAGTGATACCCAGCAATCTTTATACATCACAAATATCCATATAGACAATATGCTCTGAAAATTAATATTCTGCTGTGTTTTATTTGATGGAGAGATACAGAAATAAAAAGCTTTGAAGAGTTGAGCCAATGATGGCTTGATGACAAGGAATTAGAATATGTTTCTGCACACTGATTCTATATCACATTTGCAATAGTCTCTTGTTCCTGAACACCAAAACAAAAACTCATTAAAAGCTTTTCACAGGTTTAACGGTCTGGGAACACTAGAGAACTATTGCTTCTTTACAGACGGATGGAGATAAGTGCTCAAAAATAATTAACCTTCAATTCTAAATATGCAAACACCCATGCACAATGGGGGCAGTAGGCTCTAGTCTTTTGGGGAACATATAATAACTGAGGCGGGTGGAGAGGGTCAGTCTGGTAAAAATAAAATGTTGATGGCTGTCATATTTTGGGGGTTATGATTAATGAGGCTAATAATGTACATGATAACCGATACATGAATCTCCAGCAGTTTATCATATTGCACTCTCTTCCTACATCCACAATAAACAT
>CM044432.1:103943763-103957415 GCA_024363595.1 Xenopus borealis
CATCATAAGTACGAGTGTTTGGGGGTTTTTACTACTTCTGTACAATTAATTAACATTTAGAGGGACCATAAAAAAATCTATTGAAGGACCACTACAGTAATAGCATTCACAGTTAGAGCCTAGGGGTAGAATACAGGGCTGATGTGAAATGAATGCCCAAAAACACTACAAAATCCAAATTGGAAGAATGTGAACACAAGTGAGCAAAGACAGTTGCAATATATGGTTAAAAAGAGCAGGGCACTGTTATATATTAAATCTTGATCATTCTAATAGGACAAGCACAAGTTAAAATAAAAATCTGTTTTATGTAGAATTTAGCTACAAACACAGACATATAAAGCATACAGTAATCCTAATCAGTAATACAAACAAAGCAGGCAACATAAGGTGCACATTTTCTTGATGCCAGTAGCTGCTGTTTCACAAAGGAAGAAGATTGCCATGGGGCCCTGGCAGTACCACATTAAAATTTCAAACCCCAGCACTCTCAGGATAAGCTTCTATGCTTCTCTGAGCCACGGAACACAAATAAAGAAATGGAGTCACTGAAGCACAGCACTTGTTCTTAAGTAAAAAGTCATGCACAGGTACAGGGACCCTTGGGTCTCTGGTTTAGCAGGTACCTCTCTGCCTCACATATCAGCTCGCTGAAGTGGTATTAAAGACTGGCCTACATGTTTCAGTGGACCCATTTGCTCCTTGCAGGTATAAATGGCCATTTGCTGTACATTACGCAATTACACTCTCGCTCCCTTTGCCCCTTGCTAACAGCATGTAGAACAAAAAACTGCCATTTACTCTGGACCCAAGGGCTGGAAATACAAAGCACTTTGTGCGGATTGATGGTGGTGTGGCTGGGACAGAGCAGGAAATGGACAACAGCGTGTTTCTAAGATTAATGGCATAATGCTCCTGTTTTCTAAACAAAAGTGCACCACATCGCCTCTTTCCAAGAAGCAGCAGCCAGCAAGTAGATAAGAGCAAAGGATAAAGTAGTACTTGACATAAAAGCTGCTCTTACTTGATCTCAGCCTTGGTGATTTATGTTTGTTTTTAATGCACAATATTTGACACACGCTGTATACTCTTGTTCTTATGAATGTTGTGAAGGTAGACTGAATGCTAACGAAGCTGAACTTGTTACCTCAAAAAAAGTACAGGTATGGGATCCTTTATACAGAAAACCATTATCCAGAAAGCTCCAAATTACTACCATCTACCATAGACTCCATTTTTTCTAAATAGCCCACATTTTTGTAATAATAAGACAGTATCTTTGGTCTCATCTAAGATATAATGAATACTTACTGGAAGCAGAACCAGCCTATTGTTAATGCCTATGATTACATTATTTTCTAGTAGACTTAAGGTATGAAGATCCAAATTACAGAAAGATCCATTATCTGGAAATCCCCAGGGTTTGAGCATTCTGGATAACAGGTCCCATTTCTGTACTATGAAATTGTAGTGCTGTAAAATGAACGGGAATGCAAAAAGCCTTGTCCAATATTAAATACATAAGGATTCATTGATGACTGTAGAATAAAATGCACAATACTGCGCATGCACCTTCATGCTTATTAACCACAATTCACACCATTCATTCTTTAAATGTAACATAACAGTGCAACTGTTGACAAGTTGAACTGGTGCATTGGAGCAAAGTATAAGCTTTAAATAGTATGTAGAGAGCAAGTAAGACCAGTGTTTAAATGCATACAATTCTGCTAATTATTTTACAGTCATAACCTTACAATGACATATTTCACCAAAGTACCACGTATTGGAAGCAGAATAAGTTTTATTTAATGTTTACATGATTATCTAGTAGAAGTTATGAAGATCCAAAGATCTGTTATCCAGAAAGCCCCAGGTCCAGAGCATTTTGGATAACAAGTCCAATACCTGTATATGATGTGGAACAATCCTGTATAATCCCAATAACCGATATAGCACATATTCTTTTGAACTGACTTCTTATTTATACCAATGAATTTCATTACAGCTAGTTGAGTTGTGTTATCTAATGAAATAAATGCATTTCTTTGGTGGGAAAGAAATAAGTGAGTCAGGAAGCTGAAATGACACATCATTCTTAATAGATACAGAGTGTGAAACACAGCAAACTCTGTATAGTGGTTGCTACTATTTCCAGTTATTATTTTGCACTAATATTTACATTAGAGAAAAAGAGATGGGGTGTCAAATATGTGCAGATCAAGAGTCACGAGTCAAGAGTGAGTTGTCATTTCATCTATATACGTTAGTACAATACACAGTGAAACAAAACAACGTTCTTCTAGGACCATGGTGCTACACAAAACATAGCACCAGACAAAAAGTGCAACTACTGCAAGACAGGACAACATAGTGCAGATAAAATAGTAACAGTCAATGTATATGGAATAATGTACCAACTAGTGTACAATTTCAGGCATATAATAAGAGATTAGGTGACTAAATCAATTTAGTTACAGGTCATTATTATTCCAGCTGGGTGGCTTTCAAATGGGCAGTATGCATCTATTTTCAACACGATCTCAGTGAAAAGGGCTTGCATTATTTCCTGCACTAAACAAATAGAGAGCACTATCCCTTTTCAATGCCCTGTGCTGACAAGGCACTTCTTGTAGAAGAGAAACTAATACAATAAATTGCTAGTCCACTGATAAGCCCTCTGTATAATGAGCTGATTCTTTTTTACAAAGGATGTGGCTTAAGAAATGGGGGTTGTTTATACAGAGCTCATTATCTCCATTTGAACAAATAACCCTGTTTACAGGTGGGAAGAGAAGCTAGAGGGTTCAGTGAAAAAAAAAGGTGTTCCCTAAGTCTTTTATAATAGCAAAAATAGGAAAAGAAGGATATAATGTATTGGAACTGATGCAGGTATTGTTGACAATTTGTAATTACTATTAGTGATGTGCGAATTTATTCGCCAGGGGTGAATTTGCGGCGAATTCCCGCGATTCGCTGCTGGCGAATAAATTCACGAAACGCCAGTGAAAATTTGCAAAAAAAAACGAGTCGCGCGTCGTTTTTAACGCAACAAAAATTTCGCTGGAAATTCGTGAATTTTTCGGCGAAACTGGGTAGATTCGCCCATAACTAATTACTATTATTATCACTACAGGGTTCTGGTCACAAAGTCCTGCTTTGTGAAAATACAATTTAGCCTTTTCTCCTCAGTTCATAGAAATGGGAAAATGTGAATGTTTCTCCAGAAAGCACTGTCATTCCTTCAGCTGAATCTGATAAGCTGCCAAACACATAATAATTGCTGAGAACTGTCCTTGTGTCCTTTTTTTCTATTCACCCCAGGACCTTCTGATCCTGCTGCGCTGGTTCCTTTGACACCTGCTCTGTTAAACATGAACAAGTCTCTGCTTTCTTTTGCCTCGGAGCTGAGAGAAGGCGATGCAGCTCTCGCACAGATGTGACAGAACGCTTTTACTTGAACTGAAAAGCTTCTGACACATTGTAAAATGTACAGCCTGAGAGCGCTTGAGGCAAAGATGCCACCCCAGCCTTACATCTGCCTGCTCTCATTTGTCTACAGCTGGGCTTATAGATACAACAAGCCTCCAGATGTCACGACAAGTGGTGTTCATATGCTGACTTCAGTCAAGCACTATTGTTGGCTGCCAGCGTGACAGAGTTGTTACCAGTAAAATATTTAAACTCTGTGTTTCCCAATGCAACTCAAGTTGTCACAAAGGATCACATGTATCCTCAGAATTAATTAGCACATGCCTCAGTAATATAATTGCTCCCGGAATGAGCAGCTACATGTGATCCTCCATTACCTACGCTGTGGCAGAGAAAACATCAGTCCTCTCTAGCGTTTCATACAGTGCACAAGACTGTATAGATTTGATATGGGTACATCCCCAGTCATTTTTATCGAAACCAGACCAGCAGGTTTAAAACCAATAATTAAACAGGAATAATAATCAAGTTTATGTTTATCCTCTCTCAGCATTTTCATTCTCTTTTCTTGCAGCAGTTAGGTGTCAGATCTTGATTGACAGTTCCAATATATATAATATATATCCAATATATCTTATAGGGGGGCTTCCTTTCCTAGCAGATGAATTAGAACTCATTCAAATAACTGATTAGAGTAAAAAAGAAATCTAACAAAATAACTGTCATTTGCATAAATTCTGCATGTAGACAGACATGATGTCTGATAGAGTGAGCTACAATAAGCCATCTAGGAAAAAGAGTTCCCATATAAGATATATTGGATCTAAATGTTGATAAATATCTGACACCCAACTCCTGCATGAAGAGAGAATGAAGAAAAACAGATTCTGGGAGAGGAAAAGTGAAGATGAACGTGTTTATTTCAGAAACAATACAGAATTTGATTGTATTTAGAAAGTTTCTTATTTCAGTATGATTAAAAATAAGGAATATGGCTTCAGTGCAAGTATAAACAACAAGTACATATCAGTGCCTATATACCTCTCTGCCATCTCCCAGCAATTCTGCCTAACTAAAAGGGATACTCACAGTTGTAGTTCCCTAACATAACCTCCAAGAGGCAGATTAATAATGATACAAGCTTCCAGGTTCAGCCAGAAGAATTGCAGAAAATGTGAGTGGGTTTCTGATTTCTCTCATGTTTTCTGTAATTGATTACTTTGGCTTGTTCCTAATATGGGGTAGCAGATTTTTAGCAAAAATAAAAAAAAAACTTGTCCCAGTTTTACCACCTAAAACCTGGAAAAATTTAGCAGCAAGTCAGAGTAACTGACTGCAGAAAAAACAAGTGAGTTCAGGAATTTTCATGCATTTTTTGTAATAAATGCAAATCTGCCCCAAAATAGCAAACATGACTTCTTTTGAATATTGGAGCCAGTAATGAATATGTATAATCTAAGTCTGAACGCATCTGAACAGGTGGGTTTTATTTGGACAACAGAAAAAGATGGATGATTGCAGCAGATCTGTTTCATGTTACTGGAAATTTCTCATCTATGAAAAATTGTGAAACAGAAAATATTTGTGCCTGATTTAAAATTGTCAATGCAGTAAATCCCATTCAATAAACATCTTAAATATTCAGCTCTAGTGATAACAATGCTGAAGTAAGCTTCAAATTCTTTGGAAAATATATTGTCCTTTCATTAATAATCCAGCCAGACGTGTAGTGGAGAATGGTAAGCTCTTCTCGTGATCGATGCTCTTGCGAAATACTAGTTACTTCGCTCCAGCTTTAGCATGACCTCATATCGCTCGCTCTGAGCTCTGATCAACAGACACGAATTGTGCTATTCTCTAATCTGGCTTTATAAATCAAAGGTACATCAGTGGGTAAAAACAAACGTGTTTTGTATCTATTACCCTAGGCAGATCTTCAGAGTAACAGCTCTGATATGACTGTAAAAATAAAACACCATACAAAATTTACAGGGAATCTTGTCATCAGCTTATCATTACAAGCTGTTCATTTTGTCAATGTTGCAGCGGTGCTGAAATCACTAGAAAATTTGACACTCAGCTTATATGCTATCCCTGCTAGCATTTGAATAAAAGGAACACTCTCTTTCGATGACCATCGCCAGTGCTCATGGTCAGAGAGAAACTGCTTTGAATGAGCAGGTAGAAAAGAAGGTTTTGATCACTGAAATGTTTTCCGTATGAACAATGGTGGTCAAAATGCCCATGTTCATTTATGTGGCATAGGCTTAACACTTTAATAAATTGTAGGCAAACAAATAACTTATTTGCAGTTCTAAGATGTTCACTAGGACACTGTGAGTACCTACAAACTCTTTACAGTTTTTGCTCAACCCAGAATCAAACCCAAGCGCTGCAAAGTTGTGTGTACCTTAGTTCCATGAGCCCTACCCCACAGTTTGATAAATAGCCTAAAAAAAGCATTATAATTTGAAAACTGGCCACAAAATGAGCATCCCTCATATAGAACAACCACTGATTGCTACTTAACGGAACTTACATACAGGTGTTTTTTTCTGTTGCTGTTTACTCATGAAAGCTCAATATTTTACACCATTCACATTACAACACTTTTTTTTTAGATGCAAGTTTCTACATTTTCTTGCTCTTGATGCACATTCAGAAGTCAATAAAATAGAGGGTTGCGCTTGGAACTGTCAAAAAAGCCGTGTTGTCCAATGTATGTAAACAAATTATGTTTCTTTGCACTCAGCATTCATTTGTAAATGGATAAAAAAAAACACCCATGTGTAAGAGTCCTTATACTGCCAACTTTAATTACCACACGTATAAAGTATAAATGGTATTGCCAGAAATCAAATAACAAGTATTCCTGTTTCCCCAAACAAATAAGTGAATGTTCTGTGAGATCTTGGAAATGATGTTACTAGTGTATTTCCTAAAGCATTTGTACAATCAGTCAATAGTAGATATGACTGCAGTTTTAAATCATCCAGCCAACTGTGTGCAGTCACAGTACATAAAGGTAAACCCAGACTTTTACAGTCCTATTGCTACGCTGTCTCCAGGAATAATTGAATCTTTCCTAAAGATAATCTGGCTATGTATAAATCATTCCCATAAGCACTCAGCATTTCCCCACAGGCTTTGACAAGCTTCCTTCTCAGCGCATTTTCACTCTCTTACTGTAAAAGCTAACGTGCTTTAGGGGTTCTTATATTTCCTAATGCAAATGAGAAGAAGTTTAACTCCTGTTCAGTTGACAAATTGTTCAGTACTGAATCTTGTTACACCCCAGGCAAAAGGGCATTACAGCAAGAAACACACTTCCAAAGAAGTAAAATAGATGGTGCACAAAGTGTGGTTCCATGAGTAACACAAGTGGCAAAATTAAGGAAAACACAGAAATTGTGACAAAATATACTAAACAGTCAAACTGCAACAGTGATGGACAGTGGAAAGGGCTTTTCAGTGAGAGAGTGAAGTTTCAGAAAGATCGGGAGTGTGGTTATCCATTACTGGAGCAGATTCTGCGCATGGCCAACATGCCAATCAGCAATGCTGGGAGGTATAGAATTAAAACTAGAGAGAACTGGGTTGTGATAAGACGTGTACACTAACCCATGTGTGTATCACTTTATACCTTGTGAACACAGATGTTTTAATTCTATAATTCTGCATTTCACAATATATAACACTATATATTACAATCCACTGCTCTTGGGTTTTTTGTTTGTTTCTTTAAAACTCTTAGGTCTAAAAAATGAAATGATAAGCATCACAGTACAACATTTGAGAAACAAGAAACTAAACATGTTGAATTGCAGATTAGTCATCGGAGATAAGAGATGCAGTCTCAGACATAAATAGTGTATAAAACTGACTTAATAACAAAACAACTTATTATTTAGTGATTGGTGTTCGGTGGCCCCTACTTCCATAAAAGTTGAAGATTAATATTAGACAAAATCCCATCTGCTTCCTATTTTTCAGATAATATATCACTGTACTAGCTAACTGAAAATCATCATGTTCTGCTTTCCACTGAGTTAATAGTGTACCATATATAACATGATGACAGCAGACTGCCATGTGTGGACACAGACAAATAAACCTTGTCTCGTCTTTTGGTTTACAGTTTCATTTTTAAATATTAGTTTTGCTTTGAATGTAAAGGTATAGCTCTGTGTCCACAGAACAATTCTTCTATTGTATATTTCCATTGATAGCAAACAAGCCATATTGATTGCTATCATTAAAGAATTCACCATTAGTGATGGGCGAATCTCCGGAGTTTCGCTTCGCCGAAAAATTTGCGAATTTCCAGAGAAATTCGCGAATTTGCACGCTTTTGACGCGCATTGCATCAACTTCGTTGCGTCGCATCATTTTCAAAGTGCGTTGCGTTGTTTTCGACGCGTGTGGCGTTGTTTCCGTTAAATGCGTCATGACTCAGGGTAAATTGAAGAAACTGTGTTATCTAAAGTCATCTTAACTCATTTAATGCATTTAACCTTTTCATTAGCATACCAAAGCACCATTGTTTTCAATGGTGAACTCTTGAATTGGATGGGATGCTGTGACGCAATATTCTGTGCTAAGTGGGATAAATGGGATAGATGAGTTAAATTTTTCTGTGTCAAATGCACAATCCAAAGTGGCTTCATCTGTATGTGTCATAACATGCTACACACAGCAGATACTGGGTGAGTTGCTACTCCATAGACCAAGACAACATGTCTGATACTGCTTGTAGGACTTTCAGTATGTGTCATGGAAAAAAATAAATGAAACTTTTGTTAGCACTAAAGTTCATAAAACACAACCTTTTTAACAACCAAAAGATTGTGATTTTACTTTTATGCAATGCAAGAGGGGCCTGAAAACCCGGGAGAGCTGTAATTCAGTGCTGGCTCATTGGTTCCTGTTTAATGGGAGATTCACTATACTGTATGCATCATGCTCTGAGCTCAAAGTGGGACATTAAATCTTTACTCAAATCTGCTTAAGCGGAATAGTATTAATAGCTTAATATTATTGTGTGTGAAAAAATACAATTTCAAGCAGGTGCTAAATCTCTTACAAATCTTATATCTGAAAGGAAAAACATTTAGCAATAAAAAGGTAACTTTGCTTGATTTTTATTAATACTAAAGAAGAAGCTCTTAATAGAAAGAGATTGCTATGTCCAAGTTACTTCTGTATTCTTGCCTCACTGGATGTTAATTCCTCTGAACTGTCTCAAAATATGTGTCATTATTTTCTCCCAACCACTACAGGCAGCAGCAGGAGACCATTTGGTGGCCATAGGCTTTACAATTATGATTTTTACTGGAAAGATCTTTCAAAGAAAGATTGTTAATTTCACTACACACATGTAGAGCTGAATTGTCAGATATATAGGTAGAAACAATAGAATTCTCCCTGTATCTGGCAATTCAGCACTAACACTGGCCGAGGTTCAGGTGCCTTCTTCAAAGGCAACCGATCAAACTTTTTGGCCAGCCCGACCGACGAGCCAAACGACATCCAAGTCTTCTGCCGAAATCGGTGGGTTTGTCTCCCACCACACACCGCACCTCGTATTGTACAAAAATTACAGTAGTTTTGTTCTATATTATTGTTGTGTCTATGGCTACCTTAAGACTTCCTGAATCAGGAGTGCCCATACTTCACTAATGTGAGGTCTACTTTTAGTGATGTTGTCCCATTATGATCTACATCCATAAAAGCATTGTTAGCATTCTGCTCCATGGAAAATATTACTTGAATATTGATTTATGGGAAGCTGTATACAAACTTAAAATAACAGAATGTAAAATTGAGGTTCTACTGTATTACTAAATTTACCAAACAACTATTCTGGCATTTTGCACAGAATATGTATTATCTTCTTAGAATACAAACAGTAGTTCTGTGCTGTTCTGAACATTGCACTGCTCTGGGATTGTCTGCTTACATCTGGGATAATTAGCATTCAGATTTCAGCTGATAAAGAACTACAACTTTCAGAACATCAAATGCTAGGTCTGGGTGTTTAAGCTTGGCATCATCAAAATTCCCATCTCCCTGGCTTTTATTTTAACCATTTATGCTAAATAGAAATGCTTCATACATCTTAGAGAGAAGGTACACACCATCTGATACTGTACAATTTATGGTCTAGATCCAAATATGGGGTGTCATGCTGTATGGGGTGGGTCTCCATGATCCAACTTAAAAATATAATATTACTTCCTTTAATATAAAATAGTAAAGGTCTATAGCTGGGTGACAACCCTGATTATGCAACTTAATTTGGGTCCCTTGAGAAAAATGTTATAAAACACTGCTGCAAATGCTTCCCGTCCTTTCAACCAATACATTTTGCACTTCTAAGTCTGTATTTATAAGCCTCTTTTGCTCTTCAAAGACAAATCCTTGTTCAGTGTGAAATGCTTATTTTGCTGAAGAGCTGCTTGCATACCACATGCAAATATTTCTATTTGGAAAAGTGTCTAAATATGGGCATTTTCACTCTGCTGATCCTCTCTTGCTCATCTCCAATCAATGGAATTAGTTGCCCCACCTATAGGATGTCCCATAGAACAATAAAGCCAATTGTTGCTGGACAGGTGGTTAAGTTTTTTGCTGCAATACTTTACTGCCTGTCTGCCTGGAATGGTGAGGTTACAAAACCCATGTTAGCTAAATAAGGGAGGAATCTGTGAAAAGCTTGGCTGGAGGTACAGAAAGAACTTTCAGCCGGTTCCAGGTTTCTCCTGACACTATGAATTCCTTTCCAGGCATAATTGGCCTGTTAAATGCTAGCATAGGATAATTTTTCATGTTTGATGGTTGTTACACCCTTAACAAACAAATTAATAGATCTTGTTATCCTAATGTTGTAGAAAAGGGATATTTAACTCCCATTTTAGATCAAGAATGTTATAAGTACTGCTGTTCCCTAGCTGCTACACAAATGGAAGGAATATTACAAGCTAGGTTTGCAATACCTGCAAAGAAAGGTTTCCGTTGCTCGCTTCTGTCACTGTGGAGGGACATCACGCAGACTTCTGTTTAGCATCACTAAGCTGAGCGAGTGAAAGTCACACTCAATCTTTAAAATAAGTTGCAGTCTAAAGAGACCTCTGGTAAAAGGCTCTGGCAATGCTAACAGTGCTGTTTTTCATCAGATGGTATTTATATGTGAGCTTTGTTTTGATGCCCTCCAAAAGAGTGTTGTGCAATGCCAATATTAACAAAGGATAACACAATCTATATTTTTAAAATGAAATGACATGACATTCTGTTTATCCTCCATGACTTTTATGACAGTAAAGTACTAGGTAGAACATCTAGTGATGAGCAAATGTTTTCGCCAGGCATGTATTCACGGCTAAATTCCACATTTCTCCATTTACAAATTATTTGCTAAACTTAGGCAATAATTCACTGTAAAAATTTGATGCAACCAAAATATTAGGAATAATAGGAATCAGTTTTCTGATTACACATTATCCAAACAGATCAGACAGTACCTGACCAAGTAGAGAGGTCCACAAAACTAGTTCCTTCACTTGGTCACCCCGCCCACTACTTGTCACCCCTTCCCCCAACTTGCAAACTCACCCAACCTCATTTCCCACATCATTACTCCCTAGCAGTGATGGGTGAATTTATTCTCCAGGCATGTTTTTCTGTAGAATTTCTGCATTTCGTTGTCCGCTAATTTTTTGCCAAACTGCAGTGAATGTTCACTTTGGAACATTTGCTACGGAAAAAAATATTTTTGCTTAAAATTGTCACAGGTCAAAATTATTAGGACACCCATTGACTTTAATGCATTTGAACTAAGTTTAAATATTGTTGCTCATGCCAAAATTGTTGGAAATTCTCACATCCTGATTTTAAAGTCAGCTCTATCATTGTATCTCTCAATACTGCCAACTGTTTTCTGCTTGCAAGCAATTCACTCTAGTGGTCTCTTTCTGTTTGCTGCATTATTGGTTTTGTCACAATTTTTTTTCATTAACATACAGTTGTTTTCAGATAATATTATGAAGCCTTGGCTCATTGAAACAAATATTTGTTTTACTAGGAACCCCAACTTCCCTGTGCTAATGCCTGTTCAGTGCACAGCTCAGCAGTGTAACTATTACACTACTCCCTTTACAACATACAAAATGATTATCTGGATGGGTTGCTCCTGTGCAAGGTTGCATCCCAAAGTATAAATAAAGCAACACATTTAGGCTTGTCTTCATTTTATGAAATGCTTCAGGCATTAGCTTTTAAAACAGACAGTAGCTGTCACTTTACATAAGAATTGCCCACTGCTTGCCATATTAGAACTGTCAGAGAGTCCCCAAAGATCTATGCAAACTATTTGCAATTGTTTGGTTGTCAAATTGCTACCCATAATTTTTAACAGGTATGGGATGATTTATCTGGAAACTCATTATTCAGAAAGCTCTGAATTACAGAAAAGGCTGTCTCCCATAGACTCAATTTCACCCAAATAATCCAAATTGTTTTAACTATTTTCACTGTAATAATAAAACAGTACCTTGTACTTGATCCCAGCTAAGCCTATTGGGTTTATTTAAGGTTTAAATGATTTTCTAGTAGACTTTAGGTATGAAGATCCAAATTACAGAAAGATCCATTATCCTGAAAGCCCCAAGTCCCAACCAAGTCTAAATAATAGGTTCCATACCTGATTAGGTATGGTATTCATTATCCAGAAACTCGTTATTCAAAAACTTCCAAAATATGGGAATGCATTTTTGTTTTGGTCTGGTTTGCTTTTATTGTCAGTATTAATAATAATAATAATAATAATAATAATAATAATAATAATAATGATGGTTCATCATTAAGTTAACTTTTAGTATGTTATAGTATGGGTAATTCTAAACAACTTTTCAAATGGTTGCCATTTTTTCTTTTTTTTTATAGTTTTTTTATTAATTTCCCTTCTTTTGACTCTTCCCAGCTTTCAAATGAGGGCCACTGACCCCATCTAAAAACAAATGCTCTGTATTGTTATTTCTATTTTTTCTTATTCATCTTTCTATTCAGGCCTCTCCTATTCATATGCCTGTCTCTTATTTGAATCAGTGTAGGGTTGCCAGGGCAATTTAGTCCCTAGCAACTAGATTGCTGAAATTGCAAACTGGAGAGCTGCAGAATAAAAATCTACATAACTCAAAAACCACAAGTGTTAAAAAATGAAAACCAAATGCAAATTGTCTGGTGTGAAAGTAAGAAGAAAAACTCCAAACTTCCCAAATAACAAATCTCATACCTCTATAACTAATCCAGAATATTCTCCATATGATATTAGTGCTGTTCAAAGGCAGATTGTCCCTAAGAGCTGAACATGTTTCTCCACTTATCTAAGTGCCTCATGGACCAAGTTGTTTAATTTTTCCCTGCAATCTTTTGTTTGTTGCTCAAGTAAATTATCCAAACACAGCATGTTAATAAGCAGTGCTGATGGCTCCATTATGAGTGAGAGCCTTGTACAGCAACAGAGCTGGCAGCCTATCAAGACGAAACACATCACATACACAAACAGAACAGCTCTCATATTTGTAAAATACACTGATGGGTGTAACTCTGTTTGTGCCAAAGGGCACAAAAATGCATTGCAAATGGTTTAGGATAGGGAAAGAGGAAGACAAACTAATTGGCGAATACTTCTGAGAACTGAACACTGAACCTCTGTGAATTTGCGATTTGATTGTGAACTAGATGGAAAAACACTTGAGGTGGTTTATGACGTAGACACAATGGCTACCTGTTGTACAATGATGTTCAGTAATGTTATTTGGACCCAAAAAAATGAATTGGTCTTGAGATTAGTCCTCATCCTCTGACACTGACTGTCAAACTATATTCTTTGACACCTTTTTGTTTTCCTCTTCTTGCAGCCCTGCTTAAAGCGCAACTAAAAGTCTAAAAGAGAACAATGCTAGAAATACTTTATTTTGTATAATATACAGTTAGGAGGTTATGCTTAGGGACCATCAAAAATGATCAAAACAGCACAAGTCAAATAATATCTACCATAGAAGCTGATACAGACTGCACTGGGTCTGTGGATACAAATCTCTACACAGTCTCCGGCAGCTCTAAAGGGGCAAAAACAGAGCTGTTTTAGTTCTGGGAAGTAAGATGGGGGCTCCCCTCTGTCATCTGAAAGTATGATTGTTTAGCTGCAGAGCAGTTAGGGA
>CM044432.1:103958976-103973411 GCA_024363595.1 Xenopus borealis
AAATGAAAAGCCCTGCATGCAGACAGAGGAAGTTTTTTATTCTAATTCAATTAAATTGAAACCAAAGCTCTCATATATTCATATTTTCTGTATATTGTGCTGAAAAGTTAAATGCAGTGTTTCGTCCACACTCATTTGTTTTTAATTAGATGTGTAATTGGTTACAGCAATGGACTTGCAACTACTTCCCCTGCTTGATTGTTGTTTATGATTTTGCAATGTAATTAGACAACCAGGATTAGTTAGGTTTCTATGTCTCTTGTCTAACCATCTTTGGCCAGTATAAAGTCAGCTTCTTTTACAGAATTGTACAGTCATGCTGTATCATAAGAGTTCATGAATAAGTTACTGCTATATGGACTGTACATGTTTCAAAAATGGTAAATGAGAAATTAATATATGTATGGGATCTAGGGTTGCCACCTATCTGAATTTCACCCGGACAGCCCGGTATTTGTAAGTGCTGTCTGGGTGATACCTTCCTGTCTGGCTATCCAAATAAGGAAATCTTAACAGGACATTGAAAATAAGGACATGGAGATCAGTCAGTTGCTGATCACCACATTAGCAGTCCCCCCGCAACGTCACCAGAAAAGGTGGCAACCCTAATGGGATCTATAGTGCAGAAATATACAAAATATGTTAGCTTTCACAGAGAATTATTTAAACCAACAATTATACATTTTTATTCTAATAATACAGTATCTTGTACTTTATATTGACTAAGCTAGCATAGATCCAAGTAAAAGGATTAATTTACTATGGCAGCATTCCATACAAAGTGCAATATTTAGAAGCAAATACTATGTACATGTAAGTTCTAAGTTCTAAGAAGCTTGTAAGGTAGCAAATGACCTCTGTGATTAGTGGACAAGTGCTCACAATATTGCATCTGTTTTACAGATACAGGACGGCACAATTTCATATTTTGTCCACAGATTTCAAATTGCTTAAATATAAAACTATGCAAGTGAAAAGTCTGTTGAGTTTTTATCAAACTTTGCATTGAAAAATAACATAAAACCAAGGACTGTAAGCTTTACTGTAAGCTCTCTAGGAAGGACCTGCTTTCTATTGTGTCTCTTACCATATAGCACTTAAGCTCTTTGCCCTGAAATGCTTCTGTATATATATATTATGTGATTTGTCTTCCCCATGTATACTTTAATATATATTGTACGTTTATGCATTGTACAGTGCTGCTGCTACTTAACAGTGCGTTACAAATAAAGTTATACATACAAAACCATTTTGTTTTTATTCTAGTAGCTAAAATTTAATTTCCCACTCCCCAAGAACCTGGTATCAATAACTCCACAAATGATTTAACTGGTTTATTTACATACTTACTCAGTTACTGAAATAAAGCATGTTTTACTCTGTGCCCTAAAACTGGAGGAGATGGAGCCGCAAGAAATCCATAAAAGGAAATGTAAGCATGCATGGTATTGTCACCTTTCTCTAACCACAAATGCTGAATTAACACAAAGTATTATTGTGAAGCACAGATGTTCCAAACAAGTATTTGCCTGTCCCACCTAATTGAGCTGTTTATTAATCAACCAACATGATTCTCACCCCATGTCACAAAACGTCATTAGCCATTACAAACGATAGTGCTCCATGAGCATATCAGAGCATTAATGCATCTCTTAAACTTAAAGGTGAATGTTTGTGTTTAACTGCTGGACAGATATTGACCACCTGGACTGGGAGACTAAAAGGAATGACATGGAATAAATGAGAAATGGCAGACCAGTAGATGGATGGCCTTTCCTCTAGTTAATGAGCTTTAGCATTTTACAGTCACAGTATTATTCTTTTTCCAGCACCCACACAAATTAATCACAAAATTGTACAGTGCTCTAGGTGGACATGGTGTATTGGTAAAGGCTGCCTCATGTGAAATAGGGCTCTGTAGACTTACTAACAATGTATAGCTGTGTATTGCTTTTCTATATGGTCTACTTATTCTAAGGGGGTTATTTGCTAAACTCCGAATGCAAAAATCACGAAAAACTTTTGATTTTTTTTTATAAAATCAGATTTTTAAAAAATCATGAATTTTTCAGAATTTATTAAACCCAGAGGATGAAAAAGTCAGAATCTAAAAATCCGGCATCTCAAACCTGTCGCGGTTGCATATAAGTCAATGGAAGAAGTCCCAATGATTTTTTTGTTCTGCGCTGTGTTTAGTGCAATAATCCAAAGTTTTCAGGTGAAAATCACAAAACATTGGTGAAATTCAGGGGTTAAGGGTGAAAATTCCAAAACACGTGTGAATTTCAGATTTTTTTACAATATTTTTTACAATTTTATCCCACAAAATGTTCAGGTAATTGCATTAATAAATAACCTGAAAAAAAAACTGCGGATTGGGTCAGATTTTTTTCAGAAAATATTGAGATAAATTCGGACTTTGATAAATAACCCCATTAGTGTATATAAAACTTGCCACATTTAGCTGACATTTAGGGGCAGATTTATCATGGTTCGAATTCGAGGGTCTTTTAACACGGAAAGACCATCCATCTACTGGTCTGCCATTCCTCATTTATTCCATTCCATTCCTTTTAGTCTCCCAGTCCAAGCGGTCAATATCTGTCCAGCAGTTAAACACAAACATTCACCTTTAAGTTTAAGAGATGCATTGATGCTCTAATATGCTCATAGAGCACTATGGTTTGTAATGGCTAATGAAGGTTTGTGACGGGGTGAGAATCATGTTGGTTGATTAATAAACAGCTCAATTAGGTGGGACAAATACTTGTTTGGAACATCTGTGCTTCACAATAATACTTTGTGTTAATTCAGCATTTGTGGTTAGAGAAAGGTGACAATACCTTGCATGCTTCAAATTTTGTTCAAATTACAATCCTTCGTATTTGAAGGATTTTAGCTCAATCCGATTAATCGAATGATCAATTAGATTGAACGATTAAATCGTTTGAATCGTTTGAACGATTTTAACCATTCAAGCAAATCTTTTTTATTCGATCTAAAAAACTTAGAAACACCCTATGGGAGCTTTCCATAGGGTTAACAGCATTTCGGTTGGTTTAATCTTGTGAACTAGGCAGTTGAATAAGATTTTAAGTCATTTGACCATCGAATCTTCGAGTGATCGAATAGATTTTTATTCGAATCATTCGAATCAATCTAATTTTTAAAATTCGATGGTTGAAATGCCCAAAAATGTTATTCTAAAATTGGAATTTGAATATTCCATGAAATTTGATCGAATTTCGAATCATTTACATGTAGTAAATCTGCCCCTTAGTCTCATTTCTGAGTGACCTATAGGATCATACATAGATCATATATGCTGGTGCATCCCCTTCAATCACTGGTGTGATTTTGCAATTGAATGATCTGATATGCCTCTTTGTCTACAGTCAACAGAATTGCAGGGAATGTGTATTCCCATATTATGAAAAAACTAATCATGTGGTCAGTGTACAGTAAGTGCACTGCTACTATCATGCATGCCTGGAAATTAGGTTTGCCACCTTTTCTGGAATAAAATACTGGTCTTCCTATATATTTAGCTTTTTTCCCTTTTAATAACATTGGAATCAACCATCATTTTCACTGGCCAGGCTGATTAAATATATAATTTTCTATAAGCAATATAACTTTTTGCCTTTCCATACTGGGATATCCACATGAGGCTACTGCCACCTTAGTTAAACAACATTTGTTAACCTACTTACAAGCTTTACCAGGTTTGTACTCTTAGGTGGGACAGAATTATCAAAATCCAAATCAAAATTTTAAGTATTTTAGTATTAAAAAAAAAATTCAACCAAATAGAGCAAAAATCTGAACCATATAATTTTTTCAGAATTTTTCCCAGAAACGCTCAATTTTTCCCAAAGAGCCTGGATTTTTGCCCAAAAAGTCCTAAACAGTTGGATTTTCAGTCTAATTTCAGTGCAGACCACAGAAACCTCCAAATTGCAAATTGACCTCTCCCACTGACTAACTGAAGGGGGATCTACCACTATCTGTTTCAACAATTTACTTTAAATTCACCCAATTTCATTTAAAAATCATGTCTATACTGCATGGCATAAATATAATTATAGAAGCTTAAAATGCTTTTTGCCTGTGACAGGTTTTTTACCTGACCCGATGTAATACTAAGTGAAACAAAGAAGGCAATCTGCAATTTCACCTTATGTTTTTACAAAGTTATTAGTTTAATCAATACATTTTTCAGGATGAACTGTCACAGATGCTAATTAGGGTAATTAAGTTTTTGTAATTGAAGGTAAACATCTGGACACCTGCTTTCTTTAGCTAGAAATGCAGAATGACAAGTGTGCAATCATTTAACATTTTTATTAGCGTTATTATCACCTATTTTTCTTTGCATATACTGCTGCCTGCCTGAAAAATTCATAGATATCAAGGACTGAATGGAAGAAATAAAATATATTATTCATATATTAATACTAGGCAGTTTTAACTAAATTATTCATACCTACCAGTGGTTCTGATTTACAGTAGTCCAAGATGTCCCAGTTAGAGGACCTCACATTCATTCTCTGTCCTACAGCATTCGTGATGGTCACAATGTTGCTGATTTGGCTAAAACAAATATATGATGTACACAACAAAAAACGAAAATAAAACTGGACATTGACAGGCAGACATTTGACTACTGAAACAATCAGTTGTGACTCACTGAGCAGTCTTTTGCCCATTTTTGGGAGCCACAAGTGTGGCCTTCTTGATCACTAAATAAGGGCTAGAAAACTGGTATGCTTCAGCTTTGTGTTAGCCATTGAGTAAAATTACATAATACAATACTAGATATCTGGATTTACTAAGTAATTCAGCCATCTGTGAATTACCTACCACATGGGCAAGTCTTAAACTAAATGGCACACTTCAAAAGTGGCAGAGCAGTTTTAGTAATGTCAGATGCAGCCAATGTAGTTTAATGCTAGTTGTAACAAATGCTTATTGGACAAGCTTTTTGCTTGCCCAAACACATACAGTATGCAAGCTGACACAAAGCCTACAAACTAAATAACTGGAAATTGTGCTTACAGATCTGACTGTGGCCCATCACATCATAGTTCTGTGTAGTGAGAATTTATAATACCAATTTGTGACTAATTATACCTTGCTCCACAGCAGCTTTTTTCTTTTGTCAATAAATCACATTTCTCCCCAACAGGGCAGTTAAGATAATATCACCATGCTTGGGTGAAAGCATTCTCAAAGCCCTGTTATCTACTGTACGAATCTCATGTCAACAAGACCAGAGAACAAGTGCTAATGTTTCCAGGGAAGCAACGTCCTAGGGGAATACGCTATAGTTAGCACGGAATCCGATCATAGAGGGAATTATGTCAGAGGGTTTTTTCCCTCAGGGTCATACTTTGTGGCTGTCAGCAGTGTCAAATGGAGCTGCTCCACAGCTGAATGGCATGTGACTGGAATGATGCACATCATTGCAGTTTGTGAGAGAGTAGATCAATGACAGCTTTTTGCTAGGCTACAACTACTCCCTCTCTGCTTCTCTAATGAAATCTGCACTAAAAGGAATAAGACTAAGGGCCGCTGGGCAGCCTGAAGCTGAGCATTAGGAAAGCTTGTGCTAAGCTTGTCAACAGTGTGCCAACAGCTCCTATCATTTCCAATGACATTTTTAGAGGAGGTTAAAAGGAGCAACGGCCTTAGACCCTGTACATACAAAAGGGCTTGGTATGGTTCAGATCTGTGTCAGGCCATTTCATGTTTCTCAGTTAAAAAGCTTCACTTTATAAAATCCTATAGTAAGCCTGTAAAATGGTTTAATCTACCAATAAATTGCCTTTATGTGCATGTACACATTTTACTTTATCCTAAAGATAAATGCACATTATTTTCTAGTAGGGTTTGGCATATTATTTTTATTTTTACTATAGTCTGTTAAGTATGAGAACATGATTCACAGTTCATAGAACTGACTTCCATATATAATAATTACATATTAATTGGGTGATGGCCTTTTAAATCAAATAGAGCATTAGCTTGTAGTTGACGGAATATGGACACAAATGCATACATATTTCCACAAATACTACTTTATTGCTCCTGGGCAAGTTAATGGCAGATATTTACACAGAGCCAATGAAAAATTGTCAAGCAAAATTCACTACCATAAAATGAGGGTTCTAAAACCAACATAGATAATACAGTTCGAAATGAAGTTACACATTTTAAAATTAAGCTTCATGTCATTCAAAGTTAATGAATCCAGTTTTTCTAAACACATTAATTACAAAGGTCTTTAATTCAGGCTTTGATGCTACCAGTGATGTCTTTGCATCTACAGCACATGCCCAGAAACATAGAAACAAATAATATGTTTCATTTTAAACAGATGACCAGTAAATGGTACCTGCTGATGAGTTACTGCTCTTGGGAAAAATTTGTGCCTTTCATTGCATAACCCCCCATGGTCTTTCTCTGCATTTTGTACAGGGGGTCTGCCATGTCGCTTGCTTTGTTTGAAGCATCTCCCACATCAGGCATAGTAGAAATAAAAGTGGCATCTCTAGTATATCTGGAAATGTGGACGGAAGTGAAACTATAAAACTATAAATTTCAATGATTTAAAGAAAACAAAAAAACAAAAACATATTACAAAACTTCCTTCTCAATGTTTGTGGGGAATAGTTTGTTTAAAACTAGGGGCAGAGTTTTGAAGTGCAGCTGATATGGGGAGAGGAGGATGATATGTGTGAGAGAATTGCAGTAAAGTAGATACAGCTTTGTAGAATCATTTTGTGACTCTATTGTTGGAAGACAACTGTTCTGTTCTGTTTTTTGTCACTCACTTGGGTGAAGTTAAAGATCTGCTCTTCTGAAAGGACTCTGATGTGTCTGGAAACCCCTGACTCTAATCATAAACACCACAGCTGGCAATGATGTGGCCAGAAAATAACATAATAAAGAAAATCACCTTGATCCAATGCACACATGCTTTGATGTGTCTGCAACAAGAGCCTTGGCCAAAGAAAAAGGTGTAGCTTTTTTAATATTTTTTTCTTCTGTTAAGCTTGACAATCCTAAATCATAACCATATGGCTCAGCTCTGTAACTTGAAAAAAAAGCAACATGATTTTCTTAGAAACTCAAAGAAGCATCTAAAAATGATAACATCAATCAGTCTTCGAAATATTAGAGTAATGAATGATTTGGTAACTCAATGTGCATTTTCTATCTACAGGTAGAAGGAACTGTTCAGTGGTTAAATCCTCTCCATAAGGCTCCTTATGAAATACAGTATATTGTAAAGGCTCTTAGCATCATAACTAAAAATGCAGCTATCACTTGGGACAACATAGCCACAGAACACAAATTCATGTTCACAGAGTACATCACTTGAGTGTTTCTTTGGAGGGAACTGGTGAAATGGTTGGGAATTCAAAGATACTGTACATCTCTCATTGTGAACTTTTACAAAGTCTTCCCTGTTCTGATTGGATCATAATGTATGGCATCACTGGACCGCATCAACGAAAAGCTGTGGTCCGCAATCCAAAGAGATTTTTAACCCTGCCCAATCGATATTGATCAGGGAAGCCCATCGGAGGGCCCCACACAAGGGCCAATAAGCTTTTGACTCGGTCTGTCGGCAGCTTTTATCGACGCATGAATGCCACCTTTAGATTTTCATTTTTGTCTTATAAAGGTTACTTCAGTCTGCTAATAATGGTAATGCATGATGTGTCCACACTGAGTTCATGGGGAATTTAATAAACTGGCACACCTGCATTAACAAACTGGGACTTAAGTCAGTACAATTGCCAGGGACAATTGCCACTCTTGACTCTGAAGACCTCATGGATCCTGCCTTCACCTTGAATTCAACCCTGCAACACCCTGATTTTATGTTAGCAAAGGTCCCACACTTATACTGCACCCCAAATGGAAACTGCCAAATGGCAAATTTACAAAAATACACCAATTGCAAATATTCAACAAGAACCCAAAGGAATTTATAAGATTTTACATGAAATGATAGAAATGCAATTGCAAATGTTCTGATTCAAACAACCAAAAACTGCTGAATGAGCTTATTGGTTATTACTTATTGGTTATTAATATTATCTAATTAAAAAGAAAAGAGAATTCTATCGGTTTAGACTTCCCAGTACTGACAGAGTTATTGTATTATGGGATGTTTATATAATGCACCTGCTGAGATTTCATCTACAAAGCATTGCTCCCTTGCACACAAAAAGGCACTGCTCAGCCAGAGACATATGCTAGATACCTCATTTGGGAAAATGTATATATAGATATTCTGAATTACTGTATAACAATGTTTATCTTTCTCTCATTGTCATTAAACCACAAGGGACTAAAAAATTACTTAATTTGTATCAGAAAGACAAGATAGCCCCAGTCCAATAAAGTACTTTGTAAGTACTCTTTTGCAAAAGGCCATAAATCAGGCCAAGAAGTGGAAGCAGACCAGAAGCGACTGGTAATGCATAGTGAATTCCTTACTGTGTCTCAGGATGATTGGGTGAGCATTGCACGCAGATGTCAGGTATTTTAATAAAGAGCTTCATTGTACAAAGGTTCATTCCTCCTGCATAACCTTCTTTTTCATAGAGGCTGGGAAGGGAAAAGGAGGGGGAGAGCCTTGCTCAAGCTGAGCCTGGAAACTCTGTCTGAGTCAGGAAAACCACAGCTCATAAGCAAAGAGGAAGCACAATGTTCTACAAGGACAAAACATTAGCAAAAATGTCACTCAGGCCTGGTTCCACATGTTGGCTGCTTTAGGCCTCTTCCTTCTAGCATGCCGAGCGATATGAATTCCATCTGCTCTGCAGCCAAGTGACAGAGAAGAAAAACCGGCATCTGGTCTCTATTGCTGTCGGCTTTTTGTTCTCTGTGTTATTCCTTAGCTAGAAACATATGAGGAGATGAAGATGCTGGCAATCGACTTTAAAAAGCTGCACTGGCACAAACATTGCTTTCTGATGCTTTTCACACTTCACTCTGGAGTTTTACAGGGAGAGGAACTGATAAACTGGTGTCTCAAAGCCAATGGGCCAGGAGGATATTTTGTGTGTGCATTTTTATTGCCTCATCTGTAGTCTATCTCTGTGTGTCTGTCTGCCTAACCTAACAATGTTTTTTTCAACTTTTCTTTGAATATGACTATTACAATATTGTTGCCACCCTTATTCGTCTGTCTGTTTGGACTTGGTTTTGTAACTGTTTTTCTTTCTTTTCCCTTGTTGGTTTAACCATTGACTTTCTGTTATGCTGCCCACTCATACCTCAAATGCTATACCTATGTTCAGTCTGATATATGCACATATAGCATAGATAGGAGCTTGATGGTTCAAGTCATGTGTTTTCTAAAGATCCCGTTGAAATTTATAGAGAATAAAAAACACTGACGGTAAACACTTCCATTTAATTATGATAAGAAACTATGCAATGTCTCTACTTTATAGGTTAACATACAGGTAAGAACTTGGTTTGCTATATAAGGAATTTCTTACACTATATACTGTACGTGTATGATCCTCATGCTTTGAAAAATGTAGTCAAGCACTTTATTTAAAAAGATAACTACTCTGGCACATACAAAAAAGACAGGATGGAACTTGTGTCCTCAACGTATCTCTCTTAAATTAATGAAATCACAGCTTTTTCCGTGAGTGACTTGCTGAAGCTCATAGCTTGTTGCTTAGTGGCTGGCTTGGGTTCTGCCTGTCTCCAAATTACAAACGATGGGCCTGATCACTTGGGGATGCAGACTGTGAGTTATTAATAGTGACTGGTATACTACATGGGAGACAGGTTGAGAGGGGGGAAGGAGATTATTTATAAGTGAATGGTTAACAGATGTACCTACTACTAAGCATTACATGGATGCCATAAACTGTAGAGCTCAGAGTGCGAGTTATTCAAGCACAAATGACCTGCCTGTCACTGCAAAGAGCAAAACGCTGGCAAATTGAAGTCAAGAGGGAGACAGAAAGAGGGGACGCTGAAATAATGCTTTTCTCTCAGGCGGCACTGTCATGACAGTGTGGAAATGAGAGATAGATAGTCATATTATGAAATATGATTCTCCTGCAGCATAGATATATCCACAATAAAGTTGCATGTGATTTCACTGCAGAGTCTCCTCCACCTTCCTCACATGCTTTTCTCTTTATCCCCTCCCAACCTTCAGGCCTTTTAGCAGAACAGATGTCAAATGTGTCCAGCCAGGTGCAAAGACATAGGGAGCAAACACATTTTTATATGCAATAAATGTGTTATTTTATCTGGTAAGACGCCATCTTGGTATATCCATGGATTTTATATTTTTGTGGTGCAGAATAGAAGGATAAGAATACGCAAGCCATGCACTCACTACCAATGAGAAATATGTGTGTGGGGACCAAAGGGTTAAATTCCCCTACTATTCCCCCTAATTTTACCCCTTTGGACTCCACCTGTCACCAGCTGTGGATGTTGCTAGGAAACTTGAAGTAGAAGACCCCATTAAAGGCTTGTGGTCTAAGGAAGTCAAGTAAGGGAGCAGGGACCCCATGTAAGAGGCTTTAGGACTTTAGTTAGTTACAACTCCTGTGCTAGTACACCCAATAGGTGGACTGTTTGGAAAGAGTATCACTTGGCTCCAACAAGCACTGGAGGTAGCTCTCTTAGGCTATACCTTGCCTAAAGCAAAGTTACACTCCTTTAGACAGTGACTAGCTTCAATCTCTGAGAGGCTTACACTGTATTGAACCACATATTATTCCTTTACCTTCCTTGGTGGAGCTTCTGATTGCTCTACTAGATAATCCTAATGGTCTTCACTTCTAGAGCAAACTAATGTATGTTTGACATAGAATAACTAAACTCAGATATCCAACTTTTCCCATTTAACACAGAAAATTGTGTCACAGCATCCCATCTAATTAAAGTGTTCACCATTGTGAAAAAGGGTGCTTTGGTATGCTAATGAAAAGGTTAAATGCATTAAATGAGTTAAGATGACTTTAGATAACACAGTTTCTTCAATTAGTCCCGAGTCATGACGCATTTAACACACAAATCCAAGTGTCTTCATCTGAAGCTAGGCCTCAGTCATGGGGTTCCTTCTCTTCACCTTTCACTAAGGTGTATCTTCTACCCTGGGTTCCTTCTTTAATGATTCTTTTCTTGCCTCAGGCTCCCTGGACTATCCACATCCAAAGTGCAACTGAGCTAAAATGCATATACACAATGATTTATATCACTAGGGGACACATACACCCCTGATACCCCTATATCAATGAGGATTCTGAAAAAAATCTAATTAGCCTGCTTAGAAGTTTGTAGTCATGCATCAAGGTAGATATATTCTAGTGGCATAAGAAAGCCATTTTACTTTCATGTGACTTGAATGGGTACCATTTTTACTGAACATGGAAGTTGGAAATTACAATACAGGCTGTGTTCTTTTTTTCATATGCATAAGGGTTTCCAATATATGGGCTTTATGGATTTAATTGTGCACTAATAAGGTTAATACAGAGTGCTAGCTGTCATTCATATTCCTTTAAATTTTGCTTTACAAAGCTGCCTGAGAGATCAGTAAGACAGCAGTAAACAAAAGCCACAGGATAACTATAAAACATACGGTGCCTGACCTCATTCTATTTATTTTTTGTAAGTCAACATTATTTACTGTGTATTGTGGTCAAAATTGATAGACGGGTGTAATTGAAAAAAAAAAGGAGGGAAGTAAATAAATAAAACAGCCTCTTCGTTATTTTTTCAAATATTTACACAAATTTCATCCAGCTTGTCTGCACATCTGTAAGTCTCTCCACAAACACGATGTTTCATGATTGTTTTTGTATGTTTTTAAATGAGCTCTAAAGAAAGAGTTGAAATCCAAATAAAAGAATAATAAAGTAATAATAAAAAGTGTGAAAACTTGGACATTTTCTACCATGCCAGGTTTACTTTGCAAGGAGAGTGAACATATCTCACTTTGCTTAGTTTCATCCTAAAGCTATAATATATTAAGAGTGAATCTGTTACAATTTCAGTGGCTTACATTTTCTACAGCAAACCCTGTAACTCTAGTGTGTCTGGTAAAGACCTATATCCACACATACTCCCTCCCTCAGGCCTGCACCTGCAGAAGATCATGGGTAACTTGCTGTGGAGGAGGGTCCTGATATTTATTGCTTGGAAGTCCAGGAAAATCATCTACACCATTTACCTCCATCCTGATTACAGTATGTCCATGCATAGATTCAAGAGCCATTATTTGCCATGAAAAGAGTCATGATTTTCCATACCTGGTATAAGAACTATCCAGTTAAAACCTAGTGTAAAATGATTAGCTATCATTTAAAATGTAGTTTTGTGATATTCTTAATACAAATAAAAGCTAAAAAAAATAGTTTCCTTTACTAGTTGGTCTACTGCAAAACATGCCCTGCATGAAAGAATAATTATATTGTATATGTATGCTGGGACAAAAAAATTTCAAGTGCCTGACATTCATTAATTATTGATAATGCAAGCACATCACATGCAATTGACTTGAAGTGGAAAGTGTTTATATTAACTTTTATCACGTATAAAGTCAGATTGTCAGATATCGGATTTCCTAACATCTTTGATGCACTTGGCCTTCCTTGCAAAATCTTTTTATAGAATAACTGAAGACCATAAACAAATTACAGTAAACCAATTCACTGATGTGATATGCTTTATTTACTAATACCTTATTGGGAAATAAATCTTTCCTTATCACAATGCCAGTAAAAAAAAACACAGAGCAGGAATATATTCAAACTTGAGCACTGGAAAATATTCTCTGCAAAACTGCTGGCAGAAAACTAAACTTTCTTCTCAACTGTAAATGATCTTGATAATGAACCATATAATCTAAAGCAGTGGTGGCAAAGCTTTTTCAATTCAAGCACCCTTTGAGTTCCACTCTTTGTTCAGGATCCCCTTAGTTCATAACTTTACTAGGGCAAATTTTCCCTTGGTATTAAATAAACCTAGACATAAACCCAGACATGTGCTCACTAAATGGGCTTTTTAAATAAAAATGTTAAGGAAACTAAAAAAATTGCCTTTTTACATATTTAGCTATAACTTTGTTGAACTTAAGGAGCAGAGTTGAAACTCAGATGAGCCATTAAAATAAAAAATTAGCAGTTGTTAAAATAATGGGTTTATCCACTGATAAACCAAGAAGCTAATTTTGGGTGTTGATTTTGCTATTGTGTTTATTGACAAAGCTCTGGCTGAAAATTCTGAAGATGCATTCATTTTTATCAACTGTAAAGATACTCAGTGACAATAACAAAATGTTTGTTTGTTTTGACTGCTGCTTTTTATATTGCATGTTATAAATAGAATATATTTTCACTTTTGTAGAGATGGTGAGTGTGTCGGCAACATCTTCTGAATAGATAAAGAAATGAATTCATGTAAATCTGTGAACAATGTTATCCATGAAGTCTGTATTTTTTTTAAAGTTCTCTTACCTGAAGTATGTATCCACGGACATAGTCCCGTAATGTCCATCCCAGACCATTTAAGATATGTAGTACCTCTTCTTGCTTCAGGACACTGAAAAGCCGGTCCAGGAGAATTTTGAGTCGCACAGGCACAGCCTGTGTCCCATATAGCATAAGGCTGCTAATGTCAAACACCACATTGGATTGTACAATTTCAACTTGTGTAGGGTGGTAGAGGTGTTGCGTACTGAGCTTGTCCAAAGCTGCATCCATGGATAAAATCAAAAAGACAAAAATGACACAGGCATTAAAAGATCATCCATTCATATTGACGACTAGAAAGTGGTTTTATGAAACAGGGTTGTTATGTCTTACACAGTTTACAGCTGTCAAGGCAACTGAAATGAAACAGAGACATTGACAGCATTTCTTTATTTCATTATTCAATTGCCTCATAAAATCTGGCATATTTGTCAAACTAACTATTGATTCTATGCTATTGAGTATCTTTTAAATTTCAGCATACAAAAGCATTGAGCAGTTGGAAAAACTGCTGCATTTAAACAACCATTACTACTACTACTACTTCTTCTTCTGCTGGAAGCACACAGATTGACTCAATAAAGAAGCAGGAGCATCTCCTGCCATGTAAAGAGCAAGGAATCCACTTGGTACATAGTTAATATGGATTGGAAAAAAACAAACACAAAAGTTCAACTTCTCCACTCCAATGTAATTAGATGCAAGTCCAGGATACGTGGGTGCACACCAGGAGCCAACAGGCCAATTGTTTTGTCTCCCTCAGAGAATTTGTTCTTCATAAAGGTCTGAGAGGGAGACTGAATCATTGGCCTGTTTTATTAAAAAATGTTGTGTTTTTAAAACAAAGTTATTCTTCAAAGTCTCCTGGTGTGCACCCACGTATCCTGGGCTTGTGTGTATGTA
>CM044432.1:103982346-103998274 GCA_024363595.1 Xenopus borealis
ATATATATATATATATATATATATAAAACAGATGAAAAAAATCCCATTACGGGGAAGCTCCTTTGGCTCAGAAAATTTACATTTTGCAATCTACTTTCCCCTCTCATCACCTCTCCCTCCCCCATCCCATAAAACTATTTTGGAACATGCCTGGCAAACAATGGGAAAGCAAGGTAATGTGGCCTTTTTAAGCCACATCTGGAGGTGGTTTTGCTATGAACACTACACCAATCTCTTTACAGTTAAGAATTGCTGCTGCCTAGCATAAAAATTCAGACAATTACATGAAAGGGAGAGGTCTTTCAATGAGAATTTAAACTAACTGAATAATTCCCTGTCATCATGTATTACCATGTGCTGCAGATAGTATGGATTGATAATTTTTTCATCACAGGGAATAATTATTACTGGTTAACGCTTATACACTCTGCAGTTACATAATGGAGAGATATGCCTTCTTCAGGAACAATTGTATCCAATAGCACTTACATAATACTGCCAATAGTTGAACTGATAAACATACATGGACATTACACTAGCTAAACTGTTAGCTCGTCTTCATGAAAAAACAAAGCAATTTCCCAGCCACCTATGATAGGGGATGAAATTAACCTTCTGGCTCTGTCTGATGTTTATTCTTACAATTTAAAAGTTGTAATCCATTTCACGTTAATGTTAAAGTGTGGTACCAATCATTAGTTACTTTTATCTGCTGGGCATAGCTGCCCTAATGAATCGAGCAGGAAACTGAAGAGTTTTGTGAAGTTTCTGCCAGTTCCTATAGTGGTGTTGTGGTTCTCAGCATTAATCAGATAAAGCCTATAGTAAAATCATTAAGGTAAAATCAAATCACAGGTTTTTGACCAGGTCCTTTTGACTTCATTCATTGCTACTGTATATCATAGTAAATAATGCATGTGTGGATAGTACATATAAATGTAACACTGGAGTGCAAGTAGAGCTGATTCCTGTTGAATTAGAGATTTCCTGGTTTTGGACATGTTCTTAAGATTAGTCAATGCTACACAATGGCTTTGTAATCAAATCATGATTTTAATTCAGTATTAGGTTCACAACCAGGAAGCAGAGTAATGCAAGATGGTAGTAATTCTTGCTCATTGGTAGAATGAAAAAGTTGTTCCCACCATACTACTGCTCTAGAACAGTCAGTGATTGTATCAACCAATTGCTCTATCTCATGCAGTTGCTTGCTTGCAACTTTGTCTATTTTTGGGTGGTTTGTTAAGTAACGGTGCTAAATTGCAGCAATGGAATTACTACAAATAGCCCCTCAGTGATTAGGGATCAGTCTACTAATGGTTAGAAAATAAAAGCAGAGATATAAGTGTTTAATATTGGATATTACTACAAGTAGCCCCTCAGTGATTAGGGATCAGTCTACTAATGGTTAGAAAATAAAAGCAGAGATATAAGTGTTTAATATTGGATATTACTTATGTTAGGATGGCCATACATACTGGCAAATTCGCAGCAAATTCCCGCGATTCACCGTGGGCGAATTCACGAAACACCCGAAAAAATTCGCCTGGCGAAAACGACGCAACAACTGCGATGCTCGTCGAAAACGACGCGACGCAGCGAATACAACGTGTGGCGTGTCAAAAAACGATGCGACGCGCATCAAAAACGAGACATGCAACATTTTGCGAATTTTTCGCCAATTTGCGAATTTCGCTACAAGTTTGTGAATTTTTCGGCGAAGTGAATCTGCCTAGATTCGCCTATCACTATAAATTAGGAGATAAAAATGTTATCTTTCAAAAGTTCTGTTTCAACCACTGGAATATACAACAATTGCTAATGCTTATAAAGCAGAGAAAAAGTCTTACAGATCCACCAAATACAATGTGTCAGCAACACTTGTCTATCTATGAGGATATTAAGCAATTATCATTTTTAAAGTACATACGAAGACTTTCCTAGGAGTCTGTCATGAATATTTAGTCCAAGTACTAACCCTGCACCATATGGTCTGGTTGGCATAAAATGTTTCGAGACAGAATATTCCAACAATAAACATCAATAATGACAAATTTGATTAAAACAATACTAGCAGTAATGTCAATTCACAACCAGTCAGTTACATTCTGTAAAGGCCAGAGTCCCTGTAAATACATCTATAGTCTATTTACTCTCACAACAAATAATTTTTTTATGGAAATTGAAAATTGAACAGTTAATTTATCTTAGAAGATGAACATGGAATATACTAATGATATGACATATGATCTGGAGACAAAAGTGGCAGTTTTTCAACAAAAAATAGCTGTTAACTATACCTGCTCTAGGGTTTTGTGTGAGATGTATAGCCTTAAATAAAACCAAAAGCACACGTTATATGCATTTATGCCTTTGTGTTTTTTCTCGAAAGTAAAAAGTCATAGATGATTGAAATTAATATCTGTTTTATCTCTCTTTGGAAGAGAACCACCAAATAAAAAGTAAATGAAACACTTGTGGATGTGCAGCTTGGGTGTGGTTAACCTTGAATGTCTGCTTATCATTTGTTTTACAGCATCTCTTCATTTATCTTTAATCTAATACAGATCAACCTGGGCTTTTTCCCGTTTCTAGCAGTGGCTGCAGTCTCCTGCTCTCATCTTCACACCAGCTGCCACTGACTGTACTGAATAAATCAGTTATATTTTGTGTATTGTATTATAGGGATAGGGAGGGCCTCTGTGCATCCACAACTATAACACCAAGCTGAAAACAATAACTAAATATGGACAAACATCATGTGGTTTCAGTATTCATTAACTTGCATTCATGTTGATAGCTGTGCACAGCTTCTTGCACCTTCACCTTGTGCCCATTGGCCCTCTCTCATTGAGGTTTGGCCTGTGGATTAAGGATATTGGCACAGTATAGGAATTGACTCAGGGCAAGATGCAAAGTATAAAAACTAAATATGTGAGGCTTCTTTTTCGGTGCACTTAGCAAAAAAAATCTTATGCCCCATGAGACCTATTATCTAACCAAAATTGAATTGTCAGATCTAAAGGAGGCGGTTAACTCCTTGATGAACATCTACCATAAATATATATTCTGTTCTGGAGTATGTCTTGTTGCATCAGAACATATTTATATCTTTACCATAAATCAGAGCTAAAATTGTATCTGGTCACAGTTCTTTCATATACTTTTTCACATTGTATGTAGCAACACTGTACAGTATTTCAGGCTCTGCAACAAGCTAATCTGGTCCACCAGTCAGGCAGCTCACTATAACTGTATGCAGTTTAATGAAGAAAGGGGTTAAGATCTCCAAAAGATATATTCCAAAGGCAGTCATATTTCTCCAGTCTAAATCATCTATGGCAGGGTGCTCCAAAGCATTACATGCTCATGTAATCTCCTTTAACAGTTTTACATTACATTGCTGGTCAACCTAAAAGCAAATTGGTTTTGGAAACTCCATCCACTTGGAAGAAAAATTACAGAACTCAAAATTGTGTGTGTGTGGGAACAGCCAATGCTTTGGTTTTATTCACAAATACCTTTGCAGCGGGGTATCACATAACTTAGTGTTAGGTGACACTTTCTTCAATTCCTCCCCTAACTAATGCCACTAGTCCCAAACAGGATAATAGAATGAATTTCTAATGTTCGAATACACCCATGACTTGGCCAGCAGATTAGCACATGATTCGCTCCAGCAGAAGGATTACTTCTGGTTAGGCTTGACGATATTAACACTTACTGTCACGTGGAACGCCCAGGAGAAAAAAATTTGAAAGAAATAGTCTCCGAGCACCAGAGGCTTTAGAAAGGAAATTGTATGGTCCAGCCTATTTTACCTCCAAGTTCTGAAGAAAAGCACACAGGGTGATGTATTGCCTTTAAAAACACAGGATAACACGCCTATTCTGTTATTAACTTGCTTTAATGTCAATGTGCACTTTGGCTGTAACTCTAGAATTAACCCATAGTAGAAGTGAATAATTCGAAATATTATGCTTTCCAACAATGGAATCATTTGATATTTTAATAAAGGCATTTCTTTTTAAAATCTATTTGATTCCTGCGGGTTTAGCGGCCTTCTTCTATCAGAAGTTTAAAAAAATGATTTATCACAGTCAGTAGATGCTTTGGAAAAAAAAAGAGAGCGACTCAGACATTTTGATTGCAGGTCAGTTATGTTCAAAACAAGATGTAGCAGTTAAATTTCATAGCAGGCATACAAAAGAATGTTATTGGATTTGATTTGTTCTTTTCTGAACTTCTGACCAGACCGCATATTTGGAACACTTTACTGCACATAAATAAATTGTAGGCTGTGTTGCCAAACACGTTAATATGTTAACACTCTGCAACACACTGTTATTTCTGGATAATATATATATATATATATATATATATATGGACTTTTGTACTTTGTCAGCCATGATACATTTACAGAAAATGGCTCCCCATAAAACTGTTAGCTGTTGAGCGTTAAATTGACCAACATTCATATAATTTGTCAAACCAGAAACCTAATCAGCCTCATTAGAACTATTACATATGTTTTGTATTTGCTGCTACTTGAATACACCAGGGTTATAATTTGGATTTAAGTCCAACATGTAATAATTAGGAATGTCTGTTTTGAGTTGACATACATCTATCCCAGGCACACTCCATTAGAAAGCTAACACCAAACCAAACTGGTGACAGAACCATTTGTTATGTTCAAACGCTTTAGCAGGCCTGAGCCAGTCATCTGTTTATTATTCCAGCAACTGCTGATCCACTTAAGATGGCCTGTGGAAGAAACTACTACAGACATCCCTTTTATCCATTCTTAACTCTTCTCAGCGTGTGACATGAGCACAGTGGGAAAACCGTAGAGACAAAAGAACACTCTGGTCACACTGTATCAATAAGTTCTAGCATTAAAGGGGAACTGTCTCAAAAATGAAAATTTAATATAAGCTTCATCACACAGAAATAGGAAGCTTTGTAAATCAATTAAGTTTTCTGCATCGTTTCTGAAATATTCAAGTTTATCTTCATTATGCCTCTGTCAGCATCTGTTTCTCTTGATTCTGTCTTCATGCAGCAGTTGGGTGTCAGAAGTTCATTGACATTGGATTGACAATCCAATATATATCTTATATGGGGGGCTTCCTTTTCTAGGAAACGTATTAGAGCTCATTCAAATAATGCATTCCAGTACAAACTAAATCTACAAAAATAAATGCCTTTTGCAAAAATCCTGCAGGTAGAGAGACATGGGGGTAAATTTATCAAAGAGTGAAGTTCCGCCACTAGAGTGAAATTCTGCAGCTCTCAATTCATTTCTATGGGATTTTGAATGGCGTATTTATCAATGGGTGAAGTGAAGTTTCACCCTTTGATAAATACGCCTTCAGAAATCCCATAGAAATGAATAGAGAGCTGTGGAATTTCCCTCTAGTGGCGGAACTTCACTCTTCACTTCTCTCTTAAATATACCCCATGGTGTCTGGCGAGTTTAATAGAGTGAGTTCTAATATATCTTCTGGGCAAAAGATATATTGGATCTAACTATCAATGATTATATGGCACCCAACTCCTGCATGACGAGATAATTTAGAGAAACAGATGCTGATACATAAACTTGATTATTTCAGAAACAGTGCAGAATTTTTAATCTTTTAATATTCAGAATTCTCAGTTTTAAAGATACACAAATAAAAATGAAAAGTAATGTACATGTATGAAAGGATTTTTGTTTAAATGGCATAACTATTCTTTGGACTTAAACATGTTATTAAATCATAACTTCAAACTAATTATTAAATATTATCATTATACAACAGTTGCAAAAACTGCCTTTTGCAGCATACTTTAAAATAAAGGGGATAAAGTTGCCTGTTTGCACCTAAAACAAACATTAATAATTGTTGTTTTTCTGGAATTTTTTTCATTTCATAGCTTATTTTAACACTGAGCTGGCCAGATGGGTGGGAGCATTAGACCTGGAACTCTTCCTTCATTGATTTGATAACATAAGGTATTTTACTTTTGCCAGCTTTAAAGTTAAAGAAAATTCAAAGAAAAGTATCTGAACTAAGTGTCCCTAGCAGCCATAAATGATATGGTTAAGCACAGCCTATGTGATAATTGCAAGTGTATCAGTAATTCCTGTGGAAAAATGAAAAAAAAAACTGGCCTTAAAATAAAATAAATATGTCCTATGGAACTTTAATTTCGGTTTGTCCTTAATAGACATTTCAGTTTTTCTGCCAGCTCCTTATTCAGACTTAAAATGTCTTTAGAATCATTCAATAAATATGAAGTCAAAAGTTCATGACAATGACCAAGTGTAACCAAATAATCCCTGCACTGCTTCATTACAGCTTCATTACATTTCATGTATCGCAAATAAAAACTAATATATGCCTGCAGGGAAACTGACATTTCCTCACGGTGGTCCATTGTTAAGTCATAATTAAGGCATGGGAATACTCCTTGTTTTAACTTATAAAAAGCCATATAATCCATTACATCCTTTCTCAGCATGTGTTAAATTTCTGAATTGTGGCATTTTTTTCATTATAAAAAACTTCTCACAAAACTCTGCAGATAATGCCATTACTAAGTTTGACTGCAAATGCAATTTTTATTACAAATCTATGGACATGGTTCATATGAGCATGATTACTGACAGTCAAGTGGATCCTATACTGCACCATAAATCAGTGTCAGTATTACATTTACTGAACTAAAGACTAAACGGGCATATGTATATGTGCTTATTGTCTGTTATCCAGAATGCTCGGAGCATGTTTTCTTGTATAAGGAAGTCCATATGTGGTGTCGTCGTCCCCCCCGTCCTTCCTCCACCCACATCCTGGATCCGCTCACATCCTGGCTCCGCCCACTCCCACCCGATGGTGTCCCCCCTTCCTTGCCTCAGGTAAGAGAGCGGCTGGGGAGGAGGGTTTTTGTATTAGCTATAGATGCACAGTCTGGGCCCCCCTGTTCCCTCTATGGAGGTCTGCTTCCTCTATAGTTACTTCACTGGGGTCCATCCATAATTTGAATCTGCATACCTCTACTAAAAAATTATGTAAACATTAATTTAGCCTGATAGGATTGTTTTGCCTCCAGGATTAATTAAATCATAGCTGGGATTAAGGAACAGGTACTGTTTTATTATTACAGAGAAAAAGATTATTTTAAACATTTAAATATTGGCTTGCTTTGCCTCCAGGATTAATTAAATCATAGCTGGGATCAAGATACAGGCACAAGGATCATTTTAAATATTTAAATATTAAATTAAAATGAAGTTCCTGTAATTCAGAGCTTTCTGGATAATGGGTTTCTGGAAACTGGATCCCATACTTGTACTTACTTTAAAACATGGATTGGGAGCTACAGTAGTTTTCTTGTATTCTAGTTATTTGCAGCCCTGGCTTGTGCTGCTGGCAATATAATATATTGATGTTAGAGAGGAGGCATAAAGGATCCATACAGACAGACTTAAATATGCAATAAGTGGCTGCTTGGTATAACGTTAAAATACATTTTAGTTCTTTTACTATTTATCAAAGTTCTTGTAGATTAAAAGGTCACCATCAGGCCCGGACTGGCAATCTGTAGGTTAGGGCAAATGCCAGAGGGGCTGCTATAAGTTGCAATAGAAAGTCACAATTTAGTGGGCTGGTGGAGGCTGTTTGGGCCTCTAAGTGGGATGATTGGGCCTCTGTGTACCTGAAATGCCAGGGCCTATTTTGATTCTCAGTCCAGCACTGGTCACCATATACTATATATTTTACGGTTACTTTTTATTCATCTGATATAAACATTTGCTTTTATGCTTCTAAGAAACCATGTTTCTGACACACAGCTTACAAGTAGAATCTTGTCTAGGTTTCCAATGATGGAGTGCTAGTTGGCCACAATTCCTCCTATGTTGTCAAAATCCCCTTAAAAAAGAAACATTTTATAAGATATCAAACCAGAAAGCAATGTTCACGTTAACTCGGAGTATGTCCAGTTCCGAATTGTTGTAATGGCTTCCCATAAGATTAGCTACAGCAGGAACTCCTCCAAAAATGTGCTCCTTGCCAGTCCACAATGATACTGTGCATAAAAATTATGTCAGCAGCCACATTTATCATGGAGAGTTTCATATGTAGGGTACCTGACAATAATATTCAGAAAGAAGGCAAAAAGGTGCTACAGACCCCTCAAAGATGAGGGGAATTCCCCTCAACAGACAATTCAGTTTGAGGCATTGGTGGACATTGAACCTTAGCCTAATTAGATTGCCTCCTTCTATTATGAGTGACAACCATAGAGCAAATTTCCAGGAGGGAATTTAGATCAGAGTAGAGGTGGCCATAGGTGTCAAGATTTTTTTCTCCCTAAAGACCAGTCAGGTTAGAAAATTTTCATTGTTCACAGTGAAATGTATTGATTGTCCACTTGTTTGCAGGGCGAAGCAGCCGGCTACTCATAGTTTTCCTAGTTTCAACTAGACATTGCTTGAAATAGTCTATTTTGTTGATGAACAAATCTTACATTTAAATTATAGTTTTATAAGCTTGGTCTTACGATAAGGAAAAGATGTTTTAAAAGTCTAAGGGGCAGAATACACATGAATGATTCGAGATTCGATCGAATTTTCAAAAAGATTCAAATTCGAATAACTTTTTTTGAGTACGTCGGCCATCTAATTTTAATCGGTACAAATGATTCAAATGATTCAAATAAAAATCTATTCGATCATTCTACCATTCGATGGTCGAAGTACTTGCCCTTTAAAAAAATAATTGATTGCCTAGTTCGCCAGAGTAAACTTACCGAATTGCTATTAAAGCTCCCATACGTTTTTTAGATCGAATAAACAAAATTCGATCGAATAGAAATAATTTGATCGAATAGAAATAATTTGATCAAATAGAAACAATTTGATCAAATGATTAAATCGTTCGAATCAAACAATTTAATAATTTGATCAAATTATTTCTATTCGATTGAATTATTTCTATTCGATCGATTAATGGAATTGCGTTAAATTCCTTTGAATTCGACCATTGATAAATCTGTCCCTTAATGTCTATAGCAACCTTTACCCTCTCAATGAGCAGAGGTCACCAATTTAAGATGGTTATTCCCTATCAGCATAAATGGTATTCAGAAAGTACAATATAAGAAGTGGCTATCAAACGTACATGTGTTTTAATAACATTAATTATGTTAATTATGTTAAATATTGATCTTGGAGGAACGATCAATATTAAGATACATGTGCTCTATCTGTCTTATGCTCTCAGCTGGAATATAAATAGTTCAGAAATGGAAAAGCTGAATGTATTGTACAATTGCCTTTGCATGCCGATAAACTTTATATACAAAACAGAAGGAACTAAAAAAATAAAAAAAGTCACTTTTGGGACTTGAATAACACACTTCTGCGAGATTTAAAATCAAAGAGTTAATGTGATTGGCATTGTTACTTGTTTAAGCCCAGATTCACAAGCTGTCAAACTGAATCAAAGGTCATTTGCATTCTAGGGCATCATTAGCAAGATTACACCAGAAATTAGATTTGAACAAGACTCTGTGCTCCGTGCACTCAGGCTAATTATAAATACATATTGCAGCGCTGCCTCTGAGTGGAATTAATGTCAGCTTTCAGTCCTCAGACTAGACGCCCATTGGGAACTGAAATATGTTTAGTCCTCGCATAACTGTGGTAATTCAATCTTTGCCCTCTCCTCCTTTTCCATGATGACAAAAGGGGATATCCCAGCGGGACAAGGCCACCTGCACTGCACTCATCTGCCCACACCCACGCAATCTGAAAGAGAGACTTTTTTTTCTGAACAAACCTCAGCTTGTCCTCTGCATTACTACCACTCCCATGGATCCCTCTAGAGTAAGAGGGTGGGAGTAGGGAACAAATTCTGATGACAGGGAGAGGCCAAAATATATATATATAAAAAAAAAAAAAACAGGCATATATCTCTGGAGTGCAAAAGTTCACAAAAGAGATTATTCAAATCTAGACATAGCAAAAGAAATTTCGTATCAAAGCAAATACATAGAATATTGATGGAGATGAAAAGTTCCCCAAGTCATTAGCTAGCCACTTCTTTTCGAAAAAGAGAATTCATTGGTTTTTAACTGCCTCTAACTGCAAGGTGTTCACAAATAATGAACCTGAAGAAAGAAGAGCTGAGCAGATGTAGGGCCTACACTTTTACATCAGAACTAATCATACAAAACTATTTTTGTGCAAGCTGATCATTAAATATATAGGGACATTATTTATTTCTGTCCTGCCTGAAGGAAGCGCCCGATAAGATAAACAATGTACAGGTATGGAATCCCTTATCCGAAAACCTGTTTTCCAGAAAGCTCAGAATTACGGAAAAGGCCATCTCCCCTTAGACTCCATTTTATCCAAATAATCCAATTTTTTTTAAAAAGATTCCCTTTTTGTCTGTAATAATAAAACATTAACTTGAACTTGATCCAAACAAAGATATAATTAATCCTTATTAAAAGCAGAAAAAGCCTATTGGGTTTTTTATGTTTACATGATTTTCTAATAGACAAGGCATGAAGATCCAAATTATGGTAAGATCTGTTATCCGGAACGCCCCAAGTCCCAAGCATTTTGTATACTGTGAATCACTTAATCAGATCAACAAAGTACATTTAGTTTCTGCCAGGAAGTAAATGGAAACAGAAAGCTGGTCATCAATCTCAATAATTCTGAATATAACCAGCATATAATAATTTTCTGCTACTGGCTTGTAATGTTGGGGTTTGATTCAAGTCAGGGCAACATCTGCATTTTTATGCTGGCACAAGTTTATTTTGGGCATTCTAATATTCCCAACAAAAACACATACAGGAAGTTTAATTGGCACCTGATAAAATTAACCATAATGTGTTTGAATACCTGGGCACTTTAGAATGTAGGCTGCATTGGGAGGTGTGTATAATCTGTTTAAAGAATAACAGAATATGTTGATAATAGTAAATAAATAAAGAATAATATCTTCTAAGCCACTAGATAGAAAGAGCTGCACACATTAACAGCAGACAAAGCAGATACTGGGATACTGGTGATTTGTCTGCTTCAGTCACTTCTGCTCCTAAAGATACTTGTCTTTACTGCAGTAAGATGAACTTTGGGCACTACCTTTATACGTCTATTCATGTCTCCAATCCCTAAGGTAGATACAATGCACTGTTTCATAAAATAGAAATGTTTCAGTCTATGCCTGCTAATACTTTATGGCCTTTGTTTATTTGTTTGTGTGTGCCTAATGTGTGAGTGGTCTTTCTGATCCTTTTGTAAGGAAGCATATTTGCATGGAATAACATATTTCCTTCACAATTTTACAGCAATAATATGTTAATGTCATTATACACATGTAATAATTCCTACCATTAAGGTATTTGTTGGTAACTGTAAGATCCCTTGTAGGAAAGCAAAGACATGTTCCATTTTCTTCAACATTCTTTCGAAAAATACAGGTATGGGATCCTTTATCCAGAAACCCATGATACAGAAACCCATTATCTAGAATGTTCCAAATTACAGAATGGCCATCTCCCATAGACTCCATTTTACCCAAATAATTAAAAATTTTTTAAACGATTTCCTTTATCTCTGTAATAATATAATAGTAGCTTGTACTTAAACCAAACTAAGATATGATTAATCCTTATAAGAGGCAATACTGACGTTTCCGTGATTTTCTAGTAGACTTAAGGTATGAAAATCCAAATTACAGAAAGACCCATTATCTGGAAAACCTCAGGTCCCAAGCATTCTGGATAACAGGTCTCATGCCTGGACTATATTGTATTTGGGCACAAAATGCAATGATTAAGGGGAGAATTATTAAGGGTCGAATTGAAAATTCTAATTTGAATTTTTTTTTATGGTCAAAACTGTCAAATTCAACTAGGGTATTATCCAAACTCGATTTGAATGCAATTTATCATACTCTGACCCTTTAATACTGAAAATTTGACTGTTCAGCCCCCCTAAAACCTGCCGTATATTATGTTTAAGTCAACTGGAGAGGTCCAGGGGTCAATTTGGAGCTGTTTGTAGCCTTCCTGACATCAATTTTGTTTCGGAGAAAAATTTAATTGAGTTTGACCAAATTCAAATCAAATTCGATTAAAGCTTTCGGGTCATTTAAATTGGACCCACTTTTACAAATTACATTTTTTTTTTATAAATCTCCCTAAGACGAATTTTGAATTCATTTGAATTTAAGGAAGTTTAAAACCTCAAATGAATTCGAAATTTGACCACTGATAAACGTGCCTCCCAGTCTTTTTCAGTCTAGTCCAGCCTAAAAAAATGTAGCAACTATTATTGCATTAAATATGCTTTAATACTTTTTCTAGCACTGTGTAACACCCTATTCAGTGACTATCTTTGTCAATTTGTCTAACTAATAAACGTATGTATTAATATAGCCTAATTAAGTATTTAAAACACATTCAATTTAGATGATGGCAGTAATGTCATTAAAATTATTTAATACATGTCTTCCATCACAGAGAGGGACAGTTAGGGGAAATTAAAATGTTTAAATTTCAAAGTAATTTTGGGCTACTTCGACTATTGAAAATATACCCAATATACCCAAAATTCGATTTGAATTGAAAAAATTACAAAATTCGAATTTTGAAATACTGGCCCTTAAAAAAATCAACTATTCGCCACCTTAAAGCTGCCAAATTGCCATTGTAGCCTATGGGGGACCTCCTGGAAGCTTTCCTTAAAATTTTTGTAAGTCCTGGAAAATCAAATTTTTTTAAAATAAATTGTTCGATTCAAATGATGTGATTGTTTCTGATTCAAGTGAATTTCTATTGAAAATGACCCCCCCAAAAAAATCAATAGAAAATTACCCCCAGAATTATTTTTTTTAATAAAAAATTTGGCCAATAGTAAATCTGCCCCTTAATCATACAGTATGAAATCCCCAGTGTTACTCTAGCCAAGGCAGCTTGCAGTTGAATAATGGAAGTGCATAGGTTATTGTAAGAAGCCATTTAAGGCACATATTCCTGACTAGGCCCTCATTTAAGTGAGAAGGCATTCTGCTGGATTCCTCTGTGCTCCCTGGCTTCATTGCTAGTCAATCCACTCGGAAAAAAATAAAAAATGACAAGCACACTCTGAGAAGCTTTGCTCTTTATCAGTCTGACAAAGGTCAGCGATACAAACTAGACGAGAGCAGATAAGAATTCAGTGCCACGGGTCATCCTAATAGATACAGAAGGGGCTTGTTGCGACAGCAGCAAGAGAGAAGGGCCTTCACTATAAAACTTTTAATGAACATACTTGCGTACCTAGAAGTCTCAGCAGCCCTGCTGAATTGAAAACAGCTCATTGTTTACCAAAGCATTCTACCTTTTATCCCATATTTAATTAAGTACCACTGGCAGCTGTCAGGTAAGAATTTTTTAAGTTATGCATGTTTAAAAGAACTAACAATGTGAATACAAAAACATAAACAACATTTATTAAACCAGTTGTGACCTTAAACTTAAGTATCTGGAAAACTATTTTGAAGCTGCCTCCAATCTCTGCAGAAGAGGGAAAAAATCCTTCCTGACTCTAATATTGACATTTTCAATACAAAACTCTCCTATTTCTTTTGCTCATTTACTGTTTTACTGACTGAATGAATTAATGAAACTAAATTAATAGAGGTCTGTTAATCACTTCATACTGTATGATTAACGTCTGGCAACCTTTTCTCTAATCGACTTTTTGTTTGCAAACCTAATCTATAGAATACAATTCTAGAAAGCATCAATGCAGAATTCAGTTCTAGAAATATAAAAAAGTGCTGTATATTATTAAGTAGCTTTAAATCTAAAATAATTGAATTTAATTCAAAGTCCAGGAAAATCGAAGGATTTTGCCCAAAATCGTTCGTTCGAAAATGCCCTTTAAAAAAATTTGATGGTCGAAAATTTACTTCAAAATTCAACCCTTAGTAAATCTGCCCGTATATGTATATACTCCTGTATAATAACATAATGCGAGCTATTGTTTCCTATAGGGCTGTTTTTTCAAGCAGCGATCTATTTGTGTGAGGCTGTTCAAAATAAGATATAACAAATCCTTGTTGTAGGCAAAACTAGTCTATTGGGCTTATTCAATTAAGATGATTTTTTAGTAGACTTGAGGTATTGTATGTACATTCAAATTACAGAAAAATGTCTTATCTGGAAAACCCCAGGTCCTGAGCATTCTGGATAAGAAGTAATCCGCCCAAATTTTTTAAATGATATATCTACAGTTTTGTCTAATTTTAAAAAAGTGCACACTCTCATCCATGTATAAATTGTGCATGTGCATGGAATAAAATATTATTTTGGAGTAAACTGACATCAGTAAGAAAGCATAATTTGTATGGGCAAGTCAACCCCAAAGCAAACATTTGCATAATAAAAGAAAACATAATTATAAGCAACTTCCCAATTAAATTATTTGTATTAGCCTTTGCTATCAAAAACAACATTTGCTTAACTGCTGGTTATTATTTTTTAAACAATGCTGCGAAAGTCTTAGCTCCCCAGCAAAGATCAGCTGCCTTGTCTTACATTATTTTAACAGTCCTAACTATCAGGGAAGAGAACAGAAAGAGACAAACACTGCTTTTAATACCAATATATGTATTAATAACGTTAAAAAAAACATAGAAACAATGTAATGAATGTATATTGCAAAGTTGCTTAGAATGATGGTTTCTTTTATTAGGCAAAAAATATTTTTCAGGTTGAGATTCCCTTTAAATAGTAATGATGGGACACCCTGAATAACATGCAAAAACAAAATCTTGTTGACTGTTATACATCATATACAGCTCCTTTAAACTATGTTATACAGTCTAGTGTTTTTTTTTAGCTGAATGCTAACACGTCTTATGTTGGTCAAGTATTACTCTAAGCTATTCAGTATAGTACTTTGCTGATTGTCAGCAGTTTACAAAATACTGTTCTCATTTTTCAGGAATGGAAAAAGTCAAACTTTACATTTAGCTGCAAATGACTACACAACCCTGTTCCAGAAAAGCAAAATTAGGTGATGGGTTGCAGGCTTTAACATAGAATTCTTTTTTCTTTACTTTTAGTGTTCAGTTTAAACTAATAAGTGTTTGAGGCCAATATTAAACTAGTCGCATATTTCCATTGTCCCCTCACCCCCTTTGCTTAGGTTTTTTACCACATCCTAACAAAAACATGACCAGAACTGGTGAAAAACATACGGGCCCAAACTAATGAATCACATACTTTCCCGCAAGTTTAGTAAGTACTACCAGCTGTGACAGCCTTGCTTTGGCACCGGAACCAGAGCACAACAAGGCAGACACATCTGAAACCAGCTGTGCTGAAAGGCTATGAGATACTTAAAAGGGCAGCCTACGACATCATCATTTATGAAGAAGTTTATTGCAAAAGAGTGTGGGTGATTCATTGGACACTATTGTTGTGAAATCAGCATTTTTTTAACCGAGCAACCTTTGTCTTAAGGCTGACCTACTACTATAAATTATGTGTTTATCAAAAGTAAGCCTGTTGTTTGATGTCATGCACAAAAAATTGTTAATAGGTATAACTGTATTATTAAAATGGTCTAAATTATTTTGAGTACTTATTATTTGCTGTAATATTGGCATGTAGGTGTGTAGGCAGCCATCTCAGGTCATTTTGCCTGGTCATGTGCTTTTAGAAAGAGCCAGTGCTGCAATATGGAACTGCTTTCTGACAGGCTGTTTCTCCTACTCAGTGTAACGGAAGGTGTTGCAGTGGGACCTGCATTTTTATTATTGAGTGTTGTTCTTAGATCTACCAGGAAGCTGTTATCTTAGTGTTAGTGTAATGAAATTACCGGTGCGGCAGGGACGCCTGCCGCTCCGCCATCGGCGGGGAC
>CM044432.1:104014802-104044550 GCA_024363595.1 Xenopus borealis
TAAAAACACTATGGTCATGAAACTCCTCGGTAACGTAAAACATCCTTATAGTTTACAAGAGAGGGAACTTTATTAACTATATCTCCTTGTTTACAGTATTAAAGTTTTATCATGTAATTTATTTAAATAAAAATCTGTGGATTCATTTCTTTTGTCTTTCCTATTGGGTTAGGTGTCCAGACCCCCACTGTCACCCCATCTACAAAGGATCATCCAGTCAGATGGTAAAGAACTTACCATGGAGAAAATAATGGAAATTATTTCTCAATTCTCTTCTATCTTACAAAGCAACTGAATTCAACAGTATAATCATTTTAGTTAGGTATTTCCATTACACATATTAAAATGAGAAATCATTACCCAGTCTGCTAATTAATATGAGAGCTGCACATTTTGCAATCATACAAATTACAATTATTTCAACAAATTGGTCACATGAAGACCATTAAAATCACCAAATAAATGGAAATGGTTATTGATGAGGAGTTATTTAGGGTGAGTTATTATTTACAACCGATATAAAGGGAGCTCAGTGAACTGTGTTAACTGTATGATAATTGATTGTTTTCTAGTAGATTTCTGGTTAATCTTAATTGACATATGCAACAGGTTTCATTAGTTTAAAGTTACTTTTAAATTATTATTATTGTTTATAAGTTAAACAAGCAGAAACGTTGACAAAAGATGAAGGCTGAACAGTGAGCTGTTATAAAACAGTAGGTGGAGCCTTCTTGATTGTTGAAAAGATTAATATACGAGTCATACTCATAGTCATAATCATACAACCAAACTACTAAACTACTAAACTACCGAACCTTAAAGTAACACTCAGCGAATATTACAAGATTCTAAAATAGTACACATGTAATACAATGAATAAAAATAAAGAATAAGAAGACATTATCATTGAACCTTTATGGATTAGCATGATCTTGATTAGTTTAAAGTTGAAATACAGTTAGGCAAACATTGTCTATTCTTCATTAACACTAGATAAAGGATTGCGTTTTTCCTAGTTTATCTAATGTAATTTGCATGTGTACAAACAGGGGTAAGGTTATTTTACTTACTGAATTACAACAGCCCACCCCTGACATCAGACCAAATGACCTAAACTTGCAAAAAAAAAATCTTTGAAGCTTGCAGAGAAACCAACTACAAAGACCAATTATAATCTCTCTTTCTAGTTGTATTGGACATGACTTCAGATTAATGCACACAAGTGGAAATAATGAAAAGAAGCTAATTCTGTTTATGAACTGAGCCCAGAGGCTAAACCAATATAGTTAGGGGGGCTGTGATGGGCTGACATCTCACTGGGTAGGGGTGGGAAAAATAATCTATGCATCAAAAGCCTGAGCTTGTGGCAATTTATCCAGAGAAAACTCTTTTGCGGCTTTTGCGGTTGTACTTTACTGCAATCCAAAATCAGATGATTTAAGCAGCTGCATATGCCTCCCCTGAGATGCAGTAATATCTGACAACAAAAAGAGAGAAATATACAGAATCTGGCCTATTATCAAAATATATCTACCATCCAGATAATCCTACTTTTGAAATTTGCACACAGGATGATTCTTGAAGGTGCAACTGAGAATTAACAGGTTAATGCCACATGTATCCTTATTACTTCACACTCCCTTGTAAGCTTATGCATTTGAGAACATGCCATTTTTTAAACTGCTAATGCCACAAAGATTTTTAACTTTATGACATTTTTGGATTTGAAAACATGCCATTTTTTAACCTGATGATACAAAGGTTCTGAATTTTGGCATATTCTTTGATGTCATGCTTGCATTTGAAACCATGGCATTTTTTAAACTTGCTAATGCCACATTTATTTAGAAGTTTCATATATTTTTTTATGACATTCTTTCTTCAAATGCCATTATTAGAAGCAATTGATGAATGGATGCCACCCCCCCTAAAATGTTGTATGTGAGAGCAAACCATTTGTGTTTGCCAATATTTTGTCTCATTGATCATCAGCCCCCTAGAGCCACTCTCTAATTCTGCAATGTCTGACACTTTTCTGTTTAATCGTTCAAGAGGTAGGCCTATTGATCGAAAGCACAAGTTGCACAGAAGATATCAGTGGAGCTCACTGCAATTTTTTTTTATTTTATCACTCTAATTATAGTATTTTTTATTTTGTGCTATCACATAGATGGAAAGTTTTTTTAAAGAGATACATCAGTCCAATGGTTTCAGTTTTTTCAAAGCTATACAGTAATTAAATCAGTAGCAATATTATATTGCAACATAGCTGCTTTTTATATGAGAAGTTCACTAACTGATGCAGAAAGCCCCTAGTCTCAACAATACCAGGTTTTTACTTTCACTGGAGTCATACTAATGCATTTGGTGATAACAATGTTCACAACATCTCAGGAAATCTATAATCACAAAATAACTGGAGTTTTTCAAAAAGTACATTAACACAAGAGTAGAAAATTAGTTGTAACATACAAGAAACTATCCAGACTTTCATGATTCCAACAGTAGGCCAACTACTGTAGCTTATTGTATATTTATAGCATATATATTTTTATTCAGTGGTGTCTTGTCTTTTTACTCTTAAATAATGATGGGCGAATTTATTCGCCAGAGGTGAATTTGCGGCAAATTCCCGCGAAACGCTAGCGAAAATTTGGCGAAAAAAATTCGCCGAAAAAAACGAGTCGCGCGTCGTTTTTGACGTGACGAAAACGCAGCGACGCTTATCGTTTTTGACACGCTGCGACGAAAACGACGCGACGCGTGTCAAAAACAAGACTCGTTTCGTTTCCAGAATTTTTTCGCCAATTCGCGAATTTCGCTGGAAATTCAGTAATTTTTCGGCGAAGCGAAACGGGGGAGATTCGCCCATCACTACTCTTACAGATACAAGGCATTACTGCCATTTAGATGACATTCAGATGATTATGTGTAGGATCTATCAACTAAAAGCAGGATACAAGATGGGGAGTTTAACTTATCCTTAGAACACTAATTTGCTAAAAGGGACAAAATGCTTCAGTGCTGTGCAAAAAAACATGTCAATCAATCATTTTCTGTTATTCATTTTTAACTGTCAGTTGGTAATTGTCGGTTAATTAACCTGAATTACTTATAGTTGACATATAGTTGACATTTTATAATATTAAATTATATTATCAATCCAAAAGAAAAATAATAATACCATATGAAAAATAATAAGAATCATTTTTATGAGAATAATACTGGATTAAAAATATATGCTCTGGTGTTGTAATGTATATCAGCATGCACAAGCAAACAATTTATTGAGAATATTGGGTATTTGGGCATGAGAGTTTGAGGCAGAGTAATATGACCACAGTGCAGTTGGTTGGTACAACATGAAACATCCATTCCAAGTTGATTTTACATTAGACTATATGTATATCTTGCTACTTTCATTGCAAAAGATTAGATTTAAGCAGACTGAAGGAGGTGGGAAGAAAGCAGACATGAAGATTTAGGTAAGAAGTGAGAATTTGTTAATACACTATTTTAATCTCTCATTGGTGTAAATTGAAATGCCTGATATTTTTGAATTCGTCTTCATAATGGAAACTTATTCTGTTACAGTGTAGAACAATATCTGTGTGAGATTGCTAAATAATATTTAATGGGAGCTTGCAGGGAAAACCATATATTCTCTTTCTACTCTGGAGAAGGTTGCAGGGGCTGCATTGAAAGACTTAGGCTTCTTTGATGCACAAATACAAGATAGACATTGGCATTTCTCATTGGTAGTCTCTTGTGGGGGGTTTATTTTGATACAATGCAGGGAATAGTTGTCTGAGTCTCTCTTAGGACAGAATTCTAAAGCTTGACAGTTCCTGTCTCTGTACGATGAGAAAGAATCAATACTTGTGGACTGCGGCAGTGCCCTCGGTGTAGAACAACAAACATACATCAGCTGACATGTTTCTAGGTTCTTTGTGGCAGGGCACTCTTCTGATCTGTATCCAGAAACACCAAAGCGGCCTTCTCTATTCATTTCTTCCCTTATCCTACCCCTCCTTCTGCCCTGTGATGTCTATAGCAACTTGCTTAGGTACAGAGAGACATGTGCCCTAGCCTAAAGCAAGATGTCACTCAATAAATCACACCTATAACAATGATACATGAACACTAAGCTCTGGGGTTTTTCAAAAGGGATCACAAGGGCAAAGTGCAGAAGAAATGCTGGTAATTATAACCAAACTACTGGATTCACTCAAGACAAATAACTAAGGCATTTAAAATAATACCAAGGAAAACATTTTCTTTAAGAGATTATCACTCTCTGATTGCCTGGCAGAACACAAAAACTTCACCCACCCACAGATTTTATGTATGCAAACTTATACACACACTATTAAAACAATCAGCAGTGCTCACAGAACTTAAAGCAGATGAGTAATGCCTTTTTTTAGCACAAATAAATGTGAATATATACAGTAGGTAGGCATTCTATAGTTTCCTCCCATAGCTGAAACGCCAGTGTTTTCTTGTTAAACTAACCCATGTGCATGCCTGGCATAGCGACTAGAATGGGACTTGCATGAATGATTAGATGCCCTTAGTAATGATCTGACTAATATGTTGGAGATATAAAGTTTAAAAGCAGATAGCACAAGACAGTTCTAGGATAACCAACATATTAATACTATATAACCAGATATATGTATAAAACTGTTACAAAATGAGACAGGGGTCTGTGTTTAGTAAACTTTCATGCTCCCAACATCAGTACTAACACAGTTTTCATATGCTTTTGGTTTATTAGTTGGTTGTCATCATTAAACTGCACTTCCTTGGGTCCCTTCATTTTGGGGCTTCTATATGCCACTTGCTATACACCTATACATATTGGGCATCAAACTGTTCAGAGGACCATAGGCTTTCATATTTGGGGTGATTTATCTTGATACCTAAAAGTATGTATGGAAATACGATGGTGCAGTGTGGAAATTTTGAGGTGATTTTTGGAAATGTCACAAAATTGCCAAATTTATGGAAGGTTTGCGGCTTGGTACTTTTGAGTATAAACATATGCTTACCAATTTTGAATTCGGGGGAATGTGTTCTTTCCGAAAATGTATGGTTTTTGGGGGTGAACTTACTTTTTTCTAGCTTTGGCCCCCTCAAAATGATGTAAATCTGTTGATTTTGCAGTACCTGAAATCACAGACCATATGGGGGTCTTTGTTTGGGGCTTCTATATGACACGTGCTTGGGTACACCTATACATATTGGGCCTCAAACTGCTCAGAGGACCCTAGGCTTTCATATTTGGGGTGATCTATCTTGATACCGAAAAGTATGTGTGGAAATACGATGCTGCAGTATAGAAATAGATGAGTTAAATATTTGTATGTAACCAGCTCGAGGCTTATTATGCCAGTGGTTCATATCACCCTTTTCCAAATATATGCTGTAGAACTACTTTTGCTGTCTGCATTGTGGGTCCTACAATCAGTATGATTTTAGAAACATCCATTCCATAAACCCTTTAGCATACAGCATATCACATGGTTTTATTTGCTTTGGAAAACTCTTTGCACTAGGTCTGTTGTTTTCTCATTTATTTTCCAGTGCCTGTGCCATTAGCCAACTTGGCGTGGAATTAAGTAGAGGACAGCTTTTTTATAACATACTTTTCATTCCTGGCTGTTTCTTGTTACCCCCTTCCATGCTGCTTGAGCCCAATCTGTTGAAATTAAATTAGGCACAGACAAGATGCTTGGAAATCATCATGACAAAAACAAACAAAAAAAACAACAAATAAAGAGATAACCCATTCCAAGTTTGAAGAGTGTAGTGCAACAGGTTCTATGGCTAGCTCAGAATGTAGTGTTTATAAGCTTGAAACAGTTTGGTATTCTCAAATAACTCCCTGTACTTTAAATAATTTGTTGTTTGTATTTGCTTGGACAATTGGACAAATTGTACTCTAAGAAGTTAGAAACATTTAAAAGTACAGTATACTTACTAATAGAAATGTTTTTTCTTTAATACATATATCATTCTGTTTTGCTTTCTCAGTGCAACCAAACAAGCTTCATTATTTCTGATTTTATCCTGCTATTTTTGTGTTGCAGAACTATTGTCTTCCAGATGTAAGGGCAATGAACCCGTGACCTAGGCATCTTTTCATTTAATATTTTGGTCCCATTTTTGGAGCAATGACGTCACGCATCTGACATCAGGGCATTGCCATCTTGGAAATGAAGCAGACCGCTTAAAATAGTGCAATTAAACATTAAAATTTAGTGGCTTATTTATAACATCAGGTTCAAATTTTACTGCTGCAGTTACCAAATGCAACTGATCATGTATTTGCTCTCATTTGCTAAATTCCAGTCCTTACTAAAACCAATCAATTGGAGGGGGAGGAACTGCACTTTTAGAAAATAGCTACAAATGTTGACACCCGGGTAGTATTTTACCAATTTACAGTAGAAATTATGCTTGATGCCATAATTTAAAAGAAACCCATCAACATAGTAAGTTTGATTTTTTTTTTTGGTCGCAGCACTATTAAACTAGTCCTTTAGCACTGATAAAGAATGATATCCAAATGCTGACGTTTCCTTAAAAGCAACTTTCTACTACAAATATTTAAAAAGGCATTGGCAATCCAAAACAAAGTTTTAACACCAAAGTTCTGCGTAGGCATGTGAATTAAAAATGCCTTTCCCGTACATTAACTATTTTCTGTGCCTGTAATTACCTGTACCTTCTAATGATGGACACAGGTGAATTTTCCCCAGGCAAATTTTTCCTCGCATTTCACGAATTTGTTCACTGGCGGCAAATCGCTGGAATTCGCCCAAGGCAAATAAATTCAAGTAGAATAAAATTAAGTAGATAGATAGATCACAAATACAGTAGATACAGATGTGGAAACCAACCAGGCTTCATGCCATTGGTATCTGCTGTCACTTCATAAACAATACGGACCTTGATGTGAAACAGTGTGCGTGTGCAATTTTTTGGGCTGAAATCTGCCCAGTGCCATTGATGTCAGTGGCACAATGAACGGGCATTATGTCTTCCTACCAGTGTTTTTGGATCATGTCTTAAGCATCATAATTTCTTCTTTAAGGGGTTGATTTATTAAGGCTCGGATTGAAAATTTTAATTTGAACTTTTAAATATGGTCAAAACTCTCAAATTTGAATAGTAAATTATACAAACACGATTTGAGTATTAATTCGAATTTGAATTTTGAGATTTATCACACTCTGGCCCTTTAAGAACTCGAATTGGACTATTCATCCACCTAAAACCTGCCAAGTTCACATATATATTTGTGAGAGACCTGTTTTCAAGTTTTTGTAGAGAATTCAATTTGAATTTAGTTGGAGTTTTCAAGCCAGTAAAATTAGTGTGAGTTTAAGATATTCAATTTTTTAATTAAGTAACCCCCCCCAATTGAATGTGGAGTATATATTTAATATAATATTTTTAAAGTGGGGTCAAGTAAGTTTAAAAAACTCATACGAATGCGACCTTTAAAGAACAAGTAAACCTTTTTTTTTTCTATCTGTAAATTTGCTCTAAACAGCGCCCCAGATTAATGTACCTTAGTCCCTGTTGCAAGTCTGCTCTGGTTTCTGTGTTATCAGCAGCTTGTTTCCTCTTCTTCCTGGTGCAGAGTGAAGCCCCGCCCCATAGCTTTCTGAGCTGACCTTATCTCTTGGACTAGTCCTGGAGATCATTTGCATACTATGACATAGCAGAGACCAGTGTGTGCAGCAGCTTTTGCTTGGGGAAACTAGCTTACTAATGCACACACTGGCTCCCTCTTCCTCTCTATTGTGGAACAGCAGCAAATGGACAGCTCAGTAAACTAAGGGGCTGGGCTTCACTCTGCACCAGGAAGAAGGGGAAACAAGCTGCTGATAACACAGAAACCAGAGCAGACTTGCAGCAGGGACTAAGGTACATTAATCCGGGGGGCTGTTTAGAGCAAATTTACAGAAAGAAAAAGAAAAACATTTACTTTTCCTTTAATAAATGTGCTTTGGATATTTTTGAAAAGCAAAAAGTGAGGTACTGTACAAACTAATGCAAAACATAAAAGGCTTTACACATACCCAGGAAATGTATATTTCCAGGAGCTCACAGTTAGTTTCAACTTAGTTTAATGCAAACGTTTTTTTATGGGCTTATGGCATTTTTAACCCTGTTTATTAGAGGCAGAAAAGCCACACAAGCAAAATGTAAAAAAAATCTAAAAAAAAAAAGAAATTGTTATAATTTTAGAAATCTAAACATTGATTTATTACCATCAAGCACACACAGTGCTTGCTTCAGAGGATAAGTAGAAAAGGGCCAACTGCACTAGAGTTCCCTAGGCTTTACTTGCAAGGCTGTATAACAAGCGGAATGATAATCCCTGCCAGATAGTGTAGCTGTTAAAATAAACAGTGAGCTAAAAGGCATAAAAAGCAGTTGGACTCAAGCCTCACCCAGCCAGAGAAATAAAGCTACAGCAGATGGGTGTCATAACAAGTCTGGTATTCAGGGAAGATTTTGGTTTGAAAATTACCACACTTACAACCCTACTCATAACCGCTGGCTGAACAAAACAGCTGTAAGCACAGCCTTTGTGATCAGAACCTCAGAGCATGTAAAAGAGGAGAGAGAGAGAGAGAGAGAGAAAGAGGGTCCAAAGTGAAAGTATCTGGTTCATCACAGAATCCTTATGTGTTCTTTTAATGAATTACAATTTCAAGAGTGAGTAAACATTTCCTCTACATAGGCACGAATCAGACGGAACATTCCTGCGGCAACTGAACAGAGGAAAGGCACTTCAAAACTGCGACAAACTGCCCTCTATGAAGCAAAGCACATGAGCAACTGTCATATGATCGCTCCTTGCTTATAAAAGTTGGTTGCTGGATTTACTTGATTATGCTTGCTTGTTGCCTGTACTGTAGATAGCAGGCAGCACAATGTGGGTTGCAGCCTATGTGATTACCGGTCACACAGTCAGACAAAGCAGTTAAATGAGCCTTATAAAAGGCAGCTAATTAATATGGGTTACGACAGATTACAATGTTTGGTAAAGTGTGTGTGTGTGGGGAGGGTTGGTAAATTTATAGGACACAAACCACACTGTGGTGCCTGGACATCTACTGTCTGACACTTTCTCCTGTGACTTACATGATCACAGAAAACTTGTTCAGAGTGACATTAGCATAACTTTAGGGTGATTAGAAGATTGGATAATCTTCTCAGTTCCTCAGATTTATATTATCAGTTAACATTCATATGTACAGTATATGTTCACACACAATGGGGCAAATTCACTAAAGTGAGAACTTTCGCTTTGCCACACTTTGCTCTACTTCGCCAAGAGCAAATTCATTACCACATTGCTTAAGTTGTGTCTCAGCAGCCGAATGTTGGCGAATTTTTGCTAGTGTTACCTCAGCAGTGTGAGAATTTCCTTGTAAAGTTTTGCTAGCATAACTTCGACAGTGCAGCAATTTAATTGCGAAGTTTCGCCAGCGTTGCTGTGGCAGTGCAACAATTTCATTGTGTTCATTTCTGCCTAGCTGAACTTTTTAGTACACTTCAATTTAAATAGGGCGGGTATATAAAAGTCGTATGGATGTCTTAATTAGTGATGGCGCAAAGGGGCCACTTTTAATTACAAATGTCCAAAAAACCATAGTAAAAACAAAATAAATTGTCTAATGCCCTATACATGTTAAAACAAAAATCTTTAATAGTTCGGACTTTTGAAGGCAATCCCACTTTAAAAAAGTAAAAATCCCCAATATTTTTTACAGCTTTAATGAATTTCCAGCATACAGGATATGATGTCACCGAGATAAGCTTGAGGAAGATTTAGCTTTGTTTTATTAGTGGTGAAAAAAAAACTCTGGCAAAAGTGGTAACGTTCAGCAAAATTCGCTATTTTAGTGAATTTGTGGAGTAATGACCATTCGCCAGAGTGAAAATGTAGGTACCAATGACAGTATCGTTCGCTATCGCTTCAGCTCTTAGTAAAAAGAAACATGTACTTCAATAGCACCAATATATTACATAGCGCTGATCTGATCAGGGATGCACCGTGCAACTTGTGACTCGAGGTACTATAATAACCAAGGGATATTAGATATTGCAACAGAAAATTATGGCACTACTAAGAGAACTAAAATGCAGAACAAGGATTCAAATAAAACACATATCTGGCATTAAGTTTCCTGTTCTAAATTCTTGATTAACCTACTCTCTAAGTCTTTTTACTATTTTTATTTTACATTTACATTTTAGAAGCATTGGTTCAAACATTTTATTCCTTTAATAAATGGTATCTACACAAACAATATATGCAACCAATCCTTCAACTTTGTAATGTATATATGCATACATTGTGTTCTAAATTTTTTTAAGCACATGCAATGACAAAATAGTAAATAAAGTAAAACATGATAATATTCTGTACTGCTATACATGCAATGACAAAATAGTAAATAAAGTAAAACATGATAATATTCTGTACTGCTATACAGGGCATTCTTTATATTTTGTAACAAATCTAGGGGAATAATTAGCATTGTCAGCACAGGTGCCAGACATTCTCAAGGACCTAGAAACCTTTATGGTCTAAACAAGGCCTACAGAGAGTAGAGTCAATGCATTTTACTGCCATCACCTGCAAGGCCTTATTACATAAGGATCCAGTATAGTTATACAATGCTCTGGTGCATCAATTTATTTTAATCCCTTATAAATTAGTGATCAGTCCCAATGCACAGAGGCAGGGACACATTTTTTTGCCTGCTACTGGAGTTGTAGAAGCATAAATTTAACAGAAAGGCACAGAATTAATTGCAAACCGTTCAGTGCTTGAGAACAGCAAGTACCAATCTATTTCTCGAACCAGATGCACATCATTGTAGCCAGCAACATCTGCATTGCACAGCACCATAGCAGTGTCAAATGTTAGTAACTAAAAAGCTTACATATAAATATATTAAACTGGCAAGTGCCTTTTGTAGTAGGTACATATATTATTAGCCACAGATTTCCTACAAAGTATTTTCACAAAGACCAAAAAATGTTATTCAATAGGAAGGTCAGACTATGAAAAAGGGGACTGTCTGTCTGGCAAACCCAATTAAAGCAATCAGTATGTGAGCTCTGTAGGGGAACACTTTAGTCTATATGCCTTGGAGATGTTTAGTCCATACCACTGCTATTATATGATATTTTAGGTATGAAAAAGGCTAATTCAACTTTATAAGACATACTTCTCATAATAGGTCAGAGATTAGTATGCGAATGTCAGGGACCTGAAGGGGAGATTAGCCCCAGGTAACACAGAGCAAGCCAATTACCTAATCTGCGGAGGAGAAAGAAGAATGAACACCGCAGAGCTGTCACCAGTAGCGCAACCAGAGGACAGAGGTTAACAGTCAGCAGGGTGGGACACGAATATCAGCAAAAAGTACGGAGACCCTTGTAATGTAAGCTTTGTTAGGCAGAAACCTGAGGTACACAGCCATGACTATTGACCTACACAGCATGATCTGGCAATAGCAGGGATTAGACAGATAAACAGAGATTTATTTTGCTCAGTAGTCCACTGAAAAACCTTCAAGCATTCATTAAATTGCATGTTTTATATCGTGACACAGTTCAATATTCTCCACAAGTACAAGCATTGTATTCTATAAATTCTATAGTTAGTACAAATATGGGCGTTTATATAATTCATGTGAGGGGTGTGTGTATGGATGCTGGGTTTTCATTTGGAGGGGTTGAACTTCATGGACTTTGCCTTTTTTCAACTCAATTCATCCATGTAATTATGTAGCTATCAGTAACTATACTGTATCTTACATCTCCTCCTTCTTTCTAGAAAGCCTGAAATGTACTTATAGGGGAAGTAAAGGCAAACAACAGAATTGTACATAAATTGCTAAATATGTAAATTCAAATAATGTTATGCATACTTATATATTATTTTTGTATCATTTACTGCATACTGTAGGCTACTGTCTATAAAAAGTAAGAGTTTTGCTGAGCTAATCACTGGCAATAAAGAAATCCTCACACTGAACCTGGTATTTATTCCAAAGAAAAAAAAAAAACCTAGACCCAATTTAAAGAAACCACTTCCTAGACCAAAGTAAAATTTCTTTTGAAGTCCAACAAGACATGAGTCCATATGTTCCTTAATCCCTAAAGCTTAGTTCCACTTTCAAAATGTACCAGGGAAAAAGACTTTCCGATTTAAGAAAAGCAGTACCACAAAAAAAGTATTCCCATAAGGACACGGCACTGTAATTTCATTGTTGTCAGGATGGAAAAAAAAATACTAATAATGCAAATATTTTATGAGCATCATATAAATTGACCTCTTTACTGCAATAGTAAATCTAATTTTCTCGAACAATAAACATGTGGGTCTGTTCAGTGGATAAGAAGCCCCACCTTAATTGAACTGCGCACACCCACCAGGCACTTTTCTCTCACAGATCTGTGCAAGAAGCATGAGAAAAAGATGCTGATTAAGAAGAGTACTGATCAAAAACACATTGCTAAAGTATTGGCGAGTAGGGAAGCTAGAATGAACTTTGCCATTCCTTTGGAAGGTAGTTTTAGTTACTTTAGTGTATGTAGGTTTTATAAACGTGCTGATGCTTCAGTTCCATGCAGCTCTTAACCATAATGCTAGACCATTCCTACATACTTATATTTCTATTTTACTAAAAGAAAACAAGTGGCTTACATCTGTTACACCAATTTCATATGCCAAGTCCAGGCAAAGTATGTAGAGATCCACATGGGTTGCAAAAAAAAGTGAAACTTTATTATTTTTCACCCACATAAATGATCATTGAGGCCCTGAAATGCTAATTTGGTCCTTGGTCATTGGGAATTTACATCTAGCCCAATTCATGCCTAAACAGACTGAATTAGACAATTGGTACCCAATAACCCCCTGTATAGCTTACATATTAATTTAATTCCAAGCCAGTTGACCTACAGCAAATCTTTTCAATCTCTGAATTTTGGTATGTGTATCAGACCACCAGCTGAATAAAAAAAAGAAAGCAGAAACAGTGGCAACTCGAAAATTTTAATTGTTCGATTTTTTTCAATTCGAATCGAATTTTGGGGTATTCGATATTTGAAGTAGCCAAAAATTACTTAGAAGAGGACTTTAATATAAATGCTTTGCCCTATAGACACTTTAAGTCCTATACAAGGATGATTATCAACCATATCGTAAAAAAACTGCCAACCCTCTGGTAGAAAAAGGGAAATGGGGGTGAAATTGAGTGGGGGGTGGGAGGCAGATCCCAATGCCACAGGCGTTTTTTAATTTCCTCCTCCTTGCATTTTTATGTGTTAATTTTCATTACAGAATAAATAAAACATTCTATGATTGTTCAGGTATAGGATGCATTATCCTTAAACCAGTTATCGAAAAAGCTCCGAATTATGGAATGACCATTTCCCATAGACTCTATTATAATGAAACAATCCACATTTTTAAAAAGAATTTCCTTTTTCTCTGTAACTATAAAATAATAAAGGTACTTGATCCAAACTAAGATACAATTTATCCTTACTGGAGGCAACACCAGCCTATTGGGTTTATTTAATATTTACATGATTTTCTAGTAGACTAAGGGGCAGATTTATCAAGGGTCGAAGTGAAAATTTGAATAAAAAAAATTAGAATTTAGAGTTATTTTTGTGTACTTCGACTAAGGAATAGTCAAAATTAGAATTTTATTAGAATTTCGAAATTCGAATTCGACCATTCTCCATCTAAAACCTGCTGAATTGCTGTTTTACCCTATGGGGGACCTCCTAGAACCTATATGGAGTCAATTGGTGGACTTTGGGGAAAAACTTTGAATCGAATGCACTAACAATTCAAAATGATTGATTCGAATTCGATCGATACAGACCTATTCGATCAGAAACAGACCTAAAAAAATCTAATTAATTTCGGTTGGTCTTTTTGAATTCAAAGTTTTTGCACTTCGAAATTTGAACCTTAATAAATCTGCCCCTTAAGGTATGAAGATCCAAATAATGGAAAGATTTATTATCTGGAAAACCCCAGGTCCTGGGCATTCTGGATAACAGGTCCCATATCCGTACTTGCTATTATTAAACATAATTAGTGGTTCCATTCCTGCTTTAAACTAAGTCAAACAGTGAACTCTTCACCTCGAGAGCAAGCCGTTGGGATACACCAGACTCTTCTACATAAAATAGTTTACTGTTTTCTATATATTTCCACTTACCCACAAGCTAATTTTTTAATATACACACACATATATATATAATACAAAAAAGCTGTGAATATCTTGTAATTTATATCCTTATAAACGGTACTTTACCGTTTATGATGATGTCATCATTTATAAACGGTGAGTTCTGATGTCATTTCTGTCACACCACTCACTGAAACTTGTGTATTATAATAAATAAAGTACCCCCAGTTGCAAAATATGAGGATATTAGAAGTTACCTTGGCGTTCCATGACCTGTATATATGGTCATGAAACGCCTCAGTAACTGATAACATCCTTATAATTTACAAGAGGGGGTACTTTACTCACTATATATTGCATGCTGACTTCTAGACACGTGCTAGCGGCAAATGGAATCTGAACTTAGTTTAACAGCCTCATTTATTCCTGATGGTTTAAATTATTTCATCACAATTAATGATACCCCCTCAGCTTCCTGCACAGTGCTGCCAGATGTTCAGAGACCACAAAGCCACTCATTTCTTTGACGGCTTGTGACAAGTTGTCCTCTGAAGGACATTCCCGAGGTGAGAGGGGCCGGATGACACCTTGTGCATTTAGCCCCCGCTCTCCCTCGTTTTTTTGGTTTCCATGGTGAACGAAGAAGGAACGTGTTTGGTATTACAGAGGACATTACAATGAGGGCAAAATGATCCTGTAAAACCAAGTGAATTCCAGAGTGGGGTTTGGAATGCCAGCGTGATTATAGGAGGGAAAAACAACACATAGACATATTGCAGTACTGCTATTTAGCAGACTAATGAAAAGCATACTTTGTATTGGACATTGGACATAATTCTTTATCAGAATTGCCAAGGGATAAAATACAGTTCCCAACATTCTTCACGACTGTCAGGAGTTAATGAGCTATGTGGTAAGGTAGCAGGAAAGTGACAGGTAGGTGTTCCCTTTATTAGGACGAAACTGGAACAGCACCATGAATAATTCTGTAATGCCCTAAGTGTGCAATATAGGAATTTCAACTGAAACTTATTCATCGTGCTGTTGCAGTTTGATCATCCTATTGTGAACCAGTGGAAAGTGGCTATTACAGAAATCCATATAATATATTACTAGATGCAGAGAAACTAAAATCTTGTTCAGTTAAGCTTTGCTTACTGGTGAAGTGATTTTGGCAGTGATATATCTGCCACCAGTGCCCTTTGCAAGTGGTATAAGTGCTGCTTCATAATTCTGTCATTCAATGTGTCATTAAATATTGTGTTATGAACAGCTCTACAAAGCAGCTATGAATATTTTTTTTAAATGTATTACTTTTCTATACAAAGCTCATTCTTTTTGTAAACTAGCATGTCTGTTAGATGCGGGGTTAAAAAGAGAAACAGTAGACATACGTAGGTGACATTAGTCTTTAAACCTATAATTTAGCCAACAAAGAAATTACAGTATTTTACAATGCCAGATTTACGACTTGCAATCAAGCTTTACATTAAATGCAATGAATTAACCATGTAAAGACACTTTACTAGTGATGGGCGAATTGCCGTCAAATTCATGAAATGCCAAAATTAAATTTTTCCTGGCATTTGATGAATTTATTCGCTGATGGCAAATTGCGGGAATTCACCGTGAATTCGCCCCAGGCGAATAAATTCACCCATCACTACACTTTACTATTAATGTGTGCTTCTAAAAAAAAAGGTCCAGAAGAAAAGCTTAGTGTTGTTTTTATTACTAGATATGTGTGTATGCTGCATTACTGCTTCCAACGGACAGCAGCCTAGTGCTACTTACATCACTTACCTACCCTCTTTCTCCCTCCCCCTGCCATTCACGCTCATAGGCACCCCTCTTGGGGCCTGGCCAGATCTATATGGATCAGCCTCTCCACTTACGCCCTAACTGGTGGGATTCCCACTGGGAACACTATGCTCACTCCTAGTTGGGGCCATAGTTGCTCATGCTAGTTACCTCTCTAACTTACACTTCCTAGAGTGCACCATTATACCACTAGGCCTCCTAGGCTCAGTAACTCTTCCAGGAGATGACTCTATTGCAGCAGAGCCCTCTGCTCATCTTCTGTCTGATGCTGGCTTCCCATGGCGCATCTCTAATCTCACTTCTTGAAACCTTCCCTGATGTAACTTCCTATTCTCCACCCACTGGGGACTCCTTTATTACTGTTATCCTCTAGCCCCCCCAGTAACCAACCTAAATACATATATTAACTATTACTTAAACATTATTATTATTGTAATTATTAACATGTATTTATATAGCGCCAACATATTTTGCAGCATTGAAAGTAAACCATTAATATTTTACCCAAATACATAAATAATATGAGTATATGTTTAAAAGACACATGGTCAGATAGACAGATATAGACAGTATCATGGGCATAACCTAACCTAAACTTAATTAGTCACTTTCTTAATATTGTCATATGGGCCAAATTCTTATTTTTTTAGCAAATATGAATGTCATGCCAAGCCAGAGAGAGGCAGGCTCAGTAAATGAGAAGCAAAATGCTCCATGAAACAGGGACAAAACATTGTGTTGTTTCTTCACATCAAATGATGATTGTATCCAGACTTTTTTTTTTACAAATGCATACCGTAAAAAAAGTGTTCTTTTGTTCTTTTATTGGTCTTGCTTCAGATATAAAAGGAATTGGTACTCGTGAAAATCATTTCCTTTGCTGATTTGGGAAGCCTATGGGGTTCCTTCAGAGATAACAAAACTGAGGTACACTAAATCTCGCCTCAAGCATGGGGTTTCTTGGTGACTGCCAAAACTTGTTTGCAGCTGATATATACAGCATCACTAAATGGATTTACAGTCTTATTCTAGTCTTATATTCTGTATGAAAATGCAAACTCTTCAAGTTTAAATGTTTACAGATCTAGAAAGTCTAGAATCTGAACCAAAGTAAAAGTAACTAAATACATTTATTCTCAAGTGTTTTTTCCTGTATGTTATATTTCGTGTCTCTGGTTCATTATTCATTATCAAACTCAGTAAAACAGATTTCAATGTGAAAAAAATTAGTTCAAGCTCATTTTATTACTAAAAAGGGCATTTCTCTATTTCTCTGCAGTGATATGGAAATAATTTAGTGCTAGGAAAGTATAACTGGCCACACACAAGCCAATCATCTTATTCAGTCCAGCCATTTCCCTATGGAGTCTTTTGGCTGATCTAACTCTTTTGAAATTGAAGTAGCATTTATCATCCAAAAAGCAAAAAAAAAAAAAAACTTCTATAGACATACCAATAGCCCTATTTTCCAACTAGTGATTCAAACACTCAGTATGCCATATCACTGACTCTATTACCATCACCCACATGTACAATACAATAAACATTGGTTATTGGTCAGATACTGGTTGGGCAGATATTGTTAAAGTTTGCCCATCTGTGAACAGCAGTTTTTTTTAAGAAAATCAGAATTGATGAATGCTTTGTAGAGTAACTTATTATAGACAAAGATGAGGTGAATAATAATATGCTAATATAATGTAAAAATAACTCTAATATCCTATAGCAATCATACAGATTGTATATTCATAGGGATGAGCAATAAAAGCTGTCTGCTGAGAGATTTAACCCAGGCTTCTCAGAAAAAAATGTATTACATGTAGGGGCAGATTTATCATTCCTCGCCAATTCTAGGGCTTTTAGTACTCTCGGCAAAAATTTGATTTTCGAATAAAAATACAATAAGATCGAAGGAAATATTCACTAGTTTTGAGCACTAGTCGATTGTACGATCAAACAATTTTACGAAAAAAATCATTAATTCAAAGTGTTTGATCGTAGGATTTCTATTCAAACAGGTAACATAAAAAAAGCCTATGGGGGATTACCATATTACAATTCGGTAGCTTTAATCTGGCGAAGTAGGCAGTTGATTTTAATTTTAGAGGGCAAGCTCTTCGACCATCAAATGATCGAATAGTCGAATAGATTTTTATTCGATCTGTTTGATCTATTCAATACGATCGAATTTGTCAAATTCGATGGTTGAATTTAGCTAATTTGCATATTCAAAAATTCGACCAATCGAAATTTTTCAATTCGGTCGAATTTCGAATCCTTCATACGAATTTTGTAAATCTGCCCTGTAATGTTGAATAGACACCTTATCCCAGTATGGAAACAAGAGTTATCAGTTAAAACTGACCATTAAAAATATGCATATACATTTCAGATATCTTGTATGGGCAACATACCACATGTAATAGCATCTTGATAAGCAACATTTTATTAAAGCCCCTTCTTTCTTGAGGCCGAAAGATACTAGAAGCCTGGGTATTTGTGTTCACAAAAAGTTGTGCAACAATATATTGAAGACATGAAAATGTAAAATAAACAACCTATATTCATCAGACCGCTGAACAAAGTCAGAAGGGCCCCATTCTGTTACTTTGGAACTGCAGTCAGGAATTTAAAAAAAGTGAGAGAAAGTGAGAGAGCAAAGGGAAAGCAAACAGTGTAAACTTTAAGCTCTCATGAAGGGAAAGTATTGCCTGTGTGTCCCAGGCAGATGTGAAAAGGAGATGAAATGGGCGAGGGAGAATCAGATTTTCCCCCGTTACTATTTCCTTGAAGGGAGAGGGGGGTCTCAAAAGATCTTAGCATCTGGCAATCATTTGTCAAGAGCTGGGCAGAATAGCAGCAGGAAACTTTCTGACTCTTTCGGAACATAAGAAGACAAAAACCATGTGTCACAAACAGCAATGCTCCCATACAATGACTGCTACACCCAGGGCTCCACACCGCTTCGGCTGTTCTCCCTTTAACCTATCTTAATAAATATCAGATACACTCCGCTGTTGCATGCAAAATGGTTGTGTCACACTTTAAGCAGATGTGCCACCTACTCCCTATTGAGTGTAATATGAAGAGCCATATTTTTATTTAATCCTTTCATTGCCACAGAGGACAGTAACGTACAGTAATAGCTTGCTGACCCCTTCTGGCAGCAAAAGGCTCTTACTTACCAGGGACTAAACACTAACAGTGTTTAATGCTTTTTGTCTAAATGATACTGACAAAATGTATCTTTCAAATGAAAGTCTCAGGACCCTTACCAATATTTATGTCTGTGAATATAAACCCAACATTTTCTAATAAGATATTTCAGTCTGCAGAATCTTCTCTCTACTGGATTTACATCACTGAACCAAATTCAAGTCTATTCTTCCACAAAATCACACATTTCATTAACCTAAAGAGTTGTTTGGCAAATAGCAATCACAATTTAAGCCTTCAATGCTATGCTATTCTGCCTTTTTGCCAAGGGCACACATATGCAAAGGGAGCTACCATAAGCTTCATCATACAGCCCGTTTTTTTTATGTGATAGTCCCAATGTCCCAACTTTTTGCAAAGTTTTATACTTAATTAGCTTTTGGCAGATAGCACAGAATATATACTTAGATACTTTTGTAACATTTTAAGATAAGCAAGTCTCTTGGGAGAACTCACGTCTTAAAGGGCAATTCACCCTTTCATTATTAAAACTGTAAAACAACATGAAAAAAAGTGTGTTCAAACTTTAATTACCTTCCAACTTTTGTAAAATGGTAAATGGGAGTGTGGCCACAAAATGGGCATGGTCATGCTATGTGCACTAAACATTTTTGTCCCTCTTTCTATTTACAAAATGTTGGGAGGTATGGCTTGACTCTCTACACCAGGGGTAACCAAACGTTTTTTTACCCATGAGCTACATTCAAAAGTAAAGAGAGTTGGGGAGCAACACAAGAATGAAAAATGTTCCCGTGGCTCCCAAATAAGGGTTGTGATTGACTATTTGTAGTACTTATGAGGACTGGCAGCCTACAGGAGGCTCTGTTTGGCAGTACATCTGGTTTTTGTACAACCAAAACTTGCCTCCTGGAATTCAAAAATAAGTCCTGTTTTGAGCCCACTGGGAGCAACATCCAAGGGTTTGGGGAGCAACACCCAAGGGTTTGGGGAGCAACATGTTGCTCCCAAACCACTGGTGGGGGATTACTGCTCTACATTTTAGTTGTTCTCTGAAATATCATGTGGCTGAGGAGGTCATTAGTGGAATTGGCAGAGGGAAACCATTGATGAAATTTGATTGCACATTCATTGATCAAAGGGCTGGGGTAGAGTTGGAGAAGACACAGAGGGGCATATATATAATGCTGAATAAAACAATGAAGAGAAACAATACTGGTGATGTTGCACATAGTAACTAATGGAATCTTTTATTTTGTTGTCTAATTGTTAACTAATTGCTGATGGGTCCTTTTCATTACAATACCTTCTTAGTTTTTGTGGATCATTTTCTGTAGAAAACTTATTTAAATTGGATATTGGAGGTGTGGGACCTGGGGTTTTCCAGGTTAACGGATCTTTCTGTCATTGTATTCTCATACCTTAAGTCTACTAGAAAATTATGTAAACATTAAATAAAAACAATAGGCTGGCTTTGCCTCCATTGAGGATCAAATATATGTTGGTTTGGATCAAGTACAAGGTACTGTTTTTTATCATTACAGAGAAAAGGGAAATTGTTTTTAAAAATGTGGTTTATTTGGATAAAATGTAGTTTTTTGGAGACAGCCTTTCTGTAATGCTGAACATTCTGGATAATGGGTTTCTCATACCTGTATCATGGAATGCTTATATAAATTGGATATCATGATATGCAGTATCATGTTAGTCCTCAAACTAAGAACAGAAACACTAGTCTGCTGTCAGATTCTAAAAGCTGATACATATTGGGTTTGTTGTCATTGCCACCTCAGGAATTTCTTGGCCTTGGCTAGTCTTCTAGTAAAATCATCATCTACACTTCCCAGTCTGAAACATCATCTGTCTTATTTAAAAACCTGAACTTTCTTTGATTCAAGGCTCCATCATAGGAAAATAATTTCTTCCAAAATTGCATGAACTCATGTCCCTTTCTTATCCTTGTCTACAAAATGTTAACTACTGAAAAGTTGTGGTTTTATCATTTTTTATTTTAAATATGCTAACACCATGTAGTCGTACTGTGCGCCATAACTTGTCTAACTAAAGGAGAACTAAAGCTTAACTAAAGAAATAGGGTAGAAATGTTGTACATTATATTTTTGCCCAAGGCAACCACAGCCCTTTAGCAGGGACCATCTGTGTCTCTAACGTTGCATGCTCTGTGCTGCTGTCAATTATTGAGCTTAGGGACCCCACTCAAAATATACTTAGAATATAAATTTCACAATATAAGGCGTATTAGTAACTAATAAAGATACTTGCTACGCGGCAGAACAGAAGCCAGTGCAACTAACATAAGAATTTAATAATAAGCCTTTTAGCATCAGCTAATATTTGAGGCCACCCTAATTTTTTGCTTGACCCCTAAGCTTAGCTTCTCAATAGCTGCTCATAGTTTACTGAGCATGTGAGTGTCACAGACACTTTCCAAGATGGTGACCCCCTGTGACAAGTTTGTAGTCCTGGATCATTTCTGCTATTGAGAAACTGAAACTTTAAGTGGATGCAATAAGTCCAATATATAAAATATGGCATTTCAGTCACAACAAAGTTGAGCTGCACTGGCAAAACTGTTTTTCTTGCTTCAGCAACTCTACTATAGTATATAAACAAGCTACTAGTTAGCTGTGGGGCAGCTTTTCAGAGCTGAAAAGGGAGAAAAGGCACAGGTTTCATAGCTGATAACAGATAAGCCCTGTACAATGGGATTCTACATAACGTATCTGTTTGTCTTCTGCTTGAATGGCTGTCCCCATGGCTACACAGCAGCTTGTTTATATAAACTATAATTATTCTGAAGCAAACACCCCAGTTTTACCAGTGCAGGACAGCACGACTACATTATAAATTCATTACTTAAAAAACACTTTCAATTTTTGATGTTACTGTTCCTTTAACATTCGAATCCATTTAATATGGTATTACACATTTCCCATGCATTTTTATTTAATCCCAAATATGCCATCAAATAAATCTGCTGTCATCCAATAAAAATATCTACTAATTACAGCAATCTATGTCATGTTAAAGTTTCCATATTTCTCCCAGGAGCAAATAAATTGCATAGCTCTTTTTATATTAAGAGTATTTCTCAATTGAATAAAAATAGAAGCGGCTATAGAAATATTTTCTTTGTATAGAACAATCTGCAGGCAGACAAGCAGTTTTAGACGGGATTATTGGGAGTAAAAAACTGTTTAATTGTGACAAGGAAAAAGCTTAAAGGTCTCTTTTTCTGCAGCGTATACACTAAAATAAGATAGAGTGGCCCTGAACACAATGCTACTAGTCTGTGGAGACCTCTATCCAGTGAACAGCATCTGTGTTTGAGTGCAAGGTCGTTGGCTTACTTTTCCAAGAAGACAGGGAGGGGAAAAACAAAGAGGAGAGAGAGTTTTCCATCCAACTTAACAGAAACAAGGTCTGGGAGTGACACCGTCTTTAACAGTCTTAAACACTTAGTTATAGGCCACAAATGTAACGGTTCCTTCCATTCTCTTAACGCCATTCCATTTTAAATGCCTTTTTTGGCAAGGTACCCATTAGCGTGTGTGGCCTTTTCCAACAGCTTCTGGTCTCTTAAAATTATAGGTCCTTCTTCTTCCTGCCATAAGCGACGATATAACTATTGCAGAGGGGGGGGGGGATGTGAAAACCTGCAGAGCACATGAAGTGAACTTCTAACCTGGCATAGCATTCAGCAATGTAACGGCTGTCTTGCTGCCAGCATCCCACACAACTATGAAGTTCTAAAATCATTATATGTCAGTGTAAACAGAGAGATAGCTCAAAAAGACGGACAGACAGCAAGACAGATGCAAAATGTATTAATTTACACACACACACAGATATACCCAATAATAATTTATTTATTTTTGAACAAATAAGCATTGTTCTGATTTAGAAGGATAGATTTTTAAATGAAACTCTAGTAAAAAAAATATGACTTGGCTCCTGTACTGCAAGTGCAGTATAATTTGTCAAGTTATAATTGACATCTAGGCCTTTGTTCTTCCACGAATAGCAAGTTCTCCAACTAAGCACAAACTAAAGGAAAGAGCTCATAATTAAAAGCAGGAATATCCTTAACGCATTTTACCATTAAGAACCATATACTCCATATACAAATGAAGGGGAAATTCTGCTTTGTCTGGGAAGCCTATATCACTATTAGCAGAGCAGATCCATTCAACACCTGCTATATGAATAGACCCATGTACATTTGGTCATTTGAATTTTCATTTTGGCCATTCAGCTGTGATATGATTGCACCAGAATCTAATCTGTCAATTGTTCAGCAAGGGTACTTTACATGGAAATCATCTGAATTGACATGAGGCAGAGCTGCCACAAAAGTCTGAAGATACAGATGCTGTCAATTAAAATGAGGTATAGGGTATCATTAGCAATTATATAATTTATATTAAATGTAACCAAATTTCTGCATGGTAAGAATCATGCAGAAGCGTTCCCATAATCCCTAATGATGTATGTAGAAAACAAAATATTACCTACACACACTTAAATAGCTTGTAATCACATTCCATCCCATTATACAAGCCCCTGTCACCAAGAAAGTATAAGAAATAGCATTAACAATCACTCCAGCAGCTCAAGGTTAAGCTTGCTGGGCAAAAATATCAAACAACTGTATATAACTTGAAAGGCAGAAAGTACAGGTATGGGACCTGTTATCAAGAATGCTTGGAACCTGGGGCTTTCCGGGTAAGGGATCTTTCCATAGTATGGATCTTCATTACTTAAGACTACTAGAAAATCATGTAAACATTAAATAAAGTCTGTATTTTCTTCCAATAAGGATTAATTATATCTTAGCTTGGATCAAGTACAAGGTTCTGTTTTATTATTACAGAGAAAAGGGAAATATTTTTTTTAAAATGTGGATTATTTGATTATAATGGAGTCTATGGGAGACAACCTTTCTGTAATAACGGGTTTCCAGATAACGGATCCCATACCCGTACCAAATTACCTATTAAAAGCTGCCTTTTTATCTGGACTTAATTTATGTATGGTCAGGTAACCAGTTTGGTTTATTGGCTGTGTATTATTAAAAGTGTGCTGCTCCTAATTCATCAAGTATGCCAGCATGTAAATATCCAACAGCGAGCTTCAGATTTGTGCTGTAGATGCAGGATAATGAAAAAGGTGAGCTGATACAAGACGGTACATATGCGATTGTATCCATATAACAGTCTCAGTTTTATACCTATTTACAGCATACCAATTTGCGACTAGGAATTGTCTGAAAACGTTAATTTTTATAGGTTTTTGAGGTAGTCATAGTTTTTATGGTGCATATAAATATACACCGGTTATGGTTAACTATTTGGCATACAGTAAAATAAATAAAATAACCATTTTTGCCCACAATTTCATCTAGCCATTTTTTCACAGCCATTCTCCAGTAGACCTGCAGTACTTATTGGATTTAGGGGTTATCCTTCTTCATTTCTGACTACTAGAATTTTTATGACTGATCTAGCAACAACAAAGTGATAGCACTTGGATAACATTAGTATGATAAAAGTTTACAAGGAAATGTGTTAAAGCTGCAGAAATGAACAAAAAGTGCCTTTATTGTGTCCCCTTAAGAGACCTCAGGGTTTAGATCACAGCCATAAAACTCAGAGGAATGAAAGGAGGCTGAAAAAATGCTATCTACCACTTGATTTGTATATATTCAGCAGAAACAGGCCATGGAACCCTCCTATTATCAGCCAGTGGTGTCTTTAAATGTGCAGTTTTGCTTACTAAAATTACAGAGAACAATTTCAGTTTTAAACATTGATTTCCTGTCCTACCTTGTTATGGTTTCCAAGGATGTATTGCCATGTTTAACATTCATTTTTTTAATCACCTTAGTAAACTATATAGGATATCGGTTAATGTCAAATAATAAATAGTTTTACTTTTTGTACAACTAATCATATAACTGCATATATCAATATATATTCGCTCATGCAAAATCTACAAAAAAAACAAACACGTATGGTACTTTGAATAGGGCAGTGCTGTTTGTCACAATTATGCATTATCTCTATATAACAATCATCATCATTATTTACTTACAAAGTGCTAGCAAGTTATGCAGCCAACAAACACGTCTTACATATGTCTTACAAAAAAAAGGGTTGTTATAACTTGCTATTCAGTTTTTATTAATTGTTTTCTTTTCTGACTCTGTACAGCTTTCCACAGGGCTCACTGATCCCAGCAGTCAAAAAGAATTGTATTGTTATGCCCCTTTGGCAAGCATAATAGAATAAAAAGTAGAATAGGGGGGCTTGCTTTCCAGGTACAGTACTGTAAAATAGTGGTAAAATTGCCAATGATACAGTAACTATAACTACCATTATTTACCAATTTAACTGTGCTTTGGAAAGTGTTAGCTTACCTCTGCTTGCTCCTACAATTTTTTGCTCCCCTAGTGTCTAAGAGGAAGGTATGGACCTACCAGTAGACCTTTAGTTGGTTATCAGCAGATTATTACTGTCAACAGACAGTTTGCCTAAATCATCCTCCTGTTTCATGCTTATTAAATATTGCAATATGCATTTTCTCAAAAATCAATATTTAAGTCATTCTCCATGTAATTTTCCATGGAACAGAATGCTAACCACGCTTTTATGGATGTAGATCATAATGGGACAACGTCACTAACAGTAGACCTCACATTAATAAAGTATGGACACTCCTGCCTTAAGGAATCAAGTTGGCTCTTACAATTATTTCAATTTCTCTACACCCAAAGTACAGCCAAATATGAACCATATACCTGGTGTTAAAGTGAATAAAGGACTTTGGGTTCAACCAGAACGTTTACAGAGAAGGGCATGGAATGAAGTTTAAACAGACGCTTAACATTTTGCCTCAGGTATATCCAAACAATGTGACATAATACTAAAATACATTGCTAGACTCCGAACAAGGATTTTTTGACCCAGGAAGTACTCGTAGGCGGGTCTCACATTCTAAGACTAGATTATAGCTAAGGCCACCATTCAAATCTTCAGGCAAAGGGGTTAATGGCCTTACTGCTGGAAAGGTTTGTTGCACAAGAGATCTATGGATAGTAAATTATCTCAGCTCAATTATATCTCTACTCCTGCACTCAATCCAACAGTTAGGCAGATAGAACGGGTGTGTCCTTTGAAATCTGTGATGATGTTAATGAACATTTCAGAGTTGTGTGCCGTTATATCTGTCCATAAATCATGATTCTGCTGCTCAAGCTGATAGCACATTCAGTTTACAGCTTCCATAAACCCTGTCAATATAACTGTGGGGAAAAGCAAACCATCATAAACAGGGCACTAATCAGACAAAACCATCTTCTTTTATAGTTATAAATAAATTAGTCATCATTTGGTAGACAGGGCATTTTTACTTAATTTTGGAAGAAGCACTTTTAGTTCTCACTATAGAGGCTATAGGTTGGGTGAGTGAGCATGAAGTGCAAGGGGTCACATTTGATATTGGCATGATATCAGGCATGCTTCCTCTACTCCCAACCAACATGTGGGTCCATATTGCAGTTATTTTTATTTATTCCTAAATAGAAATGTTTTTATAAATTACATATAACTATACAATTTAGTATGCAGTTACCACCATTGAATTATGATATGTTCAGTTATGAGGAGCATTCTGCAGCGCAAGAACACAGTAAGGCAGCTAACAAATACTGGCCTTTCTGAATCAAAAGAATGACATTTTCCAGGAGAACTCAACTACAGATCTACTTACAACAATGTTTGAACGCAAGGGCCATCTGGATGTACTTGCTTCATAGGGGTGACACTTTTTGGTCTCTTTAAATCAATATAACTTCCCTGTAGGTATTTTAGGAGGTTTCACAGCTCCTACTGCCCAGCATATGCTGAATGGTCTAACAGATTAGTCTTCCATGTTTAAAAGTACTGTGTACTGGCTAATGAAATTGAAAGATAATAGAATTCAGGTAACTCTTCTGAGATTTGAAGGAACAGTAACACCAAAAAACTGGTAAAACTGATGAGTTTGCTTTAGGGCTAGACCACACGGGAAGATTAATCGCCGCTTCTTTGGGGCAACTAATCTCCCTGTATTGCTTGCCTGTGTCTCGTGCCCGCTAAACTGTAAGTCGCCTGCGCCTATTCACATGCGGCGCTGCATTTTGTTATCTGCTTTGAATGGTTGCAGCCATGGCGAGACAGCAGCTTATCTAAATAAACTACAGTTGAGTTTCTGAAGTAAACACACCAGTTGTACCAGTGCAGCGCAACATGATTTCTTTAAAAGACTTTCATTTTTTGCTGTTATTGTTCCTTTAAGCAGTCAAAATAATGGGGTTTTAGTAATTAATTAGCCACTCTTGGTGGTACAAAAGTGAAAGAGAGGGTTCATTACATGAGCATCCTTCAAACTGATTAAAATAAATAAATCTCAAAGTCTCTCATCAGCTTATATATCATAAAGTTCCTTTTAATGGAGCAGTGTGGCATCTCTATAAGGTTGGTAGCTACTTTTCTTAGATCAATTTTTGGCCTTGTTTTTAGCTGTGTACTCTAAAATGCAACATGGCAATGAGCAAAGCCTCAACTGCACAGATGTATTATAAAGATAATTTGAGATCAATAATAATTGTATATCAAATACAGGAATTACTTGATAACCCCTATTACATAGTTACATAATAAAGGTGGGCTGAAAAAAGATGTTCAACCACTCCAAATGAAGCCCAGTGTCCATACATTTACTCACACTGACCCTCCATACACTTGTAAAATGTTTTTGGTCATCCAAAGGTGTTGCTGGGTTGCAGAACAAAAGATTACTGTCAGAACCTTGCTGCACAATAACAAGCAATTCAATTTCAAGGTAACTACTTTCCACTAAATCATTAAGGGATAGGATAATCCCACAATATCAAATTCAATTCAAATTTTTAGGTACATCCTATTGACCAAAATTTTGAAAATTTTAATTTAAATTTCTTAAATAGATTTCAATTTTGGTAATTTTTTTTGGTCATTTTGAGTTTATGGGAATTTAAAATACTCTCATAAACTCAAAATTCGACCAATAGTAAATATGCCCCATAGTGTGTGTTTATATACATGAATGCGCCATACACTACACCCACTTCCTAAAAGCACGTTTTAGAAATAAGCAAGCTACAGAAGCCACTAATTCACATTGTACATGACTTGCTCAATTACAAGCAGGGGTGTAACTAGAGAGGAAGCAGACCCTGTGGCTGCAGAGGGGCACAGGAGGTATATGGGCCCCACAAGGCCCTAATTCAAATACAATTTCAATGCATATTTTGGGGACCTGAAAAAAAATCTTGCTATCCAGTTACACATTTGCTTACAAGATCCCTTTGTCTGCCACAGTTTCACATTGTGCACAGATGTCTTAATATTATCTGAATCAGTGAAGTATTTATCACAGTGATTAGGGCTGCAGCCTTTTCTTAATTGCAGCTATTTGACATAGTCATTTATCAGTTTGCCCTACCATGGGCTGCTAATTTAGAAGTGTCAGATCTTAGAAATATGTGGCACACTGTATAATAACCACAAAATGCTATAGGGAACTAAAGGAAACATAAGGCAGGCACTTTTGTATGCAGTCACTGCACAACAATGAAATTTAGCTACTAAGATCAGGGATAGTCCCACTTTGTTGGCATGCTTCTGTAGAACTACTATTCCCATCAGCTAGGGTTGCCACCTGGCTGGTATTTTACCGGCCTGGCCGGTATTTTTGGTGGTTGATCCCAATGTTATTAATAGGAAAAAAGATAAATATATAGGAAGGCCAGTATTTTTTTCAAGAGAAGGTGGCAACCCTACCATCAGCTGATCTGCCATTCCCTGTATGATCAGACTTCTGAAGTTGCAGAGAGTTGTAGCATTACATCAGCTACATGGGCAATGTTTTAAAATTTGTGCTTTAAACTATTTTCTGCCCCTTGGCGGTATTTGAACATATGCCTAAAAGAGTCTGATGCTGACCTTAACTTTAGAGTTTAGCAATAGTTGGAGAGCAACAAGCAGTAGAGTTTTGGCTTATGTGGTACAAATAGTGTGTGCGGTAACTTGCCATAATATATACAGTACTTATGCAGTTTTACACTACTATTACTGCTGTCAAGCAACCAGGGCAACAATCTTTTTAAGGTGTAATACTTATGATCAACCCCTGCTAGTAGTGGTGGAAATTTCCAGCACAAAACCTAACTCTGAAAAACTCAGAACTATTCTTCTAAGCATGCTTGCAGTCTCAGTGTAAAGAAATGAACTCTTTCTGTCTTTGGCATTAGTAACAACTCTAGAAGAGATAGAGTTAAACAGATAACATAGCTATAACACTCTAAAGTGTACCATCCCTCTAAATGACATTCCCCGCCTCCCGCAACCTAGAAAAGCAAGAAGGAATGAAGGGAGTAGTAATGGTAACATACAGT